>OX411309.1:54101280-54456280 GCA_948150685.1 Rhaphigaster nebulosa
ACTTTACGTATTGATTTAGATGTCTGAGTTTTTTACGACCATCATGTCAGAAAAGAAAATATTATTCGGAAAATCAGATGAAAAACTAATTTCAAGGAGGCAGATACAGTATAGAGCTGAGCGGAAATCATCTGATGTGGATTGCAATAATCCACACTGTGGTCTGGGACAAAACTGACAAAGCAATTTAGTGTCTCATCTATCCCTCAATGGATCGCTATCGTAGTCAATGAAGCCCTATCAAAGGGCTCTGTCATTAGTATTCCAAATCCTGGAGCACAGGCCCTAATATGGGCATAATGAAAATCAGATATGATTTGTGCTATCAATTAACTGATTTTTCTTATTGGATTTTAACTTTGTTGGTCGTTGGTTATGAATTGACAGAGAGAAAATATCATAAGACAAAAAAATGATGTATTATTAATAAAACAAAAATATTCATTCAAAATTATGAAAATTTAAGAGATAGCCAGAAAATTACAGAAACTTATATAAAGCATATATCATAAAATTTTATATTATAAAAAAATAATTAAAACTTTTAATTTTTTAATATAAACTATAGATTGAGACCAATAGCAGCTAGATAGATCAAATATACGATCTTTGGTAAATTTGATATGCATTTACTCGATTTTCACAATGATTGGCAAATGTCGAATTTGAAACCATCTTGTTATTTTTAGCAAAATTGGTTTTCGATTGTTTTGCAGAAAAGAAAAACATTCTAAAAACCAATATACTCGGAATCAAATTTGTTCAGAAAGGTAAAACGGAGTTTTATAGCGATGTACGACTTGATTATTAAAATCATGTAATCGGTAATTCACTAAAAACCGTGCGGTAAGCCTTTGGAATTGCACTAACGACCGTTAAGAGGTCTAGATTTTCAGACCAGACTATACTTTCAGCGCATGCGCAATTAAATCCTCAAACCGACGGATCCTCCTCAGTTGAAATGCTGGTGTAGGGTTAGGTCAGACTTCCAGCCTTTTTACGAAGGAGTATTGCAGTGCTAAGAAGACTCTTTACAGAGGAAAAAAGTTGATTTGATCCATGAACAACTCATTCGGGTTATGCTATTAACAATTTCGATCCAAGGACCAAGTCATGAACTGCGAACCATCATACACGCTAGGGAGCGGAAGAATGGTAAGCCAGAGATGTAGTAATGATAAACGATTGCTGACAACAATTGGCGCATCCGGATTCGTTGAAGCTCAACGTCGCCTTTTCATTAGAACATGAATGCAATTTTCTAAAACTCCATGGAAGAAAATCTGTTGATCCTCAGTTTTACACATAATTGGTACATTTTTTCACCACTTGGACTAAACTTCCCAGATCCGAAGCTAATAGAACGTTGAAGAGATTGGTCATGATATTTAAACTTAAAGTTGGTGTAGGAAAGAAGGCGGTGGGGACAAGAGATCTATTCGGTAAAAGGCGGGAAGTCTGACCTAACCCTACATGACTATTCCAAGTGAAAAGGATCCATCGGTTGGAGCATTTAATTGGGCATGCGCAGTGGGTGAAAGTATAGTCTGGTCTGAGAATCTAGACCTCTTCAAGGTCGTTAGTAGCGATTCCAAAGGTTTACCAATCGTGCGTTTGATTTTTCGAGATACAATTGTTCTCATTCGATGCCAAATCTAATTCTCTATCACGTTATTTTCGATCCGTTTCTTCATTAATTGCCAAAAAGTGTCGAAAAATGTATTGTTTTCATGTTTTTGGCCTAAAAACTGGTCAAGACCTAACTGGTTTGCTGGCCTAAGTTCATAGGAACATTTTTGTTGAGGGCTAAAATTTCCAAAGGTTATACATTTTTTTGGGAACAGTCTGTATTGATCCAGGCGGAATATTCGAAAGATTTATGTAAAAAGTAAATAAATATTCCTGTCGAAGAATTAAGGAACAACTCGAAATTTGAAATTGATGGAATATCATATTTAAAGTTTTTTTCTACACTTTTGATTACATCCAAGTTGTAACACACTGAACACTCGTAATATACTACGAACGGGTATTACGAATGTTCAGAGTGTTTTATTGAAATGGTATTCAAAAGAGTAGTGACAAATCTTTATAAATATGATTTCTCAACAACTTTCTAATTTAAGTTATACTATTATTCTACGACAAGTACGATATCTTGTTACTCTCATTTTTGTTTCAATTCTTCCATCTGTGCGAACTATAATATATCTTAAATAAATCTATCCACAAATCAAAAGGAAAATTGATTTATAAATCTGATTTTTATCTAATAATACTAGTGCGCAAAAATTGAACGGCGAATTTACATATTTTCCTGTAAATGCAACTTCAATTATTTTTTAAAATTTTTTCTCCTGTCTTCATTAGGAAAACCTCGTCAGTTGCGATCCACAGTTCGGACAGCTTGTAGAGAACTCTCCCCAGGTTCATTAAGCAGTTGAGCCGAAGTCGTTAACTCGTCGCTATGAATATTAATTTCCATTTGTTACCCGAGTCAATTAGCGCTAATAACGTGAGTTATGTGAGTCAGTATGGAAGTGCTAGCTTAGGCTTCGCGGATTTAGCAATGCAAATTTACACTTGTGATACCAAGATGATTTAGATGATGATTTAGCAAACCTACTAGCATTTACGTTTTAAATGATCTACAACTCACTGATTCTGTCCATTCTTTCATATCCTTCTATCGTGGAATCGTAGCTAGAGATACTATCCGGTTGTATTACTTGTACCATGTTTATCGGAAAACATAAATAGATGAAAACTATTTTATTAACCAATGAAACAATGCTAATTGGTATGTTTAATTAGCCACCATAAATTTTTCAAGGACCAAATAAATGTTTTATAAAAATCGTATATTTAAAAAATAAATAACACCATTATATTATTTATTTTCTTTTCTTATTTTCTTTTATCGACAAAGTTTCGGGCGACATTGTTCATTTTCAAGCCTTTTCATTTGTCTTTATTATTTTGAATTAGTTCGTAGTTAATATAAATCGCTTACCTTTTTTCCTTAAAAATCACTAATACTTCTTCGTCATTAAAAAAAAAAAAAAAAAAGAAGATTTTCTTGGTTATTTCCCTTCCATATTCGATTCATTCGGGCATATTCGGGCATATCGGCGGTCCCAGGCTAAACTGAAGAATGTGAAAGATTTTTTTTTTTGGAATTTTTGGATAGCATTTCGGTTAATATAGCCTGCAGTAATTGCTTAAATTGCGGTAGCATAAAGTAATGAATATGCGTATTTGTAAATTTGTAGTTCTTATATTCCCAAAATGTGGCTACTGGAAATTAAAGACTAATAATATTTCATCAGTTTACATTAATGAAAATAATCCAATTAATACCCAATTTAAAAGTTTAATTCACGATGCTAGTATCTTTCTGAGAAAATATTATATTGAATAAGTATCGAGAAATCTTCTAGTTAGCAATTTTTCAAGAATGATTCCCTTTTTCACAGCTCTTGGAATCCTCTCCCATGCTTTATTTTATTTTAAAGTCTTTCACTCCTTCAGTTTTCTCAAAGTTTTTGGCTTATGAAGTTTTATTACCCGTTTAAATTATGGTAAATCGTGCTGCATTGTTGTGGTCCTTAAGAAATATTCGTTTTAAAAGAAGTGGAGTGAGTTTTGAAGGGAAGTCTACCTCATTTACTCGGCGAAGGGCCGAATATAGGGAGACGGGTAGAGGGAGTGGAGAGGGTGAGAGGAGGGGGGGGGGGACAAAAGAGGCGTTTGCTCCGGACGGCAGAATTTAGAGAGCGGCAAATTTCAAAAGAAACTTAATTTTTTGTTAAAACAAACAAATATTTGTTTCTGCCTTTTGATCGTTAATTCAGTCAAAAAAATAAGTTTATGTTATGAGATGATAAAATTTGTTTAGAAATATATCACATAAAATACTATTGTTGACCTTTATTGAGGATAGAGGGTGAAAGAAGGAGCTGCAAAATAAAGCCTGCAATTCCCCCCTTGGAAAAATCCTAGTTTCGGCCCTGACCCGGCGCGAAATCATTATGATGTAATATACAACACTCCAAATTACAAAATAATTATTATTTCCGTAATATATTTTGTTTATGAATTCTTGGATGTGTATTTCACTCAACCTTAAATAAATAAAATTTTAATCATTTATGCCAAATCGCAACCAAGGGAATCTTGATACTGCCGAAAGTAACGAAGCTTTATGAAGGAAAAAAAAAATTTTGTCTTCATAATTGAAAATTTCCACTCGCGTTTTATGTTTTGGACAGCAATGAACAGATTTGGTTTCGTGTCTCTCTGTCTTTGGAATTTTAAAATTTTGGTTTTGTAAATTAACAATCTATTTAATGTCAGTTTGTGCATTTATATTATTTTTGTATTAAAAAAAGTGCTTCTTTAAAATAGATAACAATAATTTTATCAACCTACAGCCTCTGAAATTAATATTTTTTAAATCTGATACAAAGATTTTATTTATTTTTAACGCCAAATTTGAGATGAAAATCTAAACATAAAATCTCACCCAAAAACTTCATTACGGGTATCTTTCCCTCGCCTTACAAGGGTTTTCATATTTGTTTTATGACATGGAACTAATACTAATTACAATAGATTTAATAATTATTACGTGATTAAATCATGAAGAGGGAATAATTTTACTTTAATAAAGCTGAAATATTACTTATTCATAAGTCTACACCAATATTTTAATGATATCTAATGCTAAAGTCAATGCATGGTAAAGTTGTTATTTATCGATTGATTAAAAGTAAAACAAAAATTACACATGAAGCCAGAAGACAAAAGAAATGAAAAAAAAAATAAATAATGCATTGTCAGTTTTAAACACTGGGTTTGTTATAAAAAAGCTAAAGATTTTGAAAATAATTAGGTAATCGGTGACTTATTTGTCTGGTGGATAATGAAGAACATCAATTTTTAACCATTGAAACTTTTTTCGGGATCATTAATCAGGTAAAAGGATTGGCTCATGATTACACTTGAAAATTAAAGTCCTCCTATAATTACTTACTCAGAAATATTTTGCTGGCAGTTAAATATTTATGGCATTATGCCAACATTATTGTATCATATTCAGCCATATAACCCCCAACCAACATTTCATGCGATACATCCTGCTTTAAATCTATGATATGTCTGTGTATTATACATAACATTGTAATAATGTATCAGGTGCTGATTATGCCCGGTACTTAGTGTTGATTCGTAATTTTCACAACAAGGAAAAAAATAAAATAAGAACAGATTTAAAATTTTTAAAAGTCATTAAAATTGTAAATCTTATTTCAAACCTCACAGGTGGGCTAATCTTGCATCCCCGAAGTTTGATATTTTAATAAGCCACCAGACTTCCCTTCATCCTTCGTATATATTTCAGGAAGTTTCAAAAGTTGGTGTGCCATGGAGGCAGCCAGTCCTAAGACTTAATTAAATTTTAATTATCACTAAATAATCAACTTTGACTGACCAATTATATGTAATACTAGTAGTAAGCAAAGTCTAGTATAAACTAAAATAAAAAAAACAATAAAAATGCTAAAACACTAAAAAAAAAAAAATTACTATTTTTTAACCCCATCTCTTGAAAGGGATTCACATAATGTTTATTTATTTAATAAATCAATAATTAGGACAAAAAACCTAATCGAGTTGTTTAGAAGGAAGAAAAAACAAAGTTCCATTCTTCTTATTTTGTTGAATCTAGTAATATTAGTAAGGCTTTTACATAAAATACAACAATGCAGTATTGCTTACTGTTAGAAAAATAAAAAAAAATTTCGTGAATAAGTACTAAAATTTTAAAAAATGATTATCAATTGCTAGTGCACAGTTCTATTTAATATAAGATAAGTTTAAAATCTGGGCAAGTGCAAATATGGGGATTTATTTTAAATCTATTTGGTTGGGAGAGCTGCCTTCTATGAGAATTCGAAGTAAATACTAAAATCTCCATAGATGGCAGCTCTTCCAACATAATAAATGTGAAATAAATCCTCATGTATCCACTTGCCCTGACTTACCTTAGATGAATTTTTATTTTTCATGAAATTCTCAGAGACGTACATTTATTCAATTAGTAAATGTTTTTTTTATTGTGGTGGGGCTGATGAACTTCTAAACTGAACAATCATGAGATCATTACATTTTCAAATGCCTAGGCTTATCAAGAATCATAAGAAAGAGATATTACAGTCGTTAGTAATAACATAAATTACATAATCAGTTGACATCCGCATGATGGTATAGAAGGATGAATTTAATTAGGGATTGATGAATTATTGGGCACTTCTATAATTTTGTTTTTATTTAAAACTAGTTTCGAATGTTATACATTCATCTTCAGTTCTAAAAACACACAAAAATTCAAAAATAAGCAATTCAAACTGTATAAATAGCAACCAAACTGTATTTTGAATTGCTTATTTTTGAATTTTTTTTAGAACTGAAGACGAATGTATAACATTCGAAACTAGTTTTCAAGGTCAAGTATCTGAAGGGATTTGTTAATTTGTGACACTTTTATAGCTAAAAAATGAACAGTAGTTCCTTCAGATATTTAATAAAAATTTATTAAACGCTTTATTCCTTGAAATGTTTTTTTATTTCCGGTATTTACATAATTAGTTAGGATGTTTCGGCTCTCACACTATGCAACCAAATACACTTGGAAAAATGGTTATAATACACAAAAAAACAAAAATAAATATTCTAGGACTGCCGCTAGGTTTTTTTTTAAATCATAAATATCATGCGGGATACCATTGATTTATTTATTTTTCAATTCATAGCCAGACTTCTCTCCGACAGATGAAATTTTAAAAGACTGAATAATGAACTTAAGCGATAAATCCGAAAATTCAATAGGGCAAACTAGGATGCTTACTTCAAAAGACGGTCGATTGACGATTACACCATCCACTGACTTCACACAACATGAAACCCTGGTACTTAACACTTTAGAGAATTTGACACAACTATACTTAAATCTAAAGGCATATAACAGGCAAATCCCAAACACCTAATTTGTTTAAACACAGAAGATATTATGGAACCTCAAGCCAGGGTAATATCATCTAAAAATAAATTAGGTCAACGTTAAAATATAATTTATCAAGGATGAATAAATTACCCTTAATAATAAAACTTTAAAAACAATATTCATCAATGACTGATAGCCCAGTACCGCTATAATTTATTTTAGTTATTATAATTCGATCACTATTAATAGAAAAAGGAATTAATGATGAAGAAATTTATTTACATATTTAAAACGATCTAAACATTTCCGGTATGGTTTTAGCGTTGGAAGTGATCCCTGATCATTTTGGTGAACTCATTCTTCGTAATTCGTCCATCTTTGTCACTATCCACTGACACGAAGACCTGCCTCAAGTCGACTCGTCCAGCTTCTTCTCCTGAGCACGGTATTGAATATATTAATTGATGTAAATCATAATTATCATAAAGGAAATGATTCAGCAGTGCAAAATGATTATGGATTTATAACTAGGTTGTTTTGTAAGCTAGGAGGATACAACGCAATAATATGGTATATTCTGATTTTCGGTAGGAGACTAAAAAGTAATAGTGTGAAGGAGAAAAAAAATGTTGAGATAACTCTTTGTTTTATGAAATGCAGTAAAAGAGGTTGTTTATTTTATTTATTTATTTACAGTCGTTTCTAGGAAAGAACCATATAAAAATAGAGTCTTTCTCTAAATTATCATTACACGTCTATTTTCTATTTAAAAACATTTCAATTATTAATTCTAAGCTACACTGAATAACAGACTAGAAATAACAATTAAAATATATAACAATCAAGAGCATGTATATATACTTAGATAAGAAATAAAACCATTTATACTTTATTATGTTTTAAGATTAATTAAGTAAAAAATACAAATGTAAAAGTCAAGACAAAAATAATAAAACAAGACCAAAAGTCACCTTATTTAAATAATATAAGTAACAAAGTAAAAAATCATTATTAGTTAAGAACTATTTTTAACAACGATAAAAACTAATTATCAACGCATATTTTCTCTTCTTTTTTTTTCAAACAAAAGATATAATGGCGTTAAAAACTTTTATTATTACAAACAAGGCTAAAACTTATACTACTAAAAAATATATATTATCAATTCAATAAATATAAAACCAAAAATTATTATATGGTCATTAACAGTGACACAAGGATATTGCTTAATCTACCCAATCAACTAACTATAATTTGAAATCCCAACAATGAACAAATACAATTTTTTCCTATCTACGGTTTTTGATTTAAATATTCCGAGTCCATGAAAAATTTTCCCTTTCTTTGTAAAGTTTTAACCTCAAATTAGTATAGATATGAATAAAGTAAAAGAGATAAGGGTGAGGATGTAGTTTATCAGGGCTTTACAGAGCCATCAACTACAAGGGACTACCAGGAAAAAAGAAAACACGAAACAGAGTTTTATAAAACAGCATTAGAGTACAATAACACATAATAGACAGAAGTATAAAAGGTCTTTAACAAATTCTGTACAGAATAAATACTGGAAAAACAATCTAATTAATTAATTTTTAATATATTAAAATTAAAAAAAAAAAATGTTTGCAGTCCTAAAGTTTTTAGGCGCAATCTCAGCATCCCGAAAGCTTCATTTAAAGTGGTTTTGATATTCAAAGGAATGAGGGTTGCATAGAAATGAAATACGACGATAAAAAAGATTTTTATAAATTTAAATCACATTCTTTAGCTCATACAACCGAACAAAAAATTCGGTGTTATCATAAAATAAATTTTTGACCGAGTACCGTACCATACTCCGTATAAATTAGGTTATTAAATTTATATTTATACATCATGTAAATTTAAGGAAAAACTTATTGCAATGAGGACTAGTGGAAGGCGTAATAGTCCCATCATAACTTAGAAACTGAAAAATCCAGAAACCTATCTCAGTTGATCAAGACTGCTGAAGCCTTGGCAAACAGAGTGGCCCTAAGTTGGCTCAACTACTTAGTTCTGTTTGTTCTGGGATGATGCCACTGAGGCCAGAGGACCACGCTGGTAATTGTGTCCATGTTCAACTCCTCACTTAACTACCGTCGACGTTTTGTTCCAACAAACTTGTTTTGCTAATTTAATAAACAGAAACCAGGTAACTTTCTTCCAGGTAACTTAATTAATCAATTAGGGAAACTACTCAAATCAAAATAATTTAAGAATAATTAGTTTCTCAATTTGATGACATTATAAAATAAAAAAAATTGGCGGAGAAGAAAAGTCATGTTGGCTTTATGAATAATAATATATAAATATAATACTTATTTCAGTCTGTAGTTAGAACTGATACCTTATTTTGAAAATTAATTGTTCAACGGTCATTTCTCACGATATGGTGTTATATTTTATTACAGTGACACACAGTTTTTCATCTCAATTAATCATTATTGAAAAAAATATTTAAATAAATTTGAAGGAAAACTTATTTTGAAAAATGGACATAGCGAAACAGTTGGAAAGTAACTGATTGATAAATAGCAGTCAGCCCATATCAACAAATGCTAGGTTAGCAGTCAATTAAAAAAAAAAATAGAAAAAACTGATATAAAGCTAGTTCGATCCTACTGAACGGATTTATATTATATTTTACAAATTCACATTGGTAGTTACTAACAAAAAAACGCTTGCAGAATAGGTCAGTATAATCTGCTCACCATTTTATTCGGTGGGTAAGAGAAAATAAATTCAAACAAAAAATAGGTTTTAAAAAATTGTACGGAACAACAAACTTAATGCTTTAAGTGTTTATTTCGAGATATTTCAGAAGACTGGCTAAAAAAAAAAATAATAGTTCAAAATGCGCATGCATTACCCGATAAAAGATCTATGTATATAAGAAAACTTCAACAGTAACAACAAATCGAAGTAAGCAAGCTAGATCGAAAATCGGTTACAAAAAACTGATTCAGAATCCTCGAATACCTGATAAATGACCTCTATCTATATCAAATAAAACTTCAACAATTGCAATAAACCGAAATGCGCATACGCGATAAAAAAATTCGATCTTAAATTCGGAATTCGCGTCCTAATAAACAATCCCTAGGCCGATGAAATCTAGGAAAATATGTTTGTGCATGCGTATGCGAAAGTAGTTAATGGAATTTGATAGCATGTATACTTAAGTATGTTTATTTTTCAACAAATTAGTTAATTAATTTAAATTAGTTAATTAATTTTTCAACAAATTAGTAAATCAACAGGAAACCGAATACATAATATAATAGCAAGTCTCTACAAAAATTGAAAAGATGGAGTTGCAAACCATCATTCGACAGTCTAGCGCCAGCCTGTTTTCAACAACGTTGGTAACGATTGCTTAGACAATGGCTATTAATTTTTAGGATTAAGCGAAGTCAGATTGTAAGTTTAACACGAACCAAATGTAATCTCCGTTACCCCAAAATTCTAAACAGTTTTTCAAAAATACATCCGGACCAACGCCCCTTAAAATGTATTATCCAGTAAAATGATTATAGATAACAAGAATTACAAAATAATTAAATTTAAACCAGGAAGGGACTATCGAAAATAAAATCAGTAAAACGTTAATTAGCGCTGAACCAAAAGGTGAACATCCGAGGAGTAGATCAAGACTTACGTGACAGGATTGTATTAGGTCAGACCTTGGTAACTTGGATTTAACGTAGGCCAGTGGATGGAGGTATGTATGTCCCCAAGTTCCCTCCAATTTTGGGCCAAATCGGAAGAGCCGTTTTTGAAATACAAGCGTGTGAAAGAAAATACATTTGTGCATGCTAAGGCAGAAATAGTTTGATGGAATTTTATAAAGTTTATATTTAACCATTTATTACACTAATCCTCAACTTCCCTCCTACTCTGGGCCAAATCGACCGAGCCATTTTCAAAATATAGATAGATCAATGAAAATATGTTTGCGCATGCGTAGGCGAAAGTAGTGCATGTAACTTATTATAATTGGTATGGGACCATCTAGGCACTAAACCGAATAAAATTTCATCAAAACTGGATTAACAGTAGCGGGTGTTATGCCTGTCACATGGATTTGACAACATACAGACACGAAACCAAATTTGTTTCTTGATGTCTAAAACGTAAAAAACGAGCGGAAAAAATTTTGATTTCTCATTTCTTGCATGGATACAAAGCTTCCCTACTTTCGGCGGTGAGGAAGCAAAAAAAAATTACTTAGTACTATGCAATAAATAAATCACCACTACAGTGCAGATGTAGTAATTTAACTACAAAAATTAAATTTTACAGGAGAGAGTATTTTTATTTTTTGTTTCATCATTTCTTTATGTATGAATGTATTAACCGATTTTTCGACTTTCTAGCTTAGGCATATCAAAGATAGAGATAGAGAGAAACGTTAATTAGCGCTGAACCAAAAGGTGAACATCCGAGGAGTAGATCAAGACTTACGTGACAGGATTGTATTAGGTCAGACCTTGGTAACTTGGATTTAACGTAGGCCAGTGGATGGAGGTATGTAGGACGCGATTGGTGATAACGGCATCGAACCTTCGGGTTCAACTTTATTTTGTATTTTATTTATTTTAACATAATGCTATGCGGATCATAATATTCAAAGCCAAAAATCAGGCACCTTTTTTTTAACATATTCGTTTAGTGCTATACTTTACCATGATATAATTAATAAATTATAAATTTTCTAACTTCAGTCAATAGGAAAAACGTAAATCCTGAAATCGCGCAAACGAACTTTGACATCTGAGGCACAGAACCGCTCACCACAGTATCCAAATAGAACATGTTTAATTTTAATGGAAAAACAGATTGAAATTGGATTCACAATTTGTTGTTAGTTTAGTGATTGGGTCCCAAAGGTAGATGCCATAGAAAACCTATCAATATGCTGATTGCCGTAACCAATATAGATCTAATAATCTGTCTGCAAGTGATGTATGAAAATAACGAAGCAATTCAATTTTTAATATTTTACCATCTAACGACCTAAAATAAACAGGAATGAATGACCAATGATCAATCAAAATCGCAGAGTTTTATTAAAAGGTGCATTGAAAATTATTTCTAATAAAGGTACATTGAAAATTATTTCTAAGGACTAATGTACAAATAGACCAGAATATATTCACGTGGATTAGGCTGTTCTAAAGAGTGGTAAGTTTGTAGTAGTTTTAATCGACGAGAGGTTTCTTGCCTTATGAGGCCTAAACGAGAATTTCATACTAATCGCTTGTCAAGGTGCCTAGGCATCGAATTGATTCTAAAGAAGAAGAGAAACACTATAGGACAACATGTCAAATGTAAATGATGTTTGATAAGATTTGTTGATTTTTTTTTTTCCCGTTTTCCTACAAAAATCTTCTTTAAGGTTTGTGATAAGTTACTGAAAAGAACTGGTAAGAATGAAACAAATGGATTATACTATCTGTAACATCCGTAAACGTGGTGCGAAGTTTTTGGATATTTAACGCAAATCATAAATCGTAAAAAAAAAAAAAAATATATATATAAAAATGTGTATTTTGTATAAATTATTACTAATGATAAAGAAGACATTATACTGCCTACTGCCTAACCAGCATGGAGATCTATACCCTGCGGGGCTCTGCGGGAGACACGATATTTTGGGCCCCCTTGTAGGGAGAACATGAAGGGAATTGGTAATATTAGGGAGAACGAGTCCGACAAGAATAACTCCTAGTTAGGAGGGGTCCTGTGGCCCTGACATGAATGATTTGGACATTTTTAGGCAAAATGACTATATTTTTTTATATTTAACCACTTTAAAATCTCAAAACTCGTGCATTTAGCTTAGACATTTTGCATTTCAATTCCAATTTTTAGGATTTTTTTGTTCAAAAGCAAATTTGTACAATTCAAATTTCATTTTCGTACAGCGTGGTGCACCGCGATTAGACAGGTGTTAGGCTCTAACATATTAACTGTCTGTATTTTATAATTCAATTATTTAATTTTCGTAAATGGCGCGGGATCTTCAATTTGAACTATAAATCCAACTGTAACGTTTAAGTCATTTATTTAAATTTTCTATGTTGTACCTCCCCCCCCCTCTCCGCGGAGCGTAAGGCCCTGTGCGGTCGCTCCCTCGCCTCTTTAGGTCTGGTTACTGTGCCCTTTACGATACGAGACTTAGGGCACAACATAGTTTTTCAATGCAGCGGTTTAGCCACAAAATTTTCCGTTTCAGTTTAATTGCGGTGCTGCGGGTTCAGTTTAATTAGGTTCTTTGAAAGGAAGCCCGCATGTGCTTAACAGGGCATAGGATTAAAAAAAAAAAGTTCTACCAAATTATGCTATCCAACCAAAATTCTTGACCATTATTGGACAATTTATACACAATATCGATGCCTATGGCCATAAATGTTTTATCAACAATTCCTTAGAAACATTATTATGACAATTATTTAATAAAAGAAATTTCGGTTCAGTGCAAAGAGCTAGCGGAGCTCTTTAAATCAGTTCATGGCCAGTACCCCGATCTTTAATTATTCCTTTTGTCCACAATTCCCAGACTAATATTTTCAGAAATATGTTTTTAATAATAAATTAATTATAAACTATCATAATGAAAAAATATTATTTTAAAATTAATGAATAAGAGAAATGATTCCTTAATCTATATCAGTATTCCATCTCAAAAAATAAGAAGGATTATATACATATATATATATATATATATATATATATATATATATATATATATATATATATATATATATATATAATATATATATATATACATACATACATATATAGACATAAATGGTAACATTTTTAATTTTTCTCCCAACCTGATGGACAAGGTGATACTCACTTTACGGAGTTCGGTGTGCCTCAAGTCTTAATAGTGATCCAGGCAGAGCTGGGATTAGTCTCGAATACCCAACAGCTTTTGGAGGGTCCGGAAGAGAGATCATTTAACTTTTTTTATATTATTTTAAGTAATAATTTCTTGATAATATCGACAGTTAAAGCTTTTGAAATAAGCAAAGTCAATAATCGGCTGTAGTATTGAAGGCCCGATTTAAAAGCAGTCGGGGGCCTGATGCATACATGGGCGGATCTGGATCCAGATAATCATTATAAGACCTGGATCATTTTTCAAAATGACCGCCGTATAATTATAGATTTATAGTCTATAAGTCCTAAAGTATTACAATTAGCTTAAATATGTAAATTAGTAAATTTAAAGAATTAAATCGTACAAATTTTGGTAAATAAAACGTTTTAGTAAGAACATTCTAAACGTTTTATTAGGAAAAACAGTTCATAAACTGGTATAAATCTATTATATATATATATATATATATATATATATATATATATATATATATATATATATATATATATATATATATATATATATATATACAGGGTGTCCAATACAAATTTCATTTTTAACTTTGACGCGACACGTACGGCAGACCCGCTTCGAAAACGAGGATTTTACATATAATACTTACTACCCCTGGAACCAGGACCTGAATAAGGTACTCATTTTAGGAAAAGGTTTGAATGTGAATTTGAGCTCGTTAAATTTGCCAATATAAACTCAAAAAATGGCGATCTCTTGTTTTTAGAATTTTTTTTTTTTTTTAGAAAACATCAGTTCTAAAACTATTATGTTACAAGGGCAGAAGTCTATTACTACTCAAATTGGAGTGAGTTAAATGCACCATTAACTAGTATATAATAATTATCTTCGCTAGAAATTTCCATCATATTTGTCTTAATAAATTCACAAAATGGTGATATCTGGATTTTTTAAAAAAAAAATTGTTTTTTTGAAAAGGGTTATCTCGGGAACTAGCTAGTAAATATTAAGAGCTCTCTCAGACCTCAAATTTTAACTAATAAAATGTTTTTGTTTTTTTTAAAATGTATAATGTTTTTCATTTGGCCTTCTTTAAGACAGTCTTCTTTAAGATATTGAGCACAGAATGAAAAATGAGTGAAAATTTTAGTTTTTCTCTTCAATAAAATGTAGCGGATTTGGAATAGCAGACAAGGCTTGTTTTACTTAGAACGTTCTAAACTTTCATTTACATTCAAATCTTCTCCTAAAAAGAGAACCCTATTCGGTGCCTGGCTTAAGGGGTACTGGGTTTTATCTATATAACCCAAGTTTTCGCCGCGCGTTTGCCGTGAACGTAGTACGTAAATCCGGTACATAAACGTCGGCCATTTTGAAAAATGTGGCGTATAAGGTCTAAGCTCTTCTGGGAATGGTAGATTTTTCACCATGGTTATTATCACACATTTTTACATAAGAATCCATTGACAGAAATTATATTACAATTACTTATAGGTTCAATAAAGTTTTATGCTATTTTTACTATTATTAAGAATCAAGCTGAGCGAAATCAAGCCTAATATTGAAACTTTGATTGTAAACAAACAATATGCTTCCAAATGAAAAACATTGATGCTTTTCTTTATATTGCTTCCAAATTTCTTATTTTTCATTTTGGATTTAGAAACTTATTTATTTTAAATTTATTTTTATCTCGAGCGAATTTACTGTAATATATATATTGTTTCGTTTGTTAACTAAACTTTTGTGAATCAGTTTTTTTTTTTTTTTTTTATTAAGACGAATCTTAAATGCTAATATTATGAGATCAGGTAGTGAATTATCTGAAAAGTTGAAGATACAAGCAGTGATATAAAGTCTGGGAATTCCTGGAATGCATATTGTAAATATATTATTATTGAAATATGTAAGTGGTATGAGGATCGTGTGTATTGAGTATGTTATGGGAACACAACCCAGATACGCCATAATATTATAGAAGAAGACAATAAAGAATATGATGGAAAATCATTTTTACTCACCTACTTAATATTACAATATACTTTTTACGTAATTTGGAAAGAAGACAAAAATAAATTGAAACGCTCAGAAATCTGGAGTTTGATGCACAAATACGGAATATTCCTAGCCACAAAGTTACACAGGCCCCTTATTAACAAGTTTAAAGTTAACCTAATCATATCGTATACCTTCGGACCGAGAGGCATAGACATTGCGCCATTAACCCTGTTAGTGGTCTTTTCATCCTTTAGTATAGAACCTTCGGCCATAATAAACTTCCTGAGTTCTGCACGTCAACTACATACTGGTACAGTGTAGCAATATCAAGATTGTGACATTATTTCAAGATATTGTTTATTAAGTTAATTTATTAATTAATTACCTAAAACTATGAATAAACCTTCCTTAATAAGAAGTATTACTAATGTTTTATAGTCAAGTTCATTTTTTTGGGAGTTAGAAATTTTTATTTATACAATTATTTGGGACTCTTCCAACCACTTGGATCATTTCCGCCCTGTACCAAATCCACTGATTACAACTATTAATCAAATCAGCATTGCAAATAGATATTATGCTTATTTTATTTTATACTTATTATGCTTATTATATTTTATTTTACTGCTTTGAGCCTTTTAGGGTCAATAGTTTTGGAGCTATACGCTTTTCAATGATTCAAACCATCTAAAAAAAAACAGTCGATTTTTGATTTGTTTTTTAATTTATAAACCGATAACTAAAAACCGGATAAATTTCCAATTTTAAATGTTTTGTCTTACTGAAAGTACTACAGGCGTAAAAAAAAAATCATTGAACTATGAGACATCAAGTTCCAGACCAATTGGCTGATTTGAAATGGAATAACTCAATTTCTCTCAAAAAACACTAACCGAACGTTTCGCCAGTTTAGGCTTCATCAGAACTGAAACATTTATGAATTTATGCATCAAGATACCAGTGAGGGTATGGGGACTTTATTAAAATGTCAGGAGGCAATTTAAATTTAAGGCAATTCTGCGTTATTGAAAATTTTCAATAATGACTTATTCTTGCTCTATTATTACATAACTAAAAAGAAACACAACGAACGCGGCTTTTCCGTAATGATCGATGAGTAATTTTGGGTCGCATTTCAATGAACTCTATTCAAACCTCATTCTCTGAAAAAGTATTGCGTGTACCAATCATTAAACAGCTCTCTCAGTAGGATCTACCTTTTTTTTTTAAATAAAGCGCTTGCTTTTGTTCAATTTGTAAGGCGTATATGTCTGTATTGAGCCTTACATTGAATGGTCGGTGCTATACCATGGTATAACTGATTTTATAGCCTAAAGGTTTACGACTTTCGACAACATATGCCGTCACAAAGGTTCTTACATCTAAAGAAAACCCATTTATATCCTAAAATATTTATCCAATCATAATATTAAAAAAAAAAATAATAATTAATTTTACTAGGAAAAATCCTGTGTAATTTTTGAAATTTGAAGGTGGGTATTTTAATAATTGAAGAAAAAAATGGAAGTTTTTTTGGAAGTTTAGAATAACTACACGTGCGTCAATCCATTTGAAGTCACCCAGTTTGAATACATTTTGTTGCTGAACATTTTTGATTTTTATTTTTTTTACAAGTTATTCACTATCATTTGGTGAGTTCAAAAATAATTTTAAAACGTTTTTGAGGCTCGTATTTTTTTCTTTTCGGCCATTTTGCATTTCCTTCGCTGCTGAAAACAAATTTTGGAAAAATGTCTCTTGCTTTGGTAATTTTGAGATATAAAAAGAAAACAAAAATTAAAATTATGATAATGATATCATCGGCCCCATGTTAAACTTACGAATGTGAAAAACTATTATTTTGTATAATTCTTTTCAAAACTACATAGGTTTTAATTTGATGCGTATCTTAAAATCGCCAGAATAACCTTGAAATGTTTAAAAAAAATTTAAAATCGATTTTTTCTTTTAAATGAATAAATTTTTAACTTTTTTGAAAAAAAAATATGTTGCATATCTATGTTTTAAGAATGTATGGACCTAATTTCATGACGGCGCATTTATGCGCTCTATTATCAAAAAATAAAACCTTTTGTTTTTAAAACCTTTAATTTTTTTTCAAAATGGAATGGAGATACACTCTAGCTATAGGTAATATTTTAAACAATTAAATTGGCTTTGCTAAAAGTAATCATACAAACTACCTTCTAAGTCTTTTACCATACCCGACATTATTCGTGATCCATTAATTGGTGAATGAGCTTCCATAAACCTATATTTTATTTGGCATGATCCCATCGAAGATGGTATTTCAAAATTGGTTATGTGCATTCCTAATATTATGCTCATAAAACGCATTCACTTATTAAGAAGTTTTTTTTATAACCCAAAATCGATTTTTTTTTTTTTAAATATGTACTAAATGCATTTTTAAGTCTAATATGTTAAATGGAAAATGTATGTTTAGTGATAATAACTAATTTTTAAACATTTTAAGATTGGTTTGGTAAATTCAAGAAAATGGTCAAATCAAAGACCATGTAATTCTAAAAAGATGACACCATTTTGAGCTTTCTAGGGTAAACAGTTTTGGAGCTATAAGCTTTTCAATTATTTAAAAAAATAGTTGATTTTTAGTTTTTTGAAATTTCAAAACAGAATAACTGAAAATGGCAAAATGTGTGACTCTTAGAATTTTCGACTAATCATAGAACAATTGCAAGTTTAATTTATCTTGCGAAATTTTGATTCTAAAATCATTTTTTATTAGTACATTTGGTGTGGAATGGCCCAATAGCGTGTGTTGGACTGTTTTGATCTGATGTACTATCTCTATTTGATTCGTCTTTTTTAGGATGCTGAAATGAGATGTGTTATCTTTATCTGTATTAATAAATTTTGTGTTTCCCATTCCTGATGATGAATGAATTGGTGACATGTTTTGTTTTTCATAGATATTTGAGAGAATCGGGTATCTGTTTTGGAACGTTTCTATAGCAGCCAAAGTGTGGTATAGATATAAGATACAGATTACAAGGACGAGTAAATTATAATATTCATCTAGGATGTTCTGGACATTAGTACAGTAAATAGAGGAAACATTTCTTGCCGTTGCTATGGACAAATTGGATAAGTTTTTGCCATTGATATAGCAACCAACTTGGGCCAGATGGTGATAGGCTTAGTCGAGTTTTGGCTAATACCCGAGTTCTCAAGCCCGTTCGCAACCCTAATGTAGTTTTGGCTTATTTAGCTGTTGGTTTGTTGTTTGCAACCCAATTGTTCCTCTCGGTTGAGAAAACATCTTACCACAAATAACAGATTTAAAAAAATAAACAGAACAAACCTTAAATATTTAAAATACGATTCAAAACCTCTATAAATGATGTCCCATAAAACTAAAAAAAATTTAAAAGGAATTTTTAACTGAATCATATTGAATGTATGGTAAGAATATTTGTAAGTACATTTAAATAAGAAAAACTGCTGCGTATTTTTACAACAATGAAATAGTGTTTCTGAATTATGTTTTTTTTTTTAATTGAAACATTATTTGGATTTTTTTTCTTTGGTATATTAATCCAAAAATATTTGATATATTTTCCATATCTTCATAAATTGGCGAGATAGGGATGCATAAAACCTCTGATCGGATCATGATGTAGAGCTCTGAGGACCATTATGGGGTGACCTGTGGCTTTGGTGACAAATCGAAAAAAAAAATCGGCACAGTAGTCTCGGAGGAAAGCCGCGAATCGCTGCATATAAAAACCTCTTATCGGGCGCCATTTTGTTTCATAATGGACGGGTCCGGAAATTAAGAGTCCAGTATCTTACCTCTCAGTATCTCAACTACTCCGCTCCCTTATTCTTAAATATAATGAATAAATTAAATTTTAATTGATTTAATTAAACTTACTATCTTTAAAATTAACAGCGTGTATGACGGTCTTTCTTAACATAATGGTATGTGGTCATAGTAATTAGCGAAAATATTTAATGACGGCCTGTAAAAAAAATCCAAACAGCATATAAGATCCAACATTGACGTCGCGATAGAAATTCAAAAGAGTATCCATGTAAATCGTAAACTTATCCTAAATGGTACTTATTTTCTCTACCCTCCACTAATTTACGATCACCTACCCATGTAGAGAAGAACATGGCGCACTTCGTCGAGGTTGAGGAACCCATCTTCGTTCCTGTCGAACAAGGCGAAATTCTGGATTATAACGTTCGTAGGAGGGAGTTCCTTCTTCCTGTTCGACAGGTGGCTTATAAATTCAGGGAAGGAGATAACGCCATCGGAGTTTAAGTCCATCTTCTTGAACACCTGGAAACATTTGGAGTCATTTGAAAAGTTGCATGGATCTAGGATCACATGGATAGTAAAGACCGTAGAATAATAGTCCAAGGCATTTATACTTAATTGCATAAACTGTTAGGAACTCATCCGCTAATAAGTTATTTGTTTATTTAACTGTAAATGTGTGAATGAAATTTAAATAAAAAAACAATTGTTCGTAAATATATTTGGAACGAGTTGTTTCATGAGTTTTATATAAACACAATCTAAATTCATTCTTATTGTTTCCTTATCATACTTTCAGTTTACGAAATATCTGAGGTTTCATAAATCAAGCGAAAAATATCGATTTCGATCTAATCTTAACGTTTATATATCAGTCATTTGTCAATTAGTTTCAAATGTAGAAAAGACAAAGGCAATTTTATAGGTTTCAACCACCATCATAAAGCCATTCCTGATTCTAAATAACAATCGGATAAATAAAAAAAAATCTCTCCATCAAAAACCATATAAAATTTAAACTCATGCTTGGAAAAACCATGTGCCCGATACGTCCTTCCTTCCTTCATTCCTCCAATTTAAAACGTCCCAATCACCTTCATCACCTTTTCTCGTTGGAATTCATTAGGCAATTTTTCACATTTTCCGTTTTTCGACTACTGATATGGTAGGTGCCTGCCACTGAGGAAATCGTAGCAATACAAATACGGTTGATCAATTATTTTGTATGATGAATTTATTTTAATTATTTTTTTTTTTTAGATTTTGTATAAGCGTGGTTATTATTACATTTTTTTTTAATGTTAATTTTTTTTTACTCTAAGGCTCTAAAGTTCTGTTTTATTGATGGCATTATTATTATTCTGAAGGCAATCGTCGGGCATAAATAAAGGGATAAAATAATAATAATTATTATTATTTAACGTCATATTTCAAGGCAGGTTAAACATCTGGTAGCCCAGATGTAGTTAAAGCCCACCTGGATTAATTTTATATACTCGCTGAGTGCACTAAATTTCTGAGCAAGCTCGAGAAAAATAAACATTTGCCAACCATTTCAACGTAGAATTACGTTCTTCCACCTGAGGAGTTAGGACAGACAAATTTTAACACGCTTTTGGTGTCGTTTTTAAGCAACCATAGCTCATAAATGCTAGAATGAAAGAAATGGTGACATTTAACAGTGAAAATGTTCATTACATGGCAAAAAGAAATTTTGGATTTGGACGCGGAAGTACGGTAAGCGAGTAACCTAAAAAACCTGTTACCACAAAAACCCACGGTTCACTACTTGGAAAGTACCGTAATACTGCTTCCAGGCCAACAGTTGGGCAAGGAGGTGATTTGGCCGAGATCACGCTCTACCGCCTGGTTTTTTCTACCAATTAAGGGTACTCACTTTATAGAGGCTGGGTTGTCCCTAGGAGGTTCTCCCGATCCCACAGGTTTGATCCAAGGCTGATAGAAGAGTAAATGATTATCTGCCAAGGCCGGTCTCGAACCCGGGGCCTGGAGCATGGTAGCACAGTGCCTTACCGCTGAGCTACTCCGCTCCCCCAGTAACAGTAAGTGACAGTACAGTTCATAAATTTTGAGTTTGAGTTGATGACGTCACTGAGAGATCACTAATTTAGTGTTATAGTTCGATATCACTATCAATAGTATCATTTTCAATCGAAAAGTCTATCGATAGGATTTCTGACATCATTCTATTTCTTAAAAGTATTAATATATTACTATTAATATTTCCTAATATTTTAGTCTCGGGTAAAAAAATCACTTTGGCTTATCAAAGTCTCTGTCCGTCTTTTTTTTTTCTTTCGCTTATCAAAGTGAATTTACTAAACATTAAAAAATATTTAGCGCAATTAACTTGGCAAAGAAATAAACCTTTAGATATTGCGGGACGGCTGAGAAAGGAGGAAGGGAGAAAGGGTTGGACAGTCGGCTGACCACGTTGCTCGCTCCACTGCAGCCACTTCAGATCTACGTCATTCATGTGACGCTGTCACTTTAAATCGAACCCTCGATTGAATGGCAATACTGCTTTAATGTTGAGTCAACTGAATCCCAGCTTGTATCAATACTTCAACTTCAAATAGAGCGGTTCATAGACGCTCGACTTTATAAACGTCAATAGTAATATTTGCTGAGAAAAATTAATTTAAATCAGTGGACAGCTAATTATGTCTAATATTTATTTATATATACAATTTTTTAAGACTTTTCGAACACTCGGGTCATTTTCGTCCCGTATTAAATTTACAAAACATAAAAAAAGAGAGTGAGCAGCATAGCTCCGTCACTAAAGCCGTAATTTAACTAAAATATCAAAGTGGCGTGGGGTAGGGGAAAAAGTTAAGACCTCCAATAGAAACTTCTATAACACCAACTAAAGTCACATACAAATTTTCAACCCTCTAATTTAACATTCAGGGGCTGTAGAGATACGCAAAACCTTATAAATTTCCAGTAAATATACCGAAATTAGTACTGAAATTTATCCCTACTTTAATAATATCGTTCTGCCAAGAAAACAGCCCGGCATAAAAATTTCAGCTGATTTGATTCAAAAGTGGCTGTTGAAGGTGCCCGAAGTTAGCGGGGAAAAAAAATATATACATATATCAGATATCCCCGAAATCCCCATAATCGGGATCACAAAATGATATAAAATGTACCCCCAATCTCCTCCGATCACCGATTATGGTGGATACAGTGTAATAGTATATTATTGTTCAGGACAATCTGACTTAAAAACTTGCGTACTTACGCGTCCGTAATCGTTTAGACAACTTTATTGCCGATTAGAAAAACCCGTGGAAGCAAGTTTACTATATAATGTTTTTAGTTAGTGTAAAATTATTCCGTTGAAGCTTATTGTTGTTTGGTCAACTTTGTTTCCGTTTTGACAAATTTATTGTCTTCTCATGTTCATATTTTATAGGTTATTATTTTAAAGGTTATTTTGTATTTTTTTATAGAATAAAAAGCTTGCCTACGCTATGTTCTATTTCTTTTTGAAATTACTATTTTTATTGCCTTTTTATTTAATTATACTCGTACAACTAGTGTTTGCTGCAATATTTTTCCCGATTTTTTCAGTGAAGCGAAGTGGAATAAATAAATATCATAATATATATATTTATATTTCTTAAACAGGATTTAGAAAATTGGACAAATTTTAATAAATAAAAAAGGAAACAATAAATGAATTATCAATTCTAGTCCAGAAAAAAAAAAAAAAAAGAAATTATAGAACTAATAGATAGTTAATTACAGAATAAAAACATTACATATGTATTTTGCTGATCTGACTTGGAGTGATGTATTATCTGTATTTGACTATTGTTTTTTAGATTGTTGATGTGAGATGTGCATTATCTGTTATGCGTTTATTGAATCTTATCTTCTTTTTTAGATATATGACTGGCTATTTGTCTTTCAACAATTCCTTAACAGAATTCTTTTCTCTTTTTGATATCATTAATAATTGGTCATTTACAAAATAAAGAAGCATTATAAATTCTGATTTCTAATTCCTAGCCAAGTTATATGCAATTTCATTTTCTCCATTCCTCCACAGTGACCAGGTAACCAGGTATGTTGAACCATACCACAAACATTCTTCATGTTTTAAAATTTATTTTTAATCAATTGTTACCACGTTTTCCAAGATATGACAAAGGCATATTGTTAAATCGATGGATTGGTATATGAACATAATTCTTCGGATTTACCTTATTTTTTTTTTTAAATGGAAATTATTTCTGATTTCCGGCAATCATTAGGGAAAAATATTAACAGTAAGCACTGTTTATATATACAGAAAAATATTAATTGTTTCTTATTAGTACATTATCATACAATGCAAACTTTCCCCTCATCTTAGAACTTCGCGTGGGCGAATAATAAAACAGAGTCAATAAATTGTGATCGATGGAGTAAAAGAACGCTTTTCAATCAGGAAAACTTTCTCTCTATAACTTTTATTTTAAAAGCTTTCATATCTTTTTTTTTTCAAACTTTTTCAACTGATAAATTTAAATATAGGAAAATATAAAGTGAAGAATGATGAATGTAGTCTAAAATAATCTGACAGCATTAAATATTTGTGGAATATTGATAAATTAAAATAAACCGAGAGCTAAGTTTGAAATTTAAAATTCTTCTTCCTTACAAGTTCAAAGATTTAATTCGAATACTTCCGGATTAACCAAATGACCGTGACAATAATTTTCTTTTAAATCGTTATTTTTATTTATTTATATTATTGTAATATATTTTCTTTTTAACCAATATTCTCAACAGAACTGGCAATTTCTCTGTATGATAAAGCTACCATTTTTTAGTGGAAAAAAATTAAAAAGTTACTTCCGAAATAAGATTTTTAAAAATAGGTTATTTCCAGGCAATCGTAATTAAAAAAGTTAATTACTAAAGAACATCATGAATAAACGTAAGGGACTGCAGGAGATGTCTACTATACTACTACTAACTAGTTTTGACTTGGTATTGGATAGTTAGTTAAGAGCAAGGAAAATAGGATATACAAGAAGCGACTAGTGCTAGTTGAGGGATGGCACCAGTTTCCAGTCGAGTCCTCCTCCCCCCCCCCACTCTTACAACCGTCATAAACAGACATTAAAAATTTAATATCCCAAAATTTCACTAAATTTGTTAAATGCAAAAACATCCACCAACGTATTTCTTCTGTTCCAATAAAATTGCAAGGTATCTATAAATTAAGAAATTATGTTGGCTGTAAAAGATTGTGGAGGAGGGTGAGCAGGGCTATCCCAGGTAGGGGATGCCGGACGATGATACCGGGACCCGACGACTCAAGGGGCCCGATTAATTTAATTTGTTTGTATTGGAGTTGTTTTTTTTATTTGAATTTTTTATATGATATTAAGTTGTAAAAATACGAAATATAAAAAATATAAAAATATAATGATATAAATTAAGATGGGTACATAAAGAATTAAAAATTAAAATACATAATATCAGTAAGAACATATCGTCGGTTTGGAGGTAAAAGTGATCAACTGTAATTTTGCGAAGATGAATTTTGTTTCTTGAGAATATTCTAAAATTATCAATAATTATTGTTGATTTCACGATTTTGTGAACATGGTTACCTCCAAACCGAAGATATATCGTATAAAATGTTTACGATCATGATTTCCACAAACATAAACACACATAGATGGGAGGCTGGTAATTTCCGCAACAGACGTAACCATTTTTAAACTTTGTGAAAAAAATTGTAAACAGATCATCATTACATTTCGATAATAATAAACCAATGCATATGCAAAATTTTCTTTCCATAATTACATCCTAGAAGAAATTCACTATTCTTCTCAAATAAAATCGATAGGGAAAGTTAATTTCATAAATGGAATTTACCACTACATCAAATAAGCCAGTTTTATTCAAGGGCCAATAATTAATTGGCTTCCAACGAAAATATGATAATTGATGTTCAAAGATAATTTTGTTGTAACATTTGTAAAAAAAAAAAATTGCTCAACAAATAATTACGAACGATCATATCCCAATTTATAACAGTCGAATGAGCTTTTTTGACGAAGCATACCAATTATTTATTTATTGTTTTACAAACGGCTAAAACAATGCCATATATAAACAATGGCTATAACAAAGCTGCTGGAATCTTTACAAGTGCGAATATATAAAACGAAACAATTATTGAAGTAATAAATTATGGAAAGATGATAGGCTAAATAAATTAATAAACGTTAAATCATTGAACAAATGTAATAAAAGGACCCCTCCCTCCTCCTCCCCGAAACGTAATCCTGGCTACGCTACTGGCTGTAGTAACGAGATCTAATTTATTTAATATTTAACAGATTTAAATATTCAGACATGCAGCTCATCATAAATCAATAAGGCGTTTTGCGTTTGTCGAATAGTTTAGCTTAAAAGCACTCCTATATTTGGGAACCGAGTGATTTAGATGGATTGAGAGGAGGGGTTGTTTAACACCATCGAGAGCAATGTGCAATATTGACAACTTTTATTCTTGGTGTTATATTCGTGAAGGTCAGGATAAAAACTAACAAACGCGCGATCCACAGGCGTGCATCGTGTACACGTACAATAACACAAGTATCGAAATCTGTCCACAGTAATAGATTAATAATAAAAAATATGATAGCCTCGAATTGAAGGTAGTTTACTGTTTAATATATTTCGACGTTCCGATATACTTTCTAGTCCCTCTTCAATAAGATAAACAAAAACTAAAAACGAGAACATAACAAACTTAAAAGCAAGATAGGAGTACGTACTAGAGATGGCCAAAATCACTGTTTCCAAAGGGAGATTTACACAGTTTGAGTAAGTTTCCTAGAC
The DNA here is from genome assembly GCA_948150685.1 of Rhaphigaster nebulosa. Classification (NCBI taxonomy): domain Eukaryota; kingdom Metazoa; phylum Arthropoda; class Insecta; order Hemiptera; family Pentatomidae; genus Rhaphigaster; species Rhaphigaster nebulosa. Next base: position 54,127,861 of record OX411309.1, read on the forward strand.
AGTTACTACTAGGTCAACTCGCATAGGCAGTAGGTCCTTTATTTACATTTTTATTGACAGTTGCTGGCAAGAAATGAAGCGAGCTGGTAGATCAGAAAATTATACCTAACCAATGCCACAATATTTTATTGAACGGACAGTGAAAATATTTTTTTCTACACTGCTGTAGAAATGGAAAAAGATTTAGAAAATTACAAATGAAAAAGAAGTGAGCTTTGGATTAGAAAGAAGTTCACATGTTTCCCTGTTCTTTAAACATTTCCATTAATTTTACAATGTTCTCATTGGACCACCTTTCGGGCATTTTGATAAATTTAACTTTCTACACATTAACAAAAAATAAACATGTCCTACAAACAGACCAAGAAAAAACACTTGTTGAGAGAGGAGGCGAAAGCACCGACTCTGCTCAAACGATCGAGATCCACTAAAAATAGTGACCTAAAACACTCACTTCAAACCACCGATTAAAGAGAAAATATCTACGTAGAGCAATTAATGAAAGTGTGTTCACCAGAGTCTTGTGTTCAATAAATAGATCTTGGATTCACTTAAAATAGATAAGTGCGTATACCTCCCTTTTCCCCTCCCCCCAATCATTAAGTGAAAAAAAACAGCTTCTAATCGCTTTAAAAAAATAGCTTGTTAGTTAATAGGCGTATACAATCAGTAAGGATAATTAGAAATATCAGGAGCCTGAGTTAATTTAACAGTACTTTTCCTTGACCAAAGAGGGAAATTTGTGTTAATTTTCACCTGAAACCGGGCAACACCGGCGTTGACTACATATTTAAAATAAATTGCAACAATTATCTGAAGAAGTTCATATCTATTACCTCGAAATACTCTACTTTAATATGAAGGTTCGAAATTACTCAGAAATTCAATTCCTTCAACATTAAATAAATAAATATTTATTTATATATAATCTAAAATCTGCATGTCCACACAACCCTGAACAATAGAAATGTTCACATAAATTATTCTAAAGAAACATCAGTCGCAGAATATAAAGCAGAACAATAAAGTTTTGTTTTTGTTTATAGGCGTAAAAGCCTGCATGATTTTCATCTAATATATTATTATCTATAATCCAATTCATGAGCCGCTCTTGCGGGACAACAGTAAATATTTTTACTATTCCGGGTATGGAGAATATATTTTATAAAGAAAGAGGTTTATTGATTATCATTGAAGAAAGGCTATGAATATATTTAGGATTCAGAGCTTGCTCTACCGGCAGCTCGTGATCCACAAGAGCGTTCCTTTATCAATCAACGGTGCCCAATCCATTATCTTCAGCAACTGTTACCGACTCTTGTCCAATCCAGACCTGGATTGAGGATTGTCAGAAGCAGTGGATTTCCCTCAAATGATTGATGGCTAAGCAACTAACAACTAATAGCCTCTTAAAATTCTGTGGAGAAATGGATCTGTTATTTATAAGGTTTAAAGCCCATAAGTTCTCGATTGCACAAAAAGCAGGGACGGCTACTTAGTAATGAAGGCCGAAAAACATGATTTTTTTTTTCAAATCGTAATACCGCAGAAAAGTTGCGAATCAGGAAGATAAAAAAAGGAGGAAATCAAATCAATTCATATCTTACGATCTCGCATAAAATCCAAAGGTTACTGAAATTTGCAAAAATCTACATTTTTACGATAATTTTTACTATTTTTCAACTTGCATCTATCCGAATGTATTAGCTCAAAAAGTTTAGTATTCGACCAACAAAAAAATACTGTTAAAATATTATTTGAATTCGTCAACCACTTAAGGTCGCGCATTGCCTTAAACGTTTATGAAAAATGGAAAAGTCAACTTTAAAAAAAAAGACAGATCTCAGATGAATAAAACTATTAACAACCTACAGAGTTTTTTTTTCTCTCGTTTCAGAGTATATAGCGATATAGCATGAAAATTTCAATGATTTAAATAAATTCATATTTATATTTCAAGGAAGCATATTTCAAGGAAGTGAAATGTAAAATTCAAGGCTCTTTTGGTCAATTTATTAAATTAAATTTAAATTAAAATGTATTTAATCGGTTTACGTAGTGATTAAATGTACAATTCAGACTTGATAATGAGTTTGAATAATTATAATTTATCCCTGTATGATAATTATTGTTACTTCACTTCTTCAAATTCACGCATTGAAATAAATTTCACCACAATCTTATTCATAAACTTATTTTATAAAGAAAAATAATATATATACACAATAGGTTTAATATTTATATTAGTAGAAGACTTCAGCATGGAAAAGATTGATTTTTAAAAATATTTACCACAAAATGTTATATCTGAGGTATGTTTTTTGTTTTAAATTGTAAGTTTTTATTTTAATATTAAAAGTGATGAAGCTGTATTTTGACATATTACCTTAATAATGGCCTGATGTCCAAAACATTGGTATGTAATATAAATCAAATTGTTGAGGCCAAAATATCTTCTTGAATATTATGGAATAAAAATACCTGTCTAGAATAATAACATTTTATTTATAATAAATATTTCGTTGCAACTACAGATTCTCAGATTCTACAGATTTCTTGTAACTATAAATAGCTACTGTACAACCGACTGAGCAATATCGGCAGGTATTTTTTTCTTCAAGTGCAAGGATTTGACTCAAATTATTAAAAAAAACCCATGCGATATTAAAACTCATGAATTGTCTAGGTTATTGACCAACGGTTACGCAAGCAGGTGATGTGGTAAGCACTTATCTTCCGCCTTTTTTTCCCATCCAAACGAAGGGCGAGTCAACCACTTTATGGATGTGCCCTAGGAGGGTCTCCCAGTCCACTCTGGGTTCGCAGAAAAGAAATTTTTCTTGTATTCTTATTTTAGTATCAAGATTGATATTAATGATTCTAAAAAATATTAAAATATTCTCTGACTACAATATAACAGAATTAATACTTGCACTGACCGTTTTGAAGTTGTGATCATGGAGCTGAGAGCCAATTTGGTACCTAAAGAGATCCGCCAACTCCTTCTTGTCAAGATGCCTGTTCTGGTCCCTATCAAAGTAGCGGAAAACATCCTTCATCCCGTCCAGTTCCTTCTTGTCGAAGCCAGACCTGCTCTCCAATTCGCTAGTCGGCCTTTCGCCCATCTGTGGAAAATGTGAAAATAACTTAGCAAGCCTGTCACATGAATAAACAATATGCAGCAGAGGTTTCCAAGCCGTGGTACGCGTGCTAGTGGTATACAAGGAAGTTCCTGGTGGTAAGCGAACAAGCTAAGAAATGTCATAAATAGAATCATCTTTTTAATACGTTAAATGAGAGATACTAATTTTAAAAAAAATATTATTGAACGCATCTATTACAAGATTAATAAACACAATCTACAATTAATAAAAATGACTCAGTATGGTTACTGTTAAGGACGAAAGCACTCAATATTGACGAGGACTTAAGAACCAAGTTGAGCCCCATCAAGCCTAACATTGTAAACAACATGCTTTTAACCAAAAAATATTGTTCCAATTTCTTATTTTTGATGTGCACACTTTCTGCTGGAGAATTTTTGGTGTTTTTAATATTACTGTTGCTGTTGTTATGTGGCGTCAATTTCATTTTGGATTTTGGATTTTTGAACTTCATTTTCAATTTACTAGTTTCTTAAGGACATTTACCTACAAATTAGGGGCATACGCAGAATTTTTTTCAGGGAGGAGGGGTCTTAAAAAGAAGAAGGCAACTAATGACATAAATATCTGCAATCGCCAAATGTAGCTCAATTTTCACGGATAAGCATGAAATTAGATAAAAATTTATTGTCAAAAATTTATTATCAAAAACTATTGTCAAAATTACCAACAATATTCCTGAAAATCTAAGCTTATGTTGATGGACATGGAAATTATATTTTTTTCGAACATTCCTCTCCATACGCCACTCACTTTTACTGCAATACATATTGTTTTGTTTGTTTAATAAACTTTAGTAAATCAGTTCGTACCTATTTATGAAGACGAATCTATAATGCTAACATCATAAGATATGAGATACTGGTACGCGCAGTTATTTGAAAAGTGGATGTGGTACGCAGTGACTTAAAGTCAGGAAAACCCGATATACAGTAAAACTTCACTATAACGCTCTATTAGGGACCTGAATAACCGGAAAAACGCTATAGCCGGGAAATCATAAAAATCAATAAAAAAATATTGTTTTTATTAATTTAAACTATAAATCAAATATAGATTGTGGTCACCCCATGACTTCCTTGTACGCCGATTAAACTATAAATCGGTGGCTCAAAAAGTAATCCTGAAATTGGTTGCTGGTTTCCAAACATAGCAGTACCTCAAAAAGGACACTCGGCGTCGCGACGTCCATCTATTGACAGACTTGTTCAGCTCACAAATGGGGAGGAAAAAAAATATTTTACAATCAATTTTAACAACTATTAACAAAATTCAGGATCACTTATTGAGCCATCGATTTATTGTTTAATAGAAGTACAAGGAAGTGATTCCTTTAGTGGTTTGAATCACTCGAAAAAATACAAAATATAATACTTATTCCAGGAGCGGATCCAAGGGAGGGCGAAGGGAGAGACCGCCCCGGATCCAGCACCATTGGAGGCAAACAAATTGTTGGGCAAGCACGATATTAAATCTATACACAATATAGCTTATAATAACCCCTATATTAAGGTTATTGACCCCCTAAAATAATCTTTAAGATAATAACTTATAAATCTTTGTTTAATTTTATTTCTTGAAAACATTTTCAAGGAACAGGGTCAAAAGGACAATAAATTCGTCTAAACGGCAAGAAAGTCACTCAAATTAGGTTCTCCTTTTAACCCATTTTTTTTTTCTTACCGCCCAAAAAAAAGAAAAATAAAAAAATCCATAAGAGCATGATTGAGGTGAAATCCTTTTTTTTGGCGAATGTATTCTAAGGCTGGCTTTTTCACCTAATAATTTCACAATTATCAAAATATTTTTGAATTCTTCTTGCTTCCATGAGTACGAAGTTGTCATGGCTACTATACGTACTTAAGTTGGACACTTTTTATTTTAGGTATCAATACATTAAACGTTTTTTAAATAGCATTTCGGTAGATTTTATTAAACCTTTTGGGGTATATGAAGTAGTTAAAATCTGGTTATTAATAAAAAAGGGCTGACCTTCAAAATGATATAAATATAAAAGAGCAAACTCTCAAATTGTGGTTGGATGTCTTGGATTGAAGTGCTGTCAATGATTGATGCGTCTTTCTGGACGGCTGATGTGAGATGTCCTGTATTTAATCTTCATAGATTTGATTTTTTGGTGTATGTCCTGATGATGCCTGATTTGGCAAAACGTTGACTGGTTAGTTGTTTGCCGGTATTTTACAGACTTGAGGCTTTGTGTTTTGGAATCTTCTGATTGTTTTCTAGCTTTAATATAATAGTAATATTACATATCTTTGATTGGCTAGATTAAACCTGACTTTCAGAATACATGGTACCTAATATTTGTTCTGTTGTTTGATACTGATACACACCGATCTATCCGACTAAGTCGACATATTTCTTCCGACGTTCCATTTCTAACGTATTTAACTTACGAGGAGAGTGCATGATGTATCCGTCACCGATTTTGATCAATATTTGTGGGTGATTCTATCTTGAAAAAAGTCGACCCGATCCGTATTCTATCGTTTTGTCCAATGGGCTCTAGAAGCTGAGAAAAAATAAAATAAAACATACTGAAAATGCTTTATTTTATATCTCGTGTTTGAAAAATTATATCGATATTTTTTTCCAGCAAAAAATTTATTATCTAAAGGAAAAATTAAGCATTAAAAAAATTTATTTTTAGTCAAATAAATTTTAAAAAAGTGTTTAAATTATTCAGTAAACTATACTTATAGATATTTTAAAACCAAAAATGATGGCAGGAATGGAATCAGCGCGTCAAAAAATCTGGATCTTAAAAAAATCTTCGAAAAAAATAATCCTAGTTTGCTCAAAATGTTTAAAGACACAAAATTACGTTTGTATTTGAACATCTGTACCTAAGTATCTTATTTCCATATAATACTATTGCATTGGCGTAGACCGTCTGTGTAAAAATATCTGATGTGAACACTTGACTTCCTTATACGCCTATTAAACTATAAATCGGCAGCTCAAAATGTGACTTATGGTTTATGCTGATGAGAATGAAAATTATATTTCTTTCGAATATTTCCATGCATACGCCACTGACTTTTACTACAATACATATTGTTTTGTTTGTTTAATAAACTTTAGTAAATCAGTTCGTATCTATTTATGAAGACGAATCTATAATGCTAATATCATAAGATATGAGGTAGTGGTACGCGCAGTTATTTGAAAAATGGATGTGGTACGCAGTGACTTAAAGTCAGGAAAACCCGATATACAGTAAAACTGAATAACCGGAAAAACACTATAACCGGGAAATCATAAAAAGCAATAAAAAAATTTTGTTTTTATTAATTTAAACTATAAATCAAATATTTATTGTGGTCATCCCGTGACTTCCTTGTACGCTTATTAAACTATAAATCGGTGGCTCAAAAAGTGACCCTGAATTTGGTTACTAGTTTCCAAAGATAGCAGTATCTCAAAAACGACACGGGTTAGCGACTTCCATCTATTGACACACACACACACACACACTCACACACATAAGCTTGAAGGTCTTATTCCGTTATTATATGTCGTTTTCTGTCTCTGTCACTAGACAAAGCATCGAAAATCAACGGTTTCAACATTTTAAGCGGAAGAACTCCATTAACTTATATCATATTATCCTGCTGCAGACTTGTTCAGCTCACAAATCGTGAGGAAAACGAGTATTTTATACTCAATTTTAACACATGAAACAAGTAATAAAATTATTTAATTAGAGAGGAAAAAAAAATTGCGTTTATAACCTTTATCACCGAACCATGTGATTAAATGTCAATTGTAATCAATGTAAATGTCTATGTTAAATGTCAATATACCTTTTAATTTAAGTTTATTATGGCCTTCAAGTAAAGTAAACCCCTTTACTATTATTATTATTATCGGCTCTTCAATTTCAACCAAAATTTATTATATTACTTATATTGATATAAAAGTATCATTTACCAAATTTAGATGTATTATACAATTTTTTAATATAATTTTTGATGAAAGTTTACTTGAAAGATTACTGCGTACAAGAAAGTAAAAAGTGATTACCATATAAAAACAAAATTGAAGCTTTTTGTGGATAATTTTGGTTTTAAAACACTTAGGGACATCACCGTTAAATCAAATTGCGTAGTTTAAAACTTTTACCGATGCCTTAAATTTGGTTTCAATCGTTCAAAGGGTTCCTGATTTATGAGCGATTATTCAAATCTTTAAATAAATTTAAAGGGTATTTTAGGCCAAACATTTTTATTTTTAGATTCGCTCAAAAATTTGAATATAGTGGTTTTTCAAAGTGCTAAAACCGAATCTAAAGCCAGTTTGGAATAAAAAATAATTCTGATAATATATTTCACTCCGTAGAAGAATACAGTTTTGATTACATATAAGTCGATATAACCTTAAGATATCTCTAAAATTCAATTATTCCGTTTTAAAAATTGAATATGCCTAAAATAATCTATATTTCTGATCAAGAAATAGTAAATATTACAACTTTATAATACCGCTATAAGCATCATCATTGAAAAAAAAAATAATGTCAAATATTAGGGAGACCAAATTTTTTAGAACGAGCCAACTTTTTTTTTAATGAGTCACCCAAAAAATGTTGATCAAATTCTGCGAAGGACATATCGGACACTCCCCTTTTTAGTTTAAATTTTGATATTCTTCCGCTGCGAGGGCATTACTGTCAATGATATAAAACAAATTTTCTGTTATTAAGATTGTTCTTTCTTTTCAACCGATACCTGTTATTACATTACATTTTTCCCAAATTTTCTATCTCATTTTCCTTATTTGAATTTTCGGTCATTCTTGTGAGCCTTTTTTTTTTTTTTTTTTTTTTTTTTTGTCCATGCTGTATATTTTAAGACTGACGATTAATACTTTTCATCGATCCCATTGTTATAGATTTATTCTAAATTTATTTGTTTTAGATTCAGATTTGTTCCAGTGACGGAGCCAATCGCTGGTAGCATTAATTATTCGGTTATTCGGTAACTATCGACGTCGACTGCAAAATTTAATATATTATTAAAATATAGTCGGATAAGGCTATTATAAATTTATTAGTTTTTCCAATAAGTTACCAATTTTCCTTCCTATAAGAGGGGATAGACGCCAAGGGGTCCAAGTAATAAAATTTAAAGTTTTGAGTTTTTTAATTTAAAGCAATTTTAATTTTAAAAAATTTAACTGAGATTGTAGACTATTTTTATATAAAAAAATATACGCTCTAATGGTATTTCTTTTTTTTTTTAGTAAAAATAATTTAAATCAAAAGAACTCAACCTTTTATAACTTGAATTCCATGGTTACTGACCCGTTCATATGATGATATCTCTTGAATTAAAATAAATATAGATAATTTTTGAATAATTATGGAAAAGTATTGGATTGGTTTCTGATTGATTAAATATTATCAAATGTTTCGTTTTTCTTTCGATACTTATGATAATTACATATTCGGATCTTCAAAGAAGTTCTGGCATTTTGTAATATTTGAAGCAATTATCAACAACTCATCGTGGCTAGTATTGAATGAAGTTCTCATTGTATTTTCTAAATTTATGTGAGGGCAGTGAAGTCTACAGAATGTCCAATCATTACTTGAACTGAAAATTGTGAAACATGTTTTGGAAAAAGTTCAGCTTCAAACAATTATTCGAGAATTCGCACGAAAATCCAGTCCATCTCCAAAACATACTGATTTAAATAAATATGAGATTAACATTTTTAGTTTGGATTATCCCTGTAGTTATCCTGAACTACTCCTAGTTCATTAAAACGCAACATAATTTACTTAAATAGTAAGGTTATTATATCAGTTTAAAACAATAATGCTTCTGCAGAGACATACCTTATACATGGCCTGTAACCTAGACGCGGCATCTTTAGGGAAAGGTTTACGCCACATATCTGATGCAATTTTGTATCTGCCTTCAGTGCGATGTCATCGGGTGACAAAGGACACGGGAGAAGGATGTTTTTCTATTTTTTTTTCTCTTGACGTACACAGAAATTTTTTTATCTAGAAATACCTAACAGAAACCACATGTTCAATTACCAATATTCAAATTTTAAGTTGCTATCGCTACTTAATATCTATTAAATTCTATAACAATCAATTAGGTATGTATTGAAAAAAATATGTCTTCAAACTTCACGGTTTCCGAATAGAATTATTTTACTTTATAACCGGCATGTCAAACAACTAAAGCGCGGGCCTGATTATGATATTTTAAAATGAGGATTCAGGAGTATGGATAGGATGTTAAAACATGCTGTGCAATTAAGTGGATTAATTAATGGTAACATTAATTTATAATTGACATTTTTTTTAAATTATATTTCAGAACAATTTGGACCACAAAAAATCATCTCGGGGCTCACTGTTTTGAAACTAAATCCAATACATTTTGAATTGGTCACTGGTTACAATTGAACACACACGGCAGAATGTTAGAGCACTGCATTTTTTCCGAAATGGAGTAACACATCGTTCAGTAGGATATTTGATTGTTGGCTTTCGCGGTCAAATAGTTAACAAAGTCGATGAGTGTAAGCTTTAAAAATAACTTTATTAAACAGTTTACAAGTTACATGATATATATATATATATATATATATATATATATATATATATATATATATATATATAATGAGGCTACTGAGTGACAGATAGACTTTAAAGATATTATAATTAGACTTAAAGCTAAACATAGTGTCTCACATTATCTTATTCTACCTTACATTCTAATACTACATTCTAATACTTATTCTAAGACTACATTCTAGATACTGTTTACTACATTGTGATACTGCTATTGCTAAGACTACATTCTAAGACTAATTATTATTCTAGTCCTACATTCTAAATACTTATTCTAATACTGATTCTTACATTCTAACTAACATTATGATACTGCTTATGCTACTGCTATTCTGTCCTTTTCAGATAGGCTTTTATACATACAATAAGAGAAGGGATGATCAAGGAAATAGAACTTGTTTTAATGCTGACAACGAGGAAGGACAACGGTGACTTCCTGGGTTGTAAACATTATTTAACAACAAATATTTCCTGGGTCAATGGCATTTGTTAACTAAACGCTCTTTTTTCGGAGATTGCATATTTGGAATCCTCGATATCCATTTTGTTTCTTATAAAAGTTTCAAAGTCGTATCACGATTTATAAAGTTAATAGAACAATGAGACAATTAAATTAATGAGACAAGTTTATACGCCCCTTATCCATGAAACTGTTCAATGACGGTTCAATGCGGATTTTCTTTCTTTTTTTTATTATTTTTGAGGAAAAATGTTGACGAACCGATAGTGTGTGTTTTCTGACTAACTAAATAGTGACTATTTGTTTTAATTGAAATAGGAGGTTGCACATCTTTTATTATATTCCAGAGTGTTACTGGAGGTGTTCTTTGTAGATTAAGTTCTTCTTGATTCGAATAGTCGTATGATCGTTACGTAAGAAAAATGCAGAAATATCAGATTTCATTGTCATAAAAAAATAAAAATAAAAATGTCTCAATTAATAACAAATTTTATTTAATAATTTATTGTTTTTATCAAAATTGCACTATAAAATTCGAGACTATTTAGCCAAAAAAAAAAATTATTTCTTAGCCTTTTCTTTTTGTATTCTAAAATGCGATGGATTTTAATTTATCAGCGATGAATTTTAATTCAATAAAAATAATATATTAGAAATAATGGATGATTGACTATAAAGCCCATTTTCCGACACAACTTTGTAACGCACAATTATGTTTAAAAAAAATAAACGTTAGAAACTAATACAGCATTCATTTAATTGAATGTTATTTTTTCTCAGTTCAAATATATCCCAATAATTGCTAAAAAGATACAACAGCGTTATGAAATGAGTGAATATTGCGGGAAAAATAAATAGAGGAAGATATTACAAAAATTCTAAACTTGAAGTGCTGATTTAAATACATTTGCCTAAAAATAATAAAAAAACAAAATTTGTTTAAATGTAGAAGATACAGATTGGAGAAATTAAATGCTCATGATTTTGAAGGAAAATTAAAAGAAATAGTAAATTGTAATTCAAAGCCAACTCCAGATATGAAAAATATTGGATTATAAATTATGGCTGGAAAATGAATGAAGCAAAAGAATGGTAAGGAGTATGGATACAGGGTTAGACAAAGAAAATAAGAAACTAAGAGAGAAGGATACGAGGAGGGAAGGAAAAGGAAAGAATTGGAGAATTTTATTCAGGTCTGAACAAAGGGGAACTTTACAATTTTTACCTTAAGCCCACTGATGAAGAAGACTATGCCAACAGACAGTAGCTTATAAGCGAAGTCGAAAAGGCAATAAAGGATTTGAAAAAGGATACGGCATATGGGCTAGATAGAATTACTACAAATACACTTAAAACTGGGCGAGAAACTACTATTAAAATGTTAAAAGAAGTTATGGATAGAATTTTGATAGAAAGCAGGATCCCAGAAGAATGGAAAGATATAAAGATGATCTTAATCAAGAAAGGGGATAGACATTGCCCGTTGAGTCTACAGTCAGCAAGCTATAAAGTATTTTCTAAAATCCTATCCAATCGATTGAGTACAGACTAGGGTTGGAATACCAACACGCGATATATCGATATATCGGAGTATACACTGCAATTCGATTCCCCCGATAATTCGTATTTATTTTCGTCTTCCAAGTAATGTAAACGCATTATAATTCGAATTTCCAACTAAAAAATCTGGTTAACTCTTAATCTTTTCAAGAGGAGACGTGAGTGAGTGAGAGAGGAATCTTTTCTATGAATTTCGGTCGGTTTACCCTTTTCTTTCTATTCAGTTCTCTTTAAATAAAATGGTAAAAAAATCTGTAACCATACTGTTAGCCGACAACATAAATTCATCTGAAAAATTAAGTTCGCTCATGACTGGCAAATCCGCGAATGCAATGTCCTTTATAAACAAAAACTTTACCAAATGCCTATCGTGCAAACACAAAAGCATATATCATAAGTGAAATTTTCAAGATATGGAATAAAAAACAGCGAAAATTTTCAACTGTTTATTGATAATTGTACGCCCCACAACAGTACCACATCACTCAGCGATGTTTATCTTCTGTTTTTGCCTCCCAGCACAACCTCTAAGCTGAGACCTCTAAACATAATTAAACAAATAAAAACATAATTAAACGATTTTAGACATTTAACGCGAAGTGATGCAACTCTTAGAAAGCATCAAGGATGGGAATCACCTACCTCAAAATTAAGAACTCCCATGACTTTTCGTGATTTTGACGAAGATTTAGCAGTAACTTGGATCCTAACTGACGAAATTTTGACTCCGTAAAAAAAGGAGATGAAGAAGAACTTGATGTGCCGACGATTAGTTCTAAAATGGCGAAATAATGCATCTACGACGTGTGTCATTTCTTAGCAAAATCGGATGTTTGTGTAAACGTATTTTCTGCTCTGAACATGCTTAACGAAGCCATCGATGAGATCCGTCTTCAAGGATTGCACTATAAGAAAATAACCGCATTTTTTTGTTGATATAACTATATCGTTGGTATTTCCATTCATATTAATACAATTTTGTATTAATTTTGTAATTTCCTATTTTTTACCGCCGATTATTGGAAATCTCAGTAATTTGGATAACTCGATAATTCATATTTACCTTTCGCACTCTTGACCATACGAATTATCGAGATTAGACTGTATTTTTTTTAAAATAATTTCCTTTATTCGGTAAACTCCAGAATTGTAACCTCAAAATTGCGGAGGTCTAGATTTTTAAGATCAGCCAGGTCCTAAAAATCTAGATGTCCTCCATGTTGGGGTTACCATTCTGGAGTTTTACCAGTAAATATAAGAATAAACAATATTTAATTACCAAACAATAATTAGAATATAAGATTTACATACAAATAATGTTGATTAATCCTATATAAAGAAAAATTGATGATTTATATAAATGATGATGGTACTGAGATGTTCATGAAATAAATTACATGCTTTTAGATGAATGTTTCGAGAATGCACAATATAGTCGGAAGAGTTATAAGATAAACAAAAATTTGAGAAGTTTGAAGATTTTATTACTGGAAAACTTCTAGAAAACTATAATATATCAAATATGGCTAAAAGTCTTCAAAATAAAAATATGTTATAACATTTTTTTTTCTTTGTAGTATAATTCTTTTCTATCTTTTTTTTATAATGATTCATGGCTAAAAAAAATATTTTTTTTATAAATAATAATCATTATATTATTTCATAACCTTCTTCACAGTTTAACATTACTCTCATTTGATGCACTTTCTTTGCTTTTTCATCCATTTCCTTTCGATGTATCGATATTTTTCTAGCGATTATCGGTGGATATCGATATTTGGTTTTGCGATATATCAAAATATCGAATATCGATATTTTCCTTTCGATGTTCCAACCCTAGTACAAACTAGAGTCAGAGTTATCAACATCACACGCAGGTTTTCGATCGAGATTTTCAACTTCAGGACATATTTTTGCAATCTTATTTAGAACAGATTTAAATTTCAATAATTAAATAAATAAAAATCGTCTAAGGGATGAGAAATTGAACTAATTGGATTTTATAAATCATTTGTAATATAAATTATGAATCATAAATTAAAACAGAAGAATCAAATTATAAATATATATCACGCGATGACGAGGGATATAGAATGGGTTATTTTGAGATAATCAGGAGTGGGAACAGTCTTGTTCCTAATTAAACAGCTGAGAGGCTTACGAGCCCTACTCAGGTGTGTCAGTCGGTTTACCCGCCTAATTACAATCATTAGCGCGCTTACGTATCATACAGAGCTAAATTGTCATATTGAGGATTTAGATAGCACTGAAACAACATATCAATGTACTACTGTCCAGTGTTGTGTAAAATTTATTTCAACTAACGTATTATAGATAACTAATGATTTAGTTACTTTTACGACCAACGAATAACAATTTTTTTTTTCATTATTCTAAATAACGAAAAAAATGAAATTGTCTGTTGTCTTTTTATTCGTTATTCGACTTGTTCAACTAAAAAATCGAATAATTGAATTTTAATTATTCGGGCAAACTTTTTATTCGCTTTTCCTCTTATATCTCGTCAACGGGTGAATGGATTGTATCTGTTCAAACGATTTTCCGACTGTTTGGTGGTAAGATAAAAGCAAAATTTCATTTCATTCACTTACACCTCGACTTTACAAGTCTCTCTGGCAAGGCGATGGTTTGGTATTCTAAGGTGACGGCCTAACCACTTTAGTTGGGATTCCTCTATAACCTTTCGAACGGGGTTATGGAGCATACCGATACTGGGCCTTATTGCGGTTTCTTGATCCATTCCCGTCTGGTTCTTCCTTCTACTTTCCTCAGCTATAGCATTTCCTGCGATGTCCTGATGTTATTGTCAAGGATTTAGAGGAATATGTATATAGTGGTACTGAGGTAGACATGTACTTTGGTCTCCTTCCTCGCCTCTTTTCTGATTAGGAAGCCTATATTTTAGGTCAAGACTATCCTCCTGCGGCATTGAAGCGCTACTAGATTTCTGAGTCACTGCAACCCGACTCTCCTGGGATTTTTGCCAATCGCTATTTATTTTATCTTAATTTATCTTTTCGGCATTAGTTTTAAAATGATAGTGAGTAATACCCGTTGGAGATTATTTAGATTATACTGCAAGCCTCTGTTGTTATTTGCTACAATAGTCATATCATCAGCGAAACAGGCTAAACTTAATTGGTCATAAATTACACTAAAAGAATGAGGGAAAGGCTTAAAAGTACTATCTGCAGAGACTTTTAAGCCTTTCCTCCGTTCTTTTCAGCACCATGTATGTCGAGGAACAAATGAAACAGCAAAGGGCTAAGGCTGCAGCCTTATTGGATCTATAGTTTAGTTTCGAATTCTTTAGAGTGATTATTTCAAGCCCTTACAATGTTTCTCTGACGTTTATAAAAGCTATCAACAGTAAGTATTAGGTCCTGGTCGATATCGAGTTCTTCCAAGGCTTTAATAATGTTCCGTTTCCTTATTCTGTCAAATGCCTTTTCGAGATCAATGAAACATGCTGACAGTTTCTAATTCTTCTTCAAAACTTTTCCTGTTATTTACCACATAGCGAATATCAAATCTTATGGTAGTTACTTATTTGTTCTACATACTCGTATATGGGATTCAAAACAAAAAAAAGTGATTTACTTTTAAAAAAACACAAAAATTCAATTTCCTGTTTTTCTGTGAGGAATCGGACAACGGGCTTCATATTCTGTGAGGAATATGAACGTTTTATTGCTCTTGAGCTTTACTATAATCTCATTAAATATTTTCCGTGACTTACAGGCCAACCTATAAATTCAATAAATTTTCATATAATTTCCATGTAAAATATGGCCAAATCGAACTGATTAAATTTGGGTAAAGTTCTGTACTCTTTAGCACTCAAGAAATCGTATCTGCTTTACCAATTTCGTCGGCATTTTTGTCCGAAAAAAAAGTGGTTTAAGAACGGCGTGCACAATAATAGTATATAATAATTTTTAAGTTAATTAACTAGATGTTTATTTTAAATTTCATTTTATAATTGTTGCTACTATGCTGATTCTATTTTTATAAAATAAAACCCAAACGCATCTATATATTTAAATATTATTATTTTTATTTTTGTTATAGACGAATGAAAGTCCTAAAATAATTACTTATCAACAACAATAATTTTAATAAACGAATATAAACCCTGTTTTTCATAGTTGAGTCAAGAAATAAAATTAATTCTTAAAACACAAGTTGTACATTAAAACTGTTCTAAGTAATATTATTATATTACTCAACAGAAAGCCAGGAACAAAACCACCCCTTCAAATTATAACTGCTGAAACGGGGAGTGTCTGTGACGTGGAATTAAACGGGAGACGGGCAGAGTACCAGCATGTTTGAGATTTAAACTATGCCTTCGCTGAACACTTAAAAAGAAATCCACTGGTATTATTTCTAGCTAACAGAATGAAGATATGGGTATTTATTTATTTAAGCTAAAAGAAATACGTCACCGTTAAAATAGAATAAAGTTTTATATATTGTCACTATGTGTTTTTTTATTTCTAGAATCTCTTAAGCAAGATGTCATAAATTAACATAATAGCAAGTATATTATTTTATTCTTATTACTGTAATATGTAAATATTTATGAATCCCATTGCTTACTTTGACGTTGCGTGTTTCAATCAATCAACATGGTTTAGGAACACTGCATTACAGACAACTTTATTAAAATAATTTAAAAATTGACTTCTTTTTTTTTTAAATCAGATTAAAATGGTACAGAAGATCAAGAGGTTCTTTACGAAAAGAAGGACAACGAAGACAACAAAAAGAGAAATAGGTAGTTTGTTTTTTAATCAGTATTTTTCACCTTATTTTTGTAAAAGTTATATAACATTTATCCTTGAACTCTGTTCTCCAATTATTTCTCAAATTCAACATAAAAGAAAAGAAGAAAAATAACGTTAAACCGTAAAATATTTGTTGTAGTGAAATGGGTCCAATGTTTACAAAATCACTAAACTGTATAAGACGAAAATTCGTAATAACATTTATTATTTGAGCTAGGAATATAAAATTCCCAGAATGTACTCGTATCGGGTATGAGAGAATAGGAATAAGAATTTTTAATAAAAACTTAGAAAAAATATGTTCACCCGAATTGGTTTTAAGGGAAAATTCGAAACTTTTAATTTCTTAAGTTATTGAATAAAAAAATAAATAATAAAAGCAATTAATAGGCAGATGAGGAAAAAATAAACTTTTTTATCATTATTATTTTTTTTAATATTACCTTTTATTTTCTGATATAGAACATAGAATGTTCAACAAAATTGTTATCTTGCGATTTCCGACTGGCCTACTAAAAGGTTTCCTCAGGATAAACTATCCCGAGCACCGATAGTCTTTCCTGAAAGGGATCTCCGGACCGGACTTAGCTGCCTCAAGGATTACCCAAGACAGGCTGTCAGGTTGCCGCCCACGGGGTAAGTATACTCAGTTGTCAATGTGGCGATAAAATCGACTATATTCCCCTATAAGGTGGGATTTGGAGCTGAAAATATGTGAGGAATATTGGTTGGGGCTGTCGGCATCGAGTATTCTGGTCAGGCAGCAAATTCAAAGACGATTTCATACCAAAAAATGGTGATAGAACAATGTAGAGTTCGAAGATAATAAGACATTCTTATGTGGATATTATTTATTGTGACACACAAATCACAAATATAAATTCGTAAGTAATCAAATTATTAAAATCGTAAATCCATTTCAAACATTTTACGATGATACAAATTTGCTAACGGCCCATATATCATTAGCAGGAGTCTCTCGTTGACTATTAAATCATCTGAAACGCTACGAGGGGTATTCTTCATTATCATTTACGAGTTAGTAAATCATCTACTCCTGTCTCATTATCAGGGGATCGTTAAACCAGCGTTAGGGCAAGGTTAATCAGACAGCTGCACTGAATGCGCAGATCAGACACATTCAATTAGGTAGGAGGTAAAAATAAGATAGTCAAATCTAGTTAGATTAGTGACATCAGAATTACATATTCAAATTATATTACTTATATTTTCAAAATGTGAATATATATATATATATATACTATAAACAATGGGAAAATTCCAAAACACAAAGCTTTAAGCCCCTAAAATACCGGAAACCAACTAGCCAGTCAACGTTTCGCCAATTCAGACACCATCAGGACATACACCAAAAATCGCATCTATGAAGATCAAATACACCACATCTCAGATCAACCGTCCAGAAAGACGCATCAAACAGAAACTGCACATCACTTCAAGACATCCTGTCACATACTCAATATTAATATTTCATACTTGATAGAGTATTTTATACTTAAGAAAAATAGTAAAACTTATTTTATAAAATTGATATATATATGTATATCATGCTATGTGTATGATATTTCATGTATACATATATATCAATTTTATAAAATAAGTATTACTATTTTTTTTTAAATTCCCAGTAGGATTCCTTTATATGACTACATATAGTGGTTATTATTATTGTTCGCATACTTGCTGAATTTGCATGTTCATGTGTATTTTTATATGGTTTGGGTTTCAGTCGTCAGGTCCAAGAGGGGGAGAGGCGTTGGTTCTCAAGGTCAACAGTTCAATTATTTTTCTAAAGTAGGTGTGTCGAACACTTAAGCTTTCTGGTTTAATATATCTGAAGTTTATATTTGATAATTAAAGTTCTTTTCCTCCTGGCATAAGTTAGGTTTTTTATGGAAGAAGTAAAATCAAATATTTACGAAAAATTATCAATGTTCGATATTGATTAAGTGAGGTTATATCGAACTACCGATTCTATATTACCCCCATGTAAGGAAGTGAGAGGAATCATATTAAAAATAATTTAATTTATTTATTTGGGTTGTATATGGAGGTATTGGAAGTATCAGAAGTTCATCAAAATTAATAAAAAATTTAAATACTAGCATAAAAATGTAAGGAGCAATGAAATAAATGGTTAGAATCATATAGAGAATAAAATTCTATGTAGGGATAATATTATATATAAAGTAAATGATCGTAATATGTAAGAATACAAATATTTCAAGAAACAAAGAAATATCAGAACACTCAAGAACTAAAAAACTAAGATAGGAACAAAGTGTTCTGTAATACCCCATACGGCACCATTGCATAAAATATCACGGCGCGGAAAACTGAGGAATTCAAAATATCTAATTTCAAGCAAAAACAATAAAGAAAGAACTATTTACTACACTGACATATCTTATTCTGCTTCAATCGGCGCAACAACCCATTGTTGGTTCCTGGCCTCCTCAAGCAGCTTCCGTCAATTCAACCGGCCAAGTGCAGTTGCTCTCCAATTCCGTACTCCGAGCAGGGTCTTTGCATCTTCTTCAACACCATCCAACCATCGCAGCTTAGGGCGACCACTCGGGCTTGTTCCGTGTAGGCGCTCATTAAGCAGTTTATTTGGGATCTCATCAGTCCCCATCCTTGCAACATGGCCTGCCCAGCGCAGCTTACCAATCCTCAAAATTTTTCCGACATCAGGCTCACCAACCAATGAGTAAACTTCCCTGTCTGTGCGTCTTCTCCAAGCTAAACGATTCTTTACTGGACCGTAGATGCGTCTGAGTATCTTTCTCTCAAATGTTTGGAGATCCCTTTCATCATACTTCGTAAGTGTCCAAGTTTCTGAGGCGTAGGTTATCACTGGTCGAATTAGCGTCTAATATAATCTTGTTTTTGTAGATTTTGATAACGAGCTACTTCCTAAGTGCCGACGCAGTCCAAAATAACACCTATTGGCCGATGCTATTCGCCTCTTTATTTCTGCCGAGACATCATTGATGGAATTGACCAGAGATCCGAGGTATACAATTCATTAACTTATTCGAAAGAGTAATTGCCAATTTGGACAAAACTTTCGTTAATACTTCTTTGTTTACCAGCAGTCATATATTTGGTTTTGTTAGTATTAACAACAAGTCCTAGCTTCCTAGCAGCATCATCAAGGGCAAGAAAGGCTTCTTCCACAACAGCTTTTGATCTCCCAATAATGTCGATATCATCAGCATATCCCAGGATCTGTACCATCTGGTTAAAGATGGTCCCACTGCTCTGAACCTTTGATTCTCTGATAGCTTTTTCCAGACCAACATTGAAGAGCAGGCAGGAATCTCCCTGTCGAACGCCATTATGAGAGGTGAATCCCTCAGACAAATCTCCCTGAATCTGCACCATACATTCGGTATTGCTCATTGTAAGTTTTACAAGACGAATGACCTTAACACGCACATTGAGGTCTTTCATTGCCTAATACAGAGCCTCACGGTGAATGCTGTCATAAGCAGATCTAAAATCAACGAATAGATGTTGCATCTGTTACTGGTATTCCCTCCCGCACTCAAGAATGGTTCGTAGGGCGAAAATATGGTCTGTTGTAGATTTGCATTTACGAAAGCTGCACTGATATTTTCCCAAAACTCTCTCAACATGCGGTAGTAATCGTTGATAAAGTATGTTTGAGAAAATCTTGTAGGCGCATGGCAGTAGAGATATGCCTCTATTAATATTTCATTCAAGATCTCCTTTCTTGTGAATATGACATAAAACGGTCTTACTCCATGCTTTCGGAATGATTTCTTCTGTCCAAATCGCAACAAGAAAATTTTGTAAAGCTTGGAAAAGGTGATCTCTCCCTTTCATGAATAGCTCGGCAGAAAGTCTGTCAAAGCCTGGTGCTTTGTGTTTCTTAAGCCTATCAATTGCTTCATATCGTTCCCCTTCGTCTGGGGCCTCGATGTCACCTTCAGGGATTCGACTAAGGTCCACATCTTCCCAATCAGCTTCTTGTACCCGATTTCCATTGAGCAAGAGATTGAAGTACTTGTTCCATATTCGTAGCACTTGGTTTTTTTCATTTAACAGAGACCCATCTGAGTCCTTACCAGCTGAGATTCGAGACTTGGACGGCTTTCGACCGTTATTCACTTTTTCATAAAATTTTCGGCATTCATTGATGCTCCTCAATCTCTCTATTTCTTCTAACTCTCTGTTTTCCCAGTTTCTTTTTTTGCGTCGATGGATATACTTTTCTTCTCTTCGGCGCTGGCGATAAATATCAACTGATGCTCGGGTACGTTTCTTCTGAAGCATGAGTGTGTAGGCTTTGTTCTTTTGTATAGTAGCCTGGCTACATTCCTCGTCAAACCATGGCGACCTATTATGTACTTGGTTGTGGCCAATTACTTCTTCTGCTGCATCAGGGATAATATTTTCAATGTGAATCAAATGTAATGTTACCAAGCATTGACCTCAGGTTGAGAAGGGCTCCTAGGTTTTTTGTAATTCACATTCACAAGGGAGAGAGAAAAGGTGATTTTTCGGCGCGCATTTAGTGCATTAGGGCTGTCCGGTATTACCCCGTTGTCCGAAGGCGCTAATTTGTAAATTTGTTATAAAGAATTTTTAAAAAAATTATCAATCTGAATTAAATGGTAATGTCTATAAATATTAAGAGATGCCATGAGCTCTGCTTGAAACGCACTTAACTTTGAAGAGGGAACTAACTTTATATAATACGATAGCTATAGAACTAAAATGCATCAGCTACACAAAACTTAGCCACAACTCTTCAATCTTAAGTTATACCCATTGCCAAGAACAACTCCATTTTGCCTTGAATATATAATATTGAAGACCCAACCTGAATTGAAACTAAAACAATAGCCATTATCATCCATCTCGATGTCAAAAGCTCAAATGAAATGAGGAAAGTTTAATCACCATCTTAACTTCGGAAATTCAAATGGATTTTAAAATCCCTCTGTTATAAATTGAAATTAAAAACTACCGAAAAGTTTTCTAATAAAAGTCAACAATGGAGAGCATAATTGTAAAGGAAGTGATTTAGCAATCCAGTTTATAAGGACTTGGAAAATTTTAAGTTTTTATTTTTTTTCAGATCCTTCAGAAATTTCTTTATGCATGTAATAAAAAATGACATATTTACCCTAAGTTTATAATCCCCTGATAACTTCTTGCATATCATTATAATCTAGATTCTAGGCCATATTATAGTCGATGACGCCAAAGGTACGATATATTTAAATGGCTTTAAGGAGACTTTCACAGCAGATTTATTGAAATAAGGAAATATTAAAATATTAGCACTTACTTTTTAAGTTAATGAAATACATAAAACATTAAATTCATATTATATATATTATAAATTGACATATATTATATGTATTAATTAAAATGTAAATAATAGCATATAATCGAAACTTGCAGTTTCGTTTGTATGTTGAACAATGATTCACAGCAGAAGGCAATCTTTATAAAAACAAATACACTCTCAAGCTAACTTACCACTTATTCAAACAAATTTCAAATGTTTTATTTTATTAAAGTTTCTTTATTCATTATTTGATGACACTCTAAACGCAATATATTCATGTGGTTAGTTGTCATGAGACTTAAGTATGGATGTATTTCTCTATGTTTACTTTGATGGTTATTGATTCCGTAATTTTTAGTGTTTTACTCTCTTTACGACATAGAAAAGGAAAGAATTGTAATCAATGCAAATTTTCGAACTATGCGTTTCAGAACTTTCCGAGTCCAAAAAACGTATTTTCGTTTGAAAAAAAGCATTTGTCTGAGTATCTGTATGTCCGTGTGGACTAATTTTCTTTCTTATTTCTTTTGTTTTTTAGGATTTCTAACCCCGATCCCGGAAATCAGGCGCCGTACACGCAATAACGGCTCTAACGATTTTGATGAAATTTGCCTAAAGTCTTCTCTCTATGTCCTTTAATTTCTTTATAAATTCCTTTAATTTTGACTAAAAAAACTACATTTCCCCCCAAAAAAATAAATAAATAAAACAGGAACAAGTCATGACGAAAAGAAAATTTTATTTGCTTATAATTCAAAAAATGTAAATTTAACGAAAAATAATCCAGTATGCATTTGAAAGGCAATTAAATTCTCTTACAAAAACATTCGTCATCGGAATCGGAACATTATTAGCAAAGATTGATTCAAGTTTTAATTACTTTCCTTACCACAAAGGTAAGGAATGTATCGAATCACCCGGTTACACATTATGCCCACAGTTTTTCCCAAGAAGACAAGGGAAAACGTTATGATGAAAAGAAAATTAAATTTGCGCGTAACTCAAAAACTAAAAAAACTACATTTCCCCCCAAAAAAATAAATAAATAAAACAGGAACAAGTCATGACGAAAAGAAAATTTTATTTGCTTATAATTCAAAAAATGTAAATTTAACGAAAAATAATCCAGTATGCATTTGAAAGGCAATTAAATTCTCTTACAAAAACATTCGTCATCGGAATCGGAACATTATTAGCAAAGATTGATTCAAGTTTTAATTACTTTCCTTACCACAAAGGTAAGGAATGTATCGAATCACCCGGTTACACATTATGCCCACAGTTTTTCCCAAGAAGACAAGGGAAAACGTTATGATGAAAAGAAAATTAAATTTGCGCGTAACTCAAAAAGTGCCTTTTGAGGGGTCTCAACGTTTTCTCTCACGTCCGCGATTTGGATATTTTCAATTTTCTATTTTACTGAAAATACGACCTTAGTGCCGTTGCGGGATGATGATCAAGTCACCACGATTCATTGATTGGATGAAAGCCGAGAAAGTGAGGAGTCAAACGCCTGTGAAGAATGTTTTCGATAATTATGCAAGTGAGATTAAGCTCTACAACTTATTAGCCATAATTATAAATTATATTTTTTTCTTATCCCCCGTTTATTAAAGAATCTCTTTTACATGTATAAATGAATAATATATATGCAATGTTATTTTTTTAGATACAATTTATCTCTATCCTCGCCAAAGTTAGTATTATTTTTAGAACGTTACAATATATGTATAAATTTTATAGCTCATATCTTTATACCTACTCAATGAATTTTAACACGGAAGGTCTTTTTTTAAAGGTAATTTGATTGCCTTAAATTTGGGATTTTTACTTTTTTAGTAAAGCCAACAGGAACTTCATTTTTATCAAAGTTCGACTGAAAAACACTGTTTTTCGTTTTTCCCGTTTTCCTTAAAATTGAAGGTTGATGGAGAAAAACGGATAGCACTTCAGTATTATGTTCAGTTTTATACGACCTGCAAGAAAAATCATAAACATCTCATGGCATAAAAAAAATGTCAAATTATGTTACCTAGAGTAATTTTTTAACATGGCATTTTGCTTTCGATAGAAATTAAGTCTCAACAACCGCTAAGTGATTTTAGTAGTTAATAAGTTTTTACTGTTGCCCGCGGCTTCGCACGCGAATTGTGTGAGCGTGAGGCAAAGCCCGCTTCTGCCACCCCACAATAAGAATTTAACACATGCTTGGACCCAAAATGGAACCTTTAGTCATAACACGCATTATTTCTTTTTTACTTTCAAACTCACTGTAATAACATCTGCATAATACACTCGACCTATAATATCGTGCCGGTCATGCGGTTTTTGTCCGTATTTTAATGCGTCTCCAATTTCAGACTATTTCGGTCACGTGTAAACGTGATAAAAAAATCAGGACGATCAATGTGAGGAACGTATATCATCGCATTCTGAGTTATCTCATGCATGTAACATGACCGTTGCATACCGTCGTTTCACATTTCCAACATAAATGCGATTTTCCCCAACCATGGATGAAGCCTGTAAAAAGTGAAAACGCGTTTTTTTTAGGTTTTGGAAATAATTATTTTCATATTTCAGAAATAATTTCTTTTAAACACTTATAGTACGATTTTTTTTTTGCAAATCGGGCCTTATTACAGATCTACAACATATGGGGAGCCACCATTACAAATTTGAGCTTCACAGGCATTCTCTTTTTTGAGATACAGTGATTACTAAATTAGTGAGTGAGTGAGTGGTATATTTCTATTACCAGATGATTTAATTACCTTCCATTTAAATGAGCATCTGTGTGTGTATGTTAAATTCATAGTTTTCAAATTATTAAATAAAAAATTGAACGGGTTTCCATGCGAAAACAGGGATATAATGTCCAATTTACTTTTATATCAGGTATTTCTGATAATACTGGTCCGGGTTAGATGATTTTGTTTTTGATTTGTATATAATTTAATTATCTTTCAAATGAGTAACTATAGTTTTCCAGAAGATGTATAGTTTTTGAGTTATTCGAAAAACTCATTTTTTTTAGGCTTTAAAAATAATTTTTTCAAACACCACGATTTTTTTCAAACTCAGCTTTATTGCACATGAAGAGTATAAGGAGAACTACCATTAAAAAATTCAGCTTCATATGGATTGTCATTACTGAGATACAGTGATAACTATATTGATGGTAACTTGCACTTATAAATACAGAAGATTTAAATTATTTGATTGACTTTAAGATAGTCAAATTATACTGACAATCTCTTTCGATGGTTGATTTACTTTAGTTTTCAGACCTTATACAAATACATGATGACTGTGTAAAAAAGCAGAAAACAAAAGTTCTTTTATGAAACCATTGAGGAGTTATTCTCATGTTGGAATTCATTTAAAAAAAATGTTATGCATTTTAATAAATTATATAGTGATGGAATAGGTTTATAAGGGTTAATGTTTAAAGGAAAATTATATGAAAACCGCTAGGGAAAAAAATATTATACATTATGAATGCCTTAATTATTCTATATATTTATAAGTTGTACAAATTGTCAATATGGTGATATTAGTATGTTATGTATATAGTAACCCAATACAGTTGAGTAGCACCTCTTTGTTAATAATGTGCTTCTCTCTCGAATGTTTTTGATACTTTATAAAATTAATTGT
This sequence comes from Rhaphigaster nebulosa, assembly GCA_948150685.1. Lineage (NCBI taxonomy): Eukaryota > Metazoa > Arthropoda > Insecta > Hemiptera > Pentatomidae > Rhaphigaster > Rhaphigaster nebulosa. The sequence continues at coordinate 54,153,479 of OX411309.1, forward strand.
AAGCGTTTGATCTATGTAAATATGTTCAGAGTTTTTTTTTTCAATAGATCTGCAGTGAAAGTCTATTAAGGTATGTACAATACCATCAGGCACAAAGGATACTCCATCAAGAGTTGGGCAACGTTGCCCTTTCAGCTCTTCCAAGTTGACGTAAGTGACGTGGAACAAATGACCTCACACAAACATTGAACCAACGAACGCCACATCCCAAAAGTCCCTCATCAGTCAGAGAAAATTGCGGACCCCACGCACCGAAACATGACATCATGTTGATTACAATCAATTCAAAGCGGGAACAATAATCGGGGGAAAACAGAATCCGCAAAATAAAAGTTAAAATCAGAACCATTTATGCTTTAGCAAGAGCAACACAATTCAGCTCAATTGCGTCTGTTAAAAATAAAAAAAAGTTGCTATAACATCCCAAGAATATGCCTACCTTAAATATGTAATTTCGGTTTCGTACGACTTTACGTTTGTGAACTAGAATGTTCACACACACAGATCTTTTTGTAAGACTAGGTTATTTGAACTCAGGGGACCTTAAAATGTTTATTTCTGTTGAAAACGCGAATTCGAATTTTTTTACGATCTCAATACTTCCCCTTTCTATAAATTGCATATATAAGTAAGGGAAAGTAATATGCCTATATACGCATATACCTACATCCACAAAACAAGTTATAATTTCTTCTTTGCATTAAGACTTTTTTCTTGAAGGCTTAAATCTATTTTTGAACTCTTTTGGAAGTTTTTAATAACTAAACCTTCATACTTCATATGCCTTTATTTCATTTTTTGTAACGTTTCGGACCCACATATTCCATTATCAAACGTCTATATTTTTCATGCAGATTTTTTATTTTTTTATTTTCACTTGCCCATATATTAAATATATATAGCTAGGAAAAGTTTTTACATAAATTTCGAATCCGAGTTATCAACGAAAATACACATTCTAAGGTCCCCTGTACACTCAAAATGCTCTGTGCATATGTGATATTTTAGCTCAAAAACGAAAAGTTGTATGAAACTGATAGTGCATATTTATGGTAGGTATAAATAGTAGGTCTGTGATGTTACCGCAACTTTTTTGCCAAAATTGACTAACTGAAAGTGCCATTTTATATCATTATTTAACACGATTGTATCTAAAATGACTCAATTTATCTTTGAGTATTCATGATATATGTATTTAAGGGGAGTGGGTTAATAATCCACTGTTCCCGATTCAAGTGGAGGGACTGCCTCCTCAAACCACCATTACCGCTGTCCGGGGCGTTTCGGTTTGCCTGCTATTTAATATAGCTCTTCAGAAGATAGAGAATCTGCCATCCAAACCAGTGGTAGGATGAACTACAGCAAATTAGTCCAATTGGCATCATCGTAAGGTCTTTCTGCGCACTGAAAAAAGCATTCCTAGACCTTATGCGGGCTGTTTAAGAGATGGGCGCTCACAATAAACGAAGCACACGCGTGCTGGTGACTCTCATGCAGCGTATCCCGCTGAGGGATGCGTGGAGTTTGGACGATTTAAGTTTCACAAGGTGGGGAGGAGAATTCTGCATGCTAACAAGAGTTATTTCCGACTACGGAAACAACGCAACAGCCAATATATAATAAGGGAGACGAAATTGATGCTCTACAAGTTTTGATGTACGCCTCAGAGAAGTGGACTCCAACGAAGGCGAGAGATAATGAGATGCTCATCTTCGAAGAGAAAATTCTTCGAAGGATATTAGGTCCAGTCAAGACTGGAGAAAAAAATATAGATCTGTATGAGATATTAGGGGAAGTGAATTTGGTAAAATTGATGAAACCCGGACGACTCAGATGGACCGGACACGTTGCCCGAGTGAAGAATATTGACATCCCAAAAAGTCTTCTGGACGGAAAACTTAACCGAACTAGAGGGAGATGACGACCTAGACTAAGACGGGAAGAGTGTGTCTCTCGCTAAAGCTATTCTGAAAACAACTGGAGAGCAGCTGCACGAGACCGAACGACCTAGAGAACGGTCAGCGTGGAGGCCAGGGCCCACATTAGGTTGTAGTTCAATGGAAGAAGAAGAAGAAGATCAAAAAATACTCTAACGCTTTTGATAAAACGCATTATATCATTGTAAAATTAAAAGATTTCAAAAATTATCAAACGTTTAACTAAAGCAATACACAAATTAAAATTTATCTGGCAATCAATTATAGTTATTTTTCAAGCAATGTTTAACTCATTCGTTATTAATTTTTACTTTTACTTACTTATATATATGAAATGTATAATAGTAAGTAGAAGTACTGCGATCGTGAACAATTTCGGATTTGAGTTTTCAAAGAAAATTCATGTGTTGAGGTCCCTTGAGTCCAAATAACCAAGTCTCCCAAAAAGGTCTGTGACTGTGTGCGCGTGTGTGTGTGTGTGTGAATAGGCTAGGTTAAAAACATATGGATGTTATAGAAACTTTTTCGTCAAAATCGACTAACCGGAGGTGCCAATTGATATCATCGATTTCACACTTTTTACAATTTTCTAGAAAACGGCTCTAGCGATTTCAATGAAATGTCCAAAGTCTTCTCCTTAAAGCCCTTTAGCTTCTCATATATGTAGTATATCACCGAGGAAGCGCAGAGAAAAAAGTTATGATGAAAAGAATATTTTATTTGCGCAGAACTTAAAAAAGTATGCATTTTATGGTAAATTATGTATACAATCATATAAAAGGCAATTAAATTATCTAAAACAAAAAAAAAAAGGAATCATCGAAATCGGATCAGTATGAGCAAAGAGACTATCGCTGACATGCGTGAGACAGATCTGACTAACCGGAAATGGCAATTATATGATCGATTTTACAATTTGCTCGTAAACAACTGTAACGATGTTGATGAAACTTGCCTAACATCTTCTTCTAACAGACCTTTATCTTTTTATGTACGCAATATACCAGCGAATGGGGGAAAAAGATATATCGAAAAGAAAATTTTATTTGCGTATAACTCAAAAGGTAAGCATTTTATGGTAAATGATGTATGAAATCAAATAAAAGGTAATTAAATTCCCTAAAAAGAAAAAAAAATCTATTTCAGACCTGTATCAGCAATGATACTGCGCATCTCTTTAGGATTAAAAGACCCTAGGGAAAGCCAAGCGCGTCCAGAAGGAGATGGATGCGATCGAAACTCCTCCCACCAAGCTGCCACCTGTTGCTAACCATACGCTCTGTAACAATGTATTGCAACAATATAAAAGAAGAAATTAATTTAATAATTTCTACTGTTACATCATTTAATAACAAAATGTTTCAAGATAAACTAAACCGAAACTTTTAAAATATATTTTTAGCTCGAAAAACCAAAAATATTTAGTGTGCAGAATCATCGTACTAAAGTTGTTTAAAAACTAATTTATTATACTTTTGCTAGGAAAGGCTTGAAGAAGTGCATTCTGTTGAGTTTATTTCAAGTAATGTTTATGTGAACACTAAAAAATTACGTTAAAACGATTATTATTATAGGATGATAAGGGAAAGTTGTGTGATGCGCGCACCGCACCAGATTTTTAATTTGCTCATTCAATTGAAATGTTACAATACTTAAATTAGTAAATTAAAATCAAAATGAAAACTAAATCATTTCTCGATCATGTACGCCGATTCGTTGAAAATCTTAATTACATTTTGCTATTGGCCGGTGCAAACAGTAGGCATCAAAATACCAATAACGAAAATGTTATTAACGTTGCCATTAGCAGCGTTAATAACATTTCGTTGACCGGGTTCACGGTTGACTCTCAAATGTTAATAACAAAATGTTTATTAACATTTTGCAAATAACATTTTTGCTTGTAACATTTCGGTGCAAACGCATACCGTTGGAAGCCTAAAGATTTTAGAAAAATTAATATCTACCATATATAATCGTAGAAGGCAATGGTTAGTGACGAAAAACGTATAAACTTAAGTGATTATTGTAGTTAATAATTAATAAAATAATAATATTTTTGGTCACTATTATCATATTGTATATTTGTTTTCCTTTCTACACTTCTCTCAACTTTTTTTTTAAGAGCGTTCGCGGAAGTCTTCAGAGTTCCTTTCCCTCCCCTTCTCATCTTTTAAATAAGAACGTTTTGGACTAGAACAGAATTTACGATAAAAAAAAAATATTCGACCAAACTTATATAGGATAGAGCACTCGATGTTCCATTAGGCTTTGAAGACTTTTAATTAATTTGTTTCATTCGAACAGGCGAAGTTCGTTAATGCAAGGCCTGAAGTCCAGTTAACTTGGTTCTCGTAGGCCTCGGACTTCTTAATTGCATCAATTAACAGAGATGGTCTGTGTTTTAAATATAATTAGTACAATAAAGGAGCTGTACTCAACTTTCGTTTCGTACAGCTAACAAATGCCATTGACCCAGGAAGTATTTGTTATTAAATAAGGTTTATAACCCAGGAGGTTATTGTTATGCTTTCTGGTTATCAGCATTAAAACAAGTTCTATTTCCTTAATCATCCCTTCTCCTATTGTATGTATAAAATCCTATCTGAAAGGGGCAGATCAACCAGTATCTAGAATGTAGTATTAGAATAAGTATTTAGAATGTAGGACTAGAATAAGAATCAGTCTTAGAATGTAGTCTTAGAATGAGTATCAGAATGTTAATTAGAATGTAAGAACTGTATTAGAATAAGTATTAGAATGTAGTATTAGAATAAGTATTTAGAATGTAGGACTAGAATAAGAATCAGTCTTAGAATGTAGTCTTAGAATGAGTATCAGAATGGTAATTAGAATGTAAGAACTAGTATTAGAATAAGTATTAGAATGTAGTATTAGAATAAGTATTTAGAATGTAGGACTAGAATAAGAATCAGTCTTAGAATGTAGTCTTAGAATGAGTATCAGAATGTTAATTAGAATGTAAGAACTAGTATTAGAATAAGTATTAGAATGTAGTATTAGAATGTAGTATTAGAATAAGTATTTAGAATGTAGGACTAGAATAAGAATCAGTCTTAGAATGTAGTCTTAGAATGAGTATCAGAATGTTAATTAGAATGTAAGAACTAGTATTAGAATAAGTATTAGAATGTAGTATTAGAATGTAAGGTAGAATAAGGTTATGTGAGACACACTCGTTATGTTTAGCTTTAAGTCTAGTTATAATATCTTTAGAGTCTATCTGTCACTCGGTGGCTCATTATTTATATCATGTAACTTGTACTCTGCTTAATAAAGTTATTTTTAAGACTTGCATTCATCGACTTTGTTAATTGTACAATGGATTTACGATAAAAAAATATTTAAAAAGAATTATTACATTTTTATTTACATTATAGTATAAGAAATATTTTAATGTTTCTATTCAATCCTTTTTTTATTATTAGAGTTGAAACCTATAGGTAAAACGATATTCGTTATTGCTAAATAAAGTTTTGTTGATATTACTTGTTTAAATAATTAGTATAATACTTTCTGACCCGGCAATGAACAATTGAAAGTTTGATACAGATTTCCGTTTTTAATTAAAATTAGATATTTACAGAAAAACATAAATATTTTAGATCACATAAATCGTAATTACTGCTTTGTTTTTAATGATAGATTTGGCTTGATATTTTATTTTCCTTCATGCATTCTTTAGTATTTTCAATGCCTTGATTCATTTTCCGTTAAAATTAAGTTAGTAAACAATACATAAATCTTTTTAATAATTGTGAGGGGGTGGTGGCACATTTAAGTGAAAATAATGGAAAACAGATTGCAGCAAACAATTCCTGCCCAAACAAAATTAAGTACAATGACGATAACCCGTAATTTGTATGGTTATTAACGAGAAAAAATAAAAATAATATTTAAAATAATAAATTATAAAACATTGTTTGATCACATTTCTTGCAGACATTTTTAAGAAACATGATCAAAACGACAATAAATTTTTTAGAAGTCTCATATAATTAATTTCACATTTTCACACTATTTTGTTTCATCCGATTTATATTAAAGAAATAACGTTTTCAGTAAAAAATTTGCACTTATTAAACAGTTAGTTTGTTAACTTGCATCCACTGATATGAGTTGTAATGCCTACCATACGTAAGCAAGTTGGAGACATTTCCTCATAGCAATTTATTAGTCACTGTTTAAACAACATTTCAATGAAAAATCGGTCATGAAAAATTATGTTAAAAGTTAAAATTTGATCAAAATTTGTTTAGCAGTGTTTTGCGATTCTATTATATTATATCATGATTTATGGATTTGCATCTTATCATATAATAATGTTGAACAACTTAGCACTGAATGCGATGTGATTAAAGGTTTTCTTTATTTATAACACCTGCTTCAGCCTAACTAAAATGTCGTGAATATTCATTTGAATATTCAATTATCGTTCATTAACATTATAATATTTCTCCGTTGACTGTTAACAGTAATTGTGTTTCCTCGATTCCGACATAGTTTAACTGTGCTCTTCAACGTATTACCTGAAGTGAGTGTACTCCTTATACAATTAATTGCTGTGAAAAATCTTTTACAAATGAAAACTAAATGATACTTCGTCAATAACATACAAATTGTCTCCGGTTGTAATCGGAAGTGCCATTGTTGGATTATAATAAAAATCTTTAAACATAACAATAACTGAAAGAAAAAGTAAACTACGCTTCTCACAAAGATACTGGGAAAAATAAAGCTTTCCATAAAAGATTTTACCACGCCCTTGCAAGGAAGGGTGTTCCATAGCATGAATGAGAAATTGTTGCATCTAGAGAAAGAAGGATTCCTTCTGCTTATACAAGAAGAGAGAGGCATTACCACGACAGACTACCAAAGAGTAGCTTTCGGAAAGATATCAGCGACTTACGTCATCTTCTCAGGAGTGAAGTGTAATTTGCACAGCATGTCACTTTTGGTTGCCGGTTATAGAATGCAGAGAATAACAACGAAGACACAACAATGACACAGACATAATTTATCGGGAAATGAAGATAAATGTTTTAATCATCCAATACCATCACTATTAATATTATCCGACGTTAGTTATCTTGGGAAAGATGAGAGAGAGAGAGAGAAAGAGAGAGAGAGAGAATTTTTTTTCTAAAAAAATTTAGAATAAATAATTTTTTTGGGCTTTGGTATAATGATTCCAAAACACTTCATATTTTTCCTCTATCTTCACAAATGGTCAATATATGGGCGCATGAAATCTCTAATCCACTGTCATTTTGAACTAAAATGATGGATGGCAATGGCGAGTTCCTACAATCATCCTGAGGTTACCTGTGACTTTGGTGCCAAATCTATGAAAAAAAATCGGCATAGGCCAGGCTAGGTCTCGAAACGAGAAACCTCAAATTCTGAGTGGGTTTCTTTCTTGATGATTACAAAGGTTTATTATTGAAAGTAATATATAAATATATGTACAAAATACAATATATTATTTGAAAAATTATATAAGTACTCTTTATAAAATTGAGAGTGGCTGCTCAACTGTGCTGAGTTGCTAATTTCCCTTTTTATTCCGAATATGATTTATACCAAGTGAGTCCCAAGAATAATGGTTTCCGCTATTCTCTAAAAATGCTTATTCGTAAATCCTTAAATTCTCATGTTGTACCATAAATTTAAAACCAATAAAACCGCCATAAATATTTTCTTAGGAACGGAACAAATTTTGCATAAATGTTCTATTTTTCTGTCTGCTCTTTAGGGCAGACCCCGTTAGGGTACGCTCAGACCAAGGACGTATTTACACTGTTAGTGACTTCTAAAATCACTTTAATTAGCCCGTTTCCTTTGAAACTTAAAATTACAGTTGAGCAACACACAGCATAAAGCGGAAAGAAGTTAGCATTAATATTTACGCTGAGATGTAAATGCTGCTCAAAAAATAGGGCTGGTGAAATATTTATTTGACTTTTTTTGCTTCGCCCTAATATGGCCGCTGGAGCGGGAGAAGGGTAATGTATCATCAGGGACCAAAGCAAATAGGATGAAATATATCAAATAGAGAAGGGGAGAGGGAGGCGTTCCCGTATCTGAAGACACAACTGATATGGAAATGGTTCTCTACGGCGACTGCGTAGAGAATACTTCCTCTCTAGAGGAAAGTATTAGCAATACCTTAAATTTTAGAAATGTCATATCATTTTGATAAATAATCGATTAACATGTGATTTCTGTAAGTTCAAATAATTAGGAAAGACATGAATGAAACGATATTGCATATCGATTTAACACGTATGTCGCTACATAAACTATATCGGGGTTGCTTTGTGCTTCCGCGGGGGCTCCATAACTGTATAACGAACATGTCCAATAGATAGTTTAGTAATACATTAACAAATAGAAGTCATATATCACTTTCACCCATGAAGGGCCATGAGTTCGGCACTCGATAAATAATGATTCAAACCAGCGGTTATATTGGGAGGAGATATGGTTAGCACTCATATTCAACTGTAAGGTGTTCCACCAAAAAATGAAATGATAGATATCCGTTTTATTGAGACTGAGTGTGCCCAAGAAATGCCTACCGATGAAAAACCGAAAATAAATTTCCTGCCAAAAGCGGTCTTGGATTTGCCTTGCTCTTTGAGCTGCTGCATTCCTAACTGATACATTATGAAATACAAATAGAGAGCCGACAATAAGTCCATCAGAACCAAAATAGAACGAACCAAGGAACACCAAAAAACTAAGAATTTTTGAAATATAATTGAATGCAATATATTGATTCTATTCATTACTATAATTAATAAGATCTTAGTCTATTGTTATTATTATTGAATCCGACACCTTTTTAAAAATATGTGTGAATATAAACATTTTATTTGTCTATCTCTCAACAATTAAATATATATATATATATATATATATATATATATATATATATATATATATTTGTCTACATACATATATACATGATTATAAATGTATTTATTAGCTCGCTTGGGCATGTCGAAAGATTGTCCAGCGAGCGAATGGCGAAGAAGGTCACAAGAGAATCCTTCTCAGGCAAAGTAGAAAAAAGGAAAAACTGGCAGAAGGATCTAGAGGAAACTGGAGTGATAGACTGAAGAAAAAATGCAGTGGACAGAGGCAAAAGTCCATCTTGGATTGTAGAGTAATTTAAAAAGAAAAATAACAAATGTATTTATATAGCTGGAAGTACGGCAGTCGCAAATAAATAGTAGAGTGACAAAAAAATATGTAACTTTAAACTTAGTTGTGATTCATAGTCTGAGAAACAGTTAATTCAATATAACAAAGTTAGTTCAAAAAATATAAATTCTGGCAAAAATAAGCTTTACATATCAGTTTCTTGCTCTTTGAAAAAATACAACAAGGAATAGTAGTACTTGGAATTAAAGAAAAAAAATAATAATAAAGGCAATAGGTGTTCTGATTTATTGCTACCTGGTTCAGTAAAAATCAAGCAATTAACTAAAAGAGCTAGTGAAAAACAACTTAAGGAAGAACCTTGTGTGCGAAACATAGGCCGGGATATTAACCTCAAGGAGTAAAAACTCATCTACCTCTAAATAACTTCAAACAGCTTCCTCGGCTTTTGTTTAGCTACATCAAGCTTGGTATTTGCAAGTGAGGAGTGGGGTAGAGATTGTGATGAATCGAGGAAAAGAGTTGCCATTCTTTAAAAAAAAAAAAAAAAATACCTGTGCACGTTTGAATCAAATTAGGAACGGAACTCCCATGACTAAAATCAGTATTTAATTTTTTGCTATATATAGGGATCATGGGCATTTAAAATAAAAAAGAAGTAATTTTCGAGAAAACTTAGGGCATTTGTAGGATGGCTAGTTCATGTAAAACTTCGCCAACCTTAAGTTTAAATGTATGAGAAAATCGTGTATGGATGGTGTATGGTATAGGCCCCCTTTACAGTGCCTAATATCCACAGTAATACACACTGCTTTAGAGATTTGTTGGAAATTAGTTCCAAGTAATAATTGAGTGGTTTCCATTATCAGTCTCCTTTGTGCCTCTTATTCAATAGCTGAATTACAAGGCCTTTCTAATAACCTTTATAACATCAGATGTAGGGAATCTATCTGAGTATACATTAAGTGTTGTTCCGATGCCATATCTCTTTTCATACCAAAATACACATTATTTAGTTTTATGAGTTTTGAGAGGCGAATTTCCGTAGTTTGCCGTGTTCAATATTTCCTACTATACGTAGTACTTCTGGTAGAGTATGTATTAGGTGAAGGTATTTTTCAAGTGGTTCTTTAGATAAAGCTTACCTTGTTTTAAACGTACATTAATTTCACATGTTCAGCTGCGAAATCATAATAGGGATTTCATGTTCAACGGTGAATTAATTTTTATAATTTTGATTATTAAGGCTCGCAAATGATTATAACAATCAGGGATCCCTGAACATCCCTGGCTCATAGTATTTTAACTTGCGAATTGCGTAAGGATACTATTGAGCTAGGCTTGAGGAATTCGAATATGCTGTTGAAAAACTAAAGTGAGATATTATAGGATTGGCAGAAACAAGGAAAAAAAAACCTTCACTACTCGAAAGGAAATCTGGAAACATCTTTTTATATAGAGCTTATGAGAATAGACAATATGGGAATGGTTTCTTAGTTCCAAATCAATATAAACATAAAATTATTCAATTCAAAAATTTAAACTGCCGAATGGCAGCCCTAATATTAAAGATTAGTTGCAGTAAAATCTTGACAATTATACAAGTGCAAATAACTATGGAAGATTCGCAAGAAGTAAAAAAAAAACATTATACAAGGACCTGAAAGCTTTTATAGATAATATAAAAGAAAAAAATAACTGCCTGGTGTAAATGGGTGATTTCGATGGACGAATTGGAGAAAGCATGAAGAAGGAATGATGGGAAAGTTTACATCTGACAGAAGAAATGAAGGTGGCAAGACAAACTTTAAAAAAAGAAAAAGTCAAGCAAATGGACATGGATTTCTCCAAAAGGCCAAACATTCGAAATATGGTAGACTAAATCTTTGTAAAAAAAATTAACTTGGTTAAAAAAATAGAAATAGGTAATATTAACTTTAACGCTGAATATAGAATGATTAGGGCGGAACTATATATTGTAAAGCTGAAAAATAAAAGACCATTCAAAGTCATAAAATAAATTGCAAACTTACCAAAATGAAGAACAAAAACAAAAAATTCAGAATGAACTCTCCAGAAAACTAAAATGCATACAGAAGAAGAAACAGGCACAGTACAAACAAAATATGACCAGCTCATAAAAAATGTATATGAGTACCTAGACATAAACTCCACTTCTGTGATCAAGAAAAAAACAAATTTTCACCAGAAACAGTAAATCTTCTTAAAACAGAGGCTATATTAAAGAATGAAATTGAAATCTGATGGAAAACTGACCATTGTGGACATACCTTTAAGTATTTTTTTAAAAAATATTTATAAGTTTCTTTTACATTTTTCAAAAATATTATTGCCTTAGAGAATAATAATTACGTGCTCAAACTTAAACTTCATTTGTTAACTGAGGAGCTGTCTTTTTTTTTTAAATGTCATTCTTTTTTTCGTGACTATTAAATTTGACTAGCAAAGGATTGTAAATTTGAACGATTCTATTACCTAAAGATGAAGACTTTTCAATTGATTATATCCTATCTTTGGCAAAAGAAGCATCAAGTTGATAATGATTATTAACGTATTCCTGCTTTTGATGCTGACATAATTGAAAAAGGCCGTATATTGGTTAATCATTTAAGCCAATCAGGAAACGGAAAAGAAAAAAAAAAGTACTAGAAAGTTTCCTTCTTTACTGAAGTTGCTGAGTCTTCCTTCGTGATGGAAATTCCGTTACTACAAAGCTTAACAAGAGCAACTTTATTCTAAAACTTTTACAATTGATAATTTTATTTTATTTCAAACTTTTAAGAAGGTCCATTTTTCTGTACCCTGGCCTTTAATAATATCGATCTTGGCTTCTATTTATTACTAGCTTTTCGACGTTTACAGACAGAAAATTATATATACCTCTAACATATATTATAATAAAAAACTTCAAATCCAATATATATATATATATATATATATATATATATATATATATATATATATATATATATATATATAATTAATACATAATAAAAAATTCGGCTGCAAAACAAAAATCCCTTGAATTAATCACTGCTTATGATTGAATTTTATTATTATTAAGTATTTTATTATTTAGTAGGTATTTTATCATTATTTAGTAATTTATTATTATGTAGTATTTTATTATTATTTAGTATTTTATTATTATTTAGTATTTTATTATTATTTAGTATTTTATACAGATTGTATTTTATTATTATTTTCAAAGGTAATAAAAAGATATATTTTTAAATATAAAGTCTTTTTATTCTATTCCAATCTCAATAGACTAATGTTGATGTCATAAAAAATTTTTCAATGCTAAAATCTTACTTCAAAATTAGCGATACGCTTGTAAACTAGCGGTTACTTGAGCTAAAGTGGGGAAAGAATGTTGGTTATCGTTCAGTTTAACAATTTATTCTAAGCAAATATTTGTTTCGATTTCTTTGGGGATTAAGGATTCACCAGAATCTATTCTTGAGGATATTGACAAATATCTTTCACTACATTCTAGGCTATTAGATTTATTTATTTATTATTTTATTTTATTTATTTATTTATTTATTATTTATTTCACAAAGGATTTTCAAAAATTAACTTCTATCGTTCTTACTAAATTTTTACTCAGTTGAATAAATTGAAAATTTATTTTTGATTATATAAAATTCAATTACATTTTAAAAGAAATACCAATAAGAACCATTTAATACAAGGTTACTTATGGATAGAAAAAAAGACAATATTTATACTTGTTATAAAAACCATTAGAAGATTTAGTAAAAATATTAATACAACAATTTTTAGAAATCTCGGCCTGAGGAGTATAAATAAATATCCAAGGGGTATAAATTACCCCTTTGCAACGGACACCCTACTAACGGACGCGGACTGCAAAATTTTTCTCACCGGAAGATAAATTTACCCCTCTGAATGGACACTTGCAAAATGCTGAAAATAAAGAAAACTATGATTATATAATTTTTCACAAAGTGTTTACACTTAATTACCTACCTTCCTCTCTCAGCAGTTTTTATATAAATTCCCTCTGCTCTGCTCGTCATATTGTATTAGAACCCAATATGCCTCAATTGTTTTTGTTCTTTCAATGAAGAATCATAAGGATGGCTCCTTATTTGAATAATATAAGAAAATGAAGAATTAGTGAATTCCAATAAAAAAAAGATAATTTTTCTGTGCGTAAGTTAACCGAAAAAATTAAAGTTGGAAATACTCGAATCGCAGATATTTTGAGAAATGTTATGAAAATACACTGTTTATATATTTACGTTGTTTATACATTTTACGTAGCACGTTTTTTATATATTCTGTTCACAAGTTTATTTTCTGTTTGTAAAATATGTTTATACAAAAATATTAAATTCTAGAAATATCATTTCTATAAATATAATTAAAATTTTAATTGATAAGCTCATTTTGATACATGAATGTACCTATTCGATTTTTAATAAGCACTTACTTTACTTACTTCTCGGCGGACACCTCTCTATAAAAGACAAATCTATCGGACCCGTGGCTGGCCGTTGCAGGAAGGTTTCACTGTATATTATATATTTTTTTAAAAATGTATCTTACATTATCATTTTTCACTCTTCGGATAATTTTACTTAATTAATTGTCTTTCAAGGATGCTAGTTTCTAATTAACTGTCTTTCAAGGATGCTAGTTTCTTGGCATTCACTCAATAGTTATTTTGTTGAGTTGAAAGTGATCCTGCTAAAAGTTGATACTTGGAGTAATGGAAGCGTGTTATACGACAGTAGCCAAAGTTAACGACATATTGGACAGTAATTCCGGTAGCGATTGGAAGTTTAGGATTCTTGTGAAATGCTTCGTAGGAAGGAACGTATTCGAAATTAGTCCAAATACTTTTGTAGTGAAATGTCTAAATTCTTTAGTTAGTTGGTTAAGAATATAAATATTCGGCTTATTACTTTTGAGTTAGCTTTCTATGTATAAATATTGTCACCTTTATGTTAAAAATAAAATGTGGCAATGATTACCTCGATGTTTTGTGACAGAAACATAGTAACTAGCCAATCATAAAGGTTTTAGGCAGTAACGGATCCAGGATTTAATTTGGATTGGGACTAACACCGGGGTCTGGGGATAGAGGTAACTTATAGCATCAGGAGGATCCTTCTCCGAGAAACTTTCGAAGGTCACCGATCAAAACTATAATAACGGTAATTACAAGAACAATCATGTGTTTAGGGAGAAAAAATTTATATTATTTCTTGACACATTCTTGCGTTTAGTAGCTGAAGTATGTAGATTTTTACAAATCATTCTGATATTCGCCAATCCCTCAATTTCATTTCTTTATTCCTTGTACTGTTAAACATTTATGTAATTTTAAGAAAGGTTCTGTGCAGAAAAATTTGAACAATGTAGTCGTTACTGTATACAGTTTACAGTTTACATTACTGTGTTTACCTTTGCCGTACGAGGCGTCGACGTGTGAGAAAAGCGAATACGTTCATTTGATGCAAAATTATCGTAAATCGCCAACTTGAATGCTACAACAAGAAAATTTTATTGTATTCCTACATCAACAAAGATATTTTTATTATGCGGTATGATTTAAAAAGAGAATACATTTTTTTTTTATTAGTGTTTCTAGAATATGGTTCCATAATTGACAATTAAGTTAAATATTAAACAGGCCAATTGGATACCAATATATATTTTTATTCAAATCTAGACTCTGTTAAGGCCATCAATCACGCTTCAATAGTTAAACAGGATGGACGGATTTACAATAAAGTTCCAGAAAATGAATAATACAAAGAAAAAAAAATATCAAGAAAATGACGAGCATGTTTTTAATAAAAAAGTATGATGTAGGCTACATGATTTGAAGATGGCCGAATTGTTGTCTATACTTGATTAAAAAATATATACTGATGTCCAGTATATACTGATGGCATATATCAGTATATACTGATGGCCTTTTTAATTTTTAACTTAATTAGAATATATTGTAATTTTTGAATTATTTAGCTCAGATTATTCCTAGAAACAAAAATAGACCAATGCAATTTTTTTTTTCTTTTGGATTGGGGGAGGCCTTAAGCCAGGTTAAATTTAGTCCAAATACTTTTATATTGAAAGGTCTAAATTCTTTAGTTAGTTGGTAAAGAATATAAATATTCGGTTTATTACTTTTGAATAAGCTTTCTATGAAAATATACATATTGTCACCTTTATTTTAAAAATAAATGTGGCACTGATTACCTCGATGTTTTGTACCAGAAACATAGCCAGATTAAAGCTATAATTTAATTTATTTTTAGGTATTATTAAAATAAACGTTAAATGAAGTATTTGTTCATGTACCTATGTATATAATCATTAGGAAGTTACCGTAACACCTCTTGAACTCCGATACTTTGCATTAATTAATGACTGAAGTTGCTTACTGCTCCTTCCATGAACACCCTCCAACCACCATTAAGCCGATAGGTTTAATAATTCTAAGAATTGCCAAATTTAATCAACAAAGAGGATCGAACCCTAATCCAGCCTGTGGTAGATCGGCCCTCAAATATTGCAAGATTGATGGAGTTGCCGAGGCTCCTAATTCGGATGAGAGATGGATCTAATTCTGTCAGCTGGGCTGATGAGCTGAGCCTAGCCTGAAATTACCCTGCCCTGGTATAAAGGAGACAAATCTACTTAGTCTTGAAAGTGTCTCGGAAGATTTATAGTCCTCTAGTATAGCATCACAATTCTGTTAGCCCTTATAGGGTGTGTACTGTTATGACAAAGATAGAAAAAAATAAATTAAAATTGGGGGTAGGAACATAGAATATGCAGACAAATTTGTATATCTGGGATAGCTTACCTCATTTACAGACAGAGCAAAAAATCAAATCCAAAGAAAGACAGCTTCAGGCTTAAATAAATACTGGTCGATAAAAGCAATCATAAAGGGAAATTTCCAATTAGAAATGAAGAAGCAGGTCTGACAAGCATACATACATATGTGTGTACTGTTTGAACAGTTCAAACAGCTCACTCATCAGAGCAGGGCAATAGGAGAACAAATAGACAAAGAAGATTGTTTTTATGCAAATGTGGAGGAATGGGACAATATGTTACACATTTGACAAATATTGATGTAAAGGCGGCCACTGATCACTCCAAATAGAACATGGAAATGATGGAGTATTTGGAGTGAAGACGATTTCAAGGGTTCCACTGACGATCACTCCTCTATATTGTTCCATTTTTTACCGACAAAATAATTTATGCTCACGTAAACATGGGGCTATAAAAGGTGGTTCTACGATAGAAAAAACATTAAATAATCTTGACACCCCTCCCCAAAAATATATATAAAATAGTGGACATTTATGCTTCTAAGAAATTAGAAATCCACTAAAAGTGTTTATTTACTCATAATTTATAAAATTTATAAGTATTTACTAACATAATAATTAATGGAAAAATAAACAAAATTATAAGTTATTCATATCAATGTTTATTTTTTTTTTTTTAAATCATTATTTACTATTGTTTCATCTACTAAAAAGGCTAATCGTTCATCATTCGTTCATTCAGTAGGAACATCCATTATCATAAATTTTATAAAAATATAAGTTTAGGCAAGAACTAACAATTAACAGAACTTTTTTCAAAAACTTTAAATGATTATATCATAATATCAGGGACACAAATAAGTTTCCTCCGTTTTTAATAAAAAATTACGAAGTTATTGTAAGCAAACGGTGCATTACATTTTATTTAAAATATTGTCAACTACTAGCTACTGCTTTTCCCCATCTTTCTGGAAGCATTCGGATACCACGTCGAAAAAACTCTTCATTTTTTGAGGCTATCCATGTGCCATTGACCGTACAAGCGGTAGTCACTAGGCTCAATATCTGGGGAATACGGCGGGTGGGGTAGGACTTTCCAGTTCAATCACCAGTGACTACACGTAGCGAAAAACCTTTTATTTTATGTCTGGTCAGCAACATTTCAAATGTGAATGTGCACAATCGGCGTTTAATGTCTCTCGGCTTCATTTCCTTGATTTTGTATTATTCCCTACAATTTTAAAAGATGTGAAGTTGATTGTTGACTCACTCCTAAGTGCAAGTTCTTCTTGCGTTTGGTAAGAATCTTCCACCAATAATGCTTCCAATTCTGTGTCCTCATACACTTTCGGTTGGCCACTACGTTCTTTGTCACTACAACCGATCATGAGCGTGGAAAACGGATGGAGTGAGAAAATTATTGCACAGTTTTTAGACTGTGCTATACTATGATTATAAAAATTGTTAGTAAGTAAATACAGTGTTGTTAAAATTAACGATATTGATTTAATAAAAAAAAAATAAAAGGAAAAAAATAAACATTGATATGAATAACTTATAATTTTGTTTATTTTTCCATTAATTATTATGTTAGTAAATACTTATAAATTTTATAAATTATGAGTAAATAAACACTTTTAGTGGATTTCTAATTTCTTAGAAGCATAAATGTCCACTATTTTATATATATTTTTGGGGAGGGGTGTCAAGATTAAATTATTTAATGTTTTTTCTATCGTAGAACCACTTTTTATAGCCCCATGTTTACGTGAGCATAAATTATTTTGTCGGTAAAAAATGGAACAATATAGAGGAGTGATCGTCAGTGGAACCCTTGAAATCGTCTTCACTCCAAATACTCCATCATTTCCATGTTCTATTTGGAGTGATCAGTGGCCGCCTTTACATCAATATTTGTCAAATGTGTAACATATTGTCCCATTCCTCCACATTTGCATAAAAACAATCTTCTTTGTCTATTTGTTCTCCTATTGCCCTGCTCTGATGAGTGAGCTGTTTGAACTGTTCAAACAGTACACACATATGTATGTATGCTTGTCAGACCTGCTTCTTCATTTCTAATTGGAAATTTCCCTTTATGATTGCTTTTATCGACCAGTATTTATTTAAGCCTGAAGCTGTCTTTCTTTGGATTTGATTTTTTGCTCTGTCTGTAAATGAGGTAAGCTATCCCAGATATACAAATTTGTCTGCATATTCTATGTTCCTACCTCCAATTTTAATTTATTTTTTTCTATCTTTGTCATAACAGTACACACCCTATAAGGGCTAACAGAATTGTGATGCTATACTAGAGGACTATAAATCCTCCGAGACACTTTCAAGACTAAGTAGATTTGTCTCCTTTATACCAGGGCAGGGTAATTTCAGGCTAGGCTCAGCTCATCAGCCCAGCTGACAGAATTAGATCCATCTCTCATCCGAATTAGGAGCCTCGGCAACTCCATCAATCTTGCAATATTTGAGGGCCGATCTACCACAGGCTGGATTAGGGTTCGATCCTCTTTGTTGATTAAATTTGGCAATTCTTAGAATTATTAAACCTATCGGCTTAATGGTGGTTGGAGTGTGTTCATGGAAGGAGCAGTAAGCAACTTCAGTCATTAATTAATGCAAAGTATCGGAGTTCAAGAGGTGTTACGGTAACTTCCTAATGATTATATACATAGGTACATGAACAAATACTTCATTTAACGTTTATTTTAATAATACCTAAAAATAAATTAAATTATAGCTTTAATCTGGCTATGTTTCTGGTACAAAACATCGAGGTAATCAGTGCCACATTTATTTTTAAAATAAAGGTGACAATATGTATATTTTCATAGAAAGCTTATTCAAAAGTAATAAACCGAATATTTATATTCTTTACCAACTAACTAAAGAATTTAGACCTTTCAATATAAAAGTATTTGGACTAAATTTAACCTGGCTTAAGGCCTCCCCCAATCCAAAAGAAAAAAAAAATTGCATTGGTCTATTTTTGTTTCTAGGAATAATCTGAGCTAAATAATTCAAAAATTACAATATATTCTAATTAAGTTAAAAATTAAAAAGGCCATCAGTATATACTGATATATGCCATCAGTATATACTGGACATCAGTATATATTTTTTAATCAAGTATAGACAACGTTTCGGCCATCTTCAAATCATGTAGCCTACATCATATTTTTTTATTAAAAACATGCTCGTCATTTTCTTGATATTTTTTTTTCTTTGTATTATTCATTTTCTGGAACTTTATTGTAAATCCGTCCATCCTGTTTAGCTATTGAAGCGTGATTGATGGCCTTAACAGAGTCTAGATTTGAATAAAAATATATATTGGTATCCAATTGGCCTGTTTAATATTTAACTTAATTGTCAATTATGAAACCATATTCTAGAAACACTAATAAAAAAAAAATGTATTCTCTTTTTAAATCATACCGCATAATAAAAATATCTTTGTTGATGTAGGAATACAATAAAATTTTCTTGTTGTAGCATTCAAGTTGGCGATTCACGATAATTTTGCATCAAATGAACGTATTCGCTTTTCTCACACGTCGACGCCTCGTACGGCAAAGGTAAACACAGTAATGTAAACTGTAAACTGTATACAGTAACGACTACATTGTTCAAATTTTTCTGCACAGAACCTTTCTTAAAATTACATAAATGTTTAACAGTGCAAGGAATAAAGAAATGAAATTGAGGGATTGGCGAATATCAGAATGATTTGTAAAAATCTACATACTTCAGCTACTAAACGCAAGAATGTGTCAAGAAATAATATAAATTTTTTCTCCCTAAACACATGATTGTTCTTGTAATTACCGTTATTATAGTTTTGATCGGTGACCTTCGAAAGTTTCTCGGAGAAGGATCCTCCTGATGCTATAAGTTACCTCTATCCCCAGACCCCGGTGTTAGTCCCAATCCAAATTAAATCCTGGATCCGTTACTGCCTAAAACCTTTATGATTGGCTAGTTGCTATGTTTCTGGCACAAAACATCGAGGTAATCATTGCCACATTTTATTTTTAACTTAAAGGTGACAATATTTATACGCTCATAGAAAGCTAACTCAAAAGTAATAAGCCGAATATTTATATTCTTAACCAACTAACTAAAGAATTTAGACATTTCACTACAAAAGTATTTGGACCAATTTCGAATACGTTCCTTTCTACGAAGCATTTCACAAGAATCCTAAACTTCCAATCGCTATCGGAATTACTGTCCAATACTTCGTGAACTTTGACTACTGTCGTATAATACGCTTCCATTACTCCAAGTATCAACTTTTAGCAGGATCACTTTCATCTCAACCAAATAACTATTGAGTGAATGCCAAGAAACTAACATCCTTGAAAGACAGTTAATTAGAAACTAGCATCCTTGAAAGACAATTAATGAAGTAAAATTATCCGAAAAGTGAAAAATGATAATATAAGATACATTTTTAAAAAATATATAGTATACAGTGAAACCTCCCTGCAACGGCCAGCCACGAGTCCGATAGATTTGTCTTTTGTAGAGGGGTGTCCGCCGAGAAGTAAGTAAAATAAGTGCTTATTAAAAATCGAATAGGTACATTCATGTATCAAAACGAGTTTATCAATTAAAATTTTAATTATATTTATAGAAATAATATTTCTAGAATTTAATATTTTTGTATAAACATATTTTACAAACAGAAAATAAACTTGTGAACAGAATATATAAAAACGTACTACGTATAATGTATAAACAACGTAAATATATAAACAGTGTATTTTCATAACATTTTTCAAAATATCCGCGATTCGAGTATTTCCAACTTTAATTTTTTCGGTTAACTTACGCACAGAAAAATTATCTTTTTTTTTATTGGAATTTTATTGGAAGGAGCCATCCTTATGATTCTTCATTGAAAGAACAAAAACGATTGAGGCATATTGGGTTCTAATACAATATGACGAGCAGAGGAGAGGGAATTTATATAAAAACTGCTGAGAGAGGAAGGTAACTAAGTGTAAACACTTCGTGAAAAATTATATAATCATTGTTTTCTTTATTTTCAGCATTTTGCAAGTGTCCATTCAGAGGGGTAAATTTATCTACCGGTGAGGAAAATTTTGCAGTTCGCGTCCATTAGTAGGGTGTCCGTTACAAAGGGGTAATTTATACCCCTTAGATATTTAGATATTTGTCTATACTCCTCCGGCAATTCTAAAAATTGTTGTATCAATATTTTTACTAAATCTTCTAATGGTTTTTATAACAAGTATAAATATTGTCTTTTTTTCTATCCATAAGTAACCTTATATTAAATGGTTCTTATTGGTATTTCTTTTAAAATGTAATTGAATTTTACATAATCAAAAATAAATTTTCAATTTATTCAACTGAGTACAAATTTAGTAAGAACGATAGAAGTTAATTTTTAAATATCCTTTGTGAAATAAATAATAAATAAATAAAATTAAATAATAAATCTAATAGCCTAGAATGTAGTCAAAGATATTTGTCAATATCCTCAAGAATAGATTCTGGTGAATCCTTAAACCCCAAAGAAATCGAAATAAATATTTGCTTAGAATAAATTGATAAATACTGAACGATAACCAACCCTCCTTCCCCACTTTAGCTCAAGTAAGCGCTAGTTTACAAGCGTATCGCTAATTTTGAAGTAAGATTTTAGCATTGAAAAATTTTTTATGACATCAACATTAGACCATTGATGACTGGAATAGAATAAAAAGACTTTATATTTAAAAATATATATTGTTATTACCTTAAAAAATAATAATAAAATACAATCTGTATAAAATACTAAATAATATTAAAATACTAAATAATAAAATCCTAAATAATAATATAATACTAAATAATAATAAAATACTAAATAATAATAAAATACTACATAATAATAAATTACTAAATAATGATAAAATACTAAATAATAAAATACTTAATAATAATAAAATTCAATGATAAGCAGTGATTAATTCAAGGGATTTTTGTTTAGTAGCCGAATTTTTTATTATGTATTATATATATATATATATATATATATATATATATATATATATATATATATATATATATATATATATTGGATTTGAAGGTTTTTATTATAATCTATGTTAGAGGTATATATAATTTTCTGTCTGTAAACGTCGAAAAGTTTGTAATAAAAAGAAGCCAAGATCGATATTATTAAAGGCCATCGTACAGAAGAAAGGACCTTCTTAAAAGTTTGAAATAAAATAAAATTATCAATTGTAAAAGTTTTCAGAATAAAGTTGCTCTTGTTATCATTTGTAGTAACGGAATTTCCATCACGAAGGAAGACTCAGCAACTTCAGTAAAGAAGGAAACTTTCTAGTACTTTTTTTTTTCTTTTCCGTTTCCTGATTGGCTTAAATGATTAACCAATATACGGCCTTTTTCAATTATGTCAGCATCAAAAGCAGGAATACGTTAATAATCATTATCAACTTGATGCTTCTTTTGCCAAAGATAGGATATAATCAATTGAAAAGTCTTCATCTTTAGGTAATAGAATCGTTCAAATTTACAGTCATTTACTAGACATTATTATTGTCTAAGGCAATAATATTTTTGAAAAAAATATAAAAGAAATTTATAAATATAAAAAAAAAATACTTAAAGGCATGTCCACACTGGTCAGTTTTCCATCACATTTCAATTTCAACACCGCTACTTAATCCTCTCATACCTCTCATGCCTGACGATTTGAGTGAGTTCCTTTTATAAATTATTTCTCTATTCCATCCAATAAATTTTTTCATTCGAATAATTATTTGTATTTGTTTAGTGATTGAAAACTGATGAATAATGTTATTTATCGAATAATAGAATAACGAATAAATAGGTTATTCATATTTCATGAATAAAATATAATTTGTATTCATTATTTATTAGTTCTATTCTGAATAAATTATTTCCAGCAATGGTTAGAGCCAATGCCCATCTGTTATTTATAAAATTTAAAATACAAGACTTGTAGAATGGAAAAGTTATAAGTTTTGTCTCTTTTTTTTATCTCATTAATTAATAAATTCCATTAATTGAAATGAAAATGTAAGGCTAAATATATTTATTTTCTAATGAAAATAACGCTTTAAGAAAACCTTTATTTTTATATTTAAAAATGGCCTATATTTGGCTAAATTATCATCTCAAGTAAAAACAAAAACAATGTATTAAAATTTCTTGACAAGACGGCAATATTTTGATTTGTAGAATAGATAATCCAAGTTAAATATTTTTTGCCAATAATAAACAAATTATACTTTATTAATAAAATTTTAATTAATAAATTCGATTAATTAAAATGAGAAAGTAATGCAAAATATATTAATTTTCTAATAAAAATAACACTAGAACTAAACCTATATTTTATTTTATATATCTCAAGTAAAGAAGCAAACTATTGCTTTTGGATAGTTTTTGAATACAAATGAATTATTTGTTTAAAAAGTATAAGACGTATGAAATAGGTAGTGATAATAATGAAACAAAGAAATAACTTATAACAGTAACTCACTCAAATAGTCATGATATGAGAGGATTAGGTAGCGGAGTTGAAATTGAAATCGAATGGAAAATCGACCTGTGTGAACATAGCTTAAGGATGAGTTATTGTTTTTCTTATACAACTAGTTGATAAATTCATAATAGTGATTGTTAAATTGTCAATAAAAATTGTGATTGATTTCCATTGTTCAATTTCATGGTAAGTTCTAATTAACCTTGACTTCATGAATTAAATTAAATAAAAAATAATTAAAAGTTCTTAAATACGTAATGATTACAAAGAACCAGCTATCATGTTCGATGAAACGACCGTTATTTATTTGGATAATCCAGTAATCACTGATCACACTAGTGCTCCTGACATTTTGGTTCTGAGAAAAGTACTACCTGACTAGAATGGGATTTAACAAGGCACCATGTAAACCACAATCATATTATTTGTTTTATTCGGGACATTTTATGTTATTTTTTAAATTTGAATACAAAGGCTTAAGGTGAATTATTTATCATTCAAATATACTGTAATCTGTTTACCTTACAATATCCCAGTAGATAGGGATCATCTCCCCGAAAATAGGCCATGAAGTGGATGTAATCCCCAGCTTTATCAAGGAGATAAAGCCGCCTACCCTTCAATAGGCTGACGATTACAGAACCTTAAGAAATCCCCCAATCAGACACCATTCAACCCTTCTCAGATAATTTTGTAAGGATGTATTTCAGAATGGCAGCAGAAACCTCATTATACCTGTTGGTAGGAGTCTACTTTTGGCCTCGTCTGATGGCTACAATGTCAATGTCTGAATGAGTTTCTCATTGGGGAAATAAATTTTATAAAAAAGAAATTCTCACGATCAAATCAACAGATTTTATACAACAAAATGTCATTACCAGAGAAAACAAGATTTTTTTTTTTTTAATTCTCTTTCTCTCTCTCTCTCCCTCCTCTCTCCCTCTCCCTCTCTCTCTCTCTCTCTCTCTCTCTCTCTCTCTCTCTCTCTCTCTCTCCCTCTCTCTCTCTCCCTCCCTCTCTCTCCCTCCCTCTCTCTCTCTCTCCCTCCCTTCCCCCTGCTAAAGAACCAGCAACTCCTTTAATGTTTTAAGGTGATCGAAAAAAACTACTGATTCATACGACTAAGGGTCTTAGGTAACGGCCGAAATGTAAATAGGAGGATTGTAGGACGAGATTTGTTGACAAGGAACGTTCGGGTTCGTTAAGCCTTTTATTTATTTAACTGACTACTATGATTCATCTGTAGGCTTAAGGGAGAACCTTGTGATGCCAGTGCAGAGCCCGAGAGGTTACGCTAAAAGAGGAGCCTTCTGTTGTCTTCTTCCTCTACAGGCTCCTTTTTGTATATACCATCTTGAATTTTTTGTTTTTTTTAATTTTGATTTGTTTTACATTCTTTTAACCGTGTGCACTTATTTATAAATTGGTTGTTTTATATATATATATATATATATATATATATATATATATATATATATATATATATATATATATATAAAACAAAAGGCTATTTGCTTGGCGCATGCGCACTGAATATTGATTGTTGTTGTTGTTGAATACTGAATGTTGATTATTAATTTGTTTACCTACACTACGCTCATAAGCTAAAATGCCATTGCTCTAAATCATTTTTCTGCAATCGAATTGGTCTAAAATTTACACTTTATTATGATATTAGAAAACGCTAAATCCAATGGCTGGATCCAAATCATTGGTTTTAGGGTTTCATAGTATCAGGTGTATTTATTAAACCAATTCGGTTACACTACAAAAATGTATTTAAAAACATTATTTAGAATTAGGGCCTCTTAGCTTATCAGGACAGTATACATCTACTTCTCTGATCCAAGAATTATAGTGTAATGTAATTAGATAAAATATACTTGTGATCTCTACAATATTTGTTGAAGATATATCTTCAGATTTTTAAACTTTTAATTAAGAATACTGATTCCAAGTCATTTTGACAAGTATCAACTTAAAAAGATATTAAATTATAAAGATTAAGGTTTTCAGAAAGTTTTTTTCTTTTTTTTTAAAGGTCTGTAATTTTAAATCTAATCAGGGAGGGTGGGAATTATCAACGGTTTTAAAAAAAAAATATCAGAGATAAAGTTTCAAAAAGAAAATGACAAGAGATGAAAGAGATACCTTGAATACCTCGAGAGATGCGAAGCGACTTGTGAAAGGATCCCTTTACACAAGGGACAACGAAGTCATCAGGATCCGACCCCGACCTCGGGGGACAGGCTAACGAGAGCGTCTAGATAATATGATGTGGAAGGGTGAGGCAGGGATGAATAAGGAAAGAAACCCATCACAGGAGAGGAACCCATCTATTGTGATATATTCAAGAGCGGGGTCATTCCCTTATGATAGTAAAGAAACCAACCTTAAAGATTAATCAGTTATAAACGTCAAGCAATAAATTAAAAATTATGTTAGATTAAAATGACAAAATAATTGGATATTTGGATGAAGAATCATATTCGCACCTTTTGGAATATAAACTTAAGCCTATCAAAATAAAATTAGAATCACTGAAAGTTGTCTTCATGTAATATCGACGTCAAAAATACAATTACAATTATCAGTATCAAAAAATCGCCAAGAACCTACAAGATTCAAACCAGAGATATGAAAGACAATTTACAAATAATCACTGAACCTATTATAGAATGAATACAGTTACATTTATTAGCTAGTAGTTTTGTGAACAGTAGACCTGGCGAAGCAATTAAAGGATTTTTATTTTTGTCTATTCCAATCAAAAAGAAAATCTGCTGAATACGGATGTGGTTTTGCAAAAACCTGTTTGATCCAAAATTTCACATTGTCCCCTTGTAATATCGACACTGGAAATACAAAATCAATAAAAAATATACAGGAAATAAAAAATACAATGCCATTCTCAGTATTAAAAACAGCCAGGATTCTACAAGATTCAAGCCAGAGATATCAAAGACAATTCACAAAGCCTATTATAGAATTGATCATTTTTTTTCATTAAAAAAATAATTTAATCATCTCATAATTATTGTAATTATCTGATTTGGTTTTCTCTTCATCATCCGTGTCATCACATTTATAAAAAAAAAATAAATAAATAAAAGATAAAATTATCAAATAATGGCTCAAATGCCTTCAAGGAATAGTCATGACAAATTTGAAGAAAATCGAACAACGAATTCGGTCGTGACAGGCGAAATTCCAAACTGTATACTTAAAACTACACCACGCTTCCTCTCGGTCAATAAATTTCCGGGAAAACTATTGCTCTCAGCTAACCACAGCTATCGAATAGCATATATGGTTTTACAAATAAATAAATGAAATGTCATATTCATATCAAATTTGAACTAAATCGAACAACGCATTTCATTGTGACTGCGAAACAAACAGATTTTTGATAATAAGGGGCCATTAAAAATACCATCATTTTCGATCGGAATTAAAAAATAAAAATCCCTAGACATAAGTAATTTTTCCTGAATTCAAGGGCCAGTTATGCCAAATTTGAAGAAAATACGGTCCTAATGCGTAACAAACGAAAGTTATCACCAAATAGGTCGAGTACCGACAGTACCTTGGTCAGCCTCTTCACAAAAAATTTTCACAATAAAAGGAAATCGAAATAAGAAATAAAAAAAAATTCGTTGTTTCTAAATGTAGAAATCAAAAGGAACAGAAAACAACCGATTTTAGCTATTTTAAATTCGACAACAAATTGATCAATTATTTTTTTTTAATTAATAAAAGTCACATATCAGACGAAAAATAGAAGTCATTTAACTTATCTACTGAATTTTTTTTTTATTTATTTATTTTTTTTTTTTTTGAGAAATAATACAAGCTGCCACACTCAAGGGCAAAGGTATTAGGGCTATGAGAATCCATTCATACCATATGTACATGATAAACGAAAAAACACACAAAAAAAACAAGGAAATAAAATTAAAATAATAAATATCATATAAAAGAAAAAAAATGTACATCACTAGTAAAAATGAATAGATAAACAATTTAAAGAATAACAAAATAAGTAAATAACCAAGAAAAGAAAAATTAAGTTAAGTAAAAATAAAATAAGTCATCTTAAACACATTCATACCTATATACAATATTTGCAATCTGCCCAGGGCACTCCGAACCAAGCTCTGCCCCCCACATGTGAATGGCAAAGCAGGGCTCCAGAAGATCCCAACGCTTCTCATACAGTCGCGTAACTGGTATTAAAGACCAGTGGAGACTGATTGAGAGCACTAGAGCCACAGACGCTTAGGACGTGAGCGGAGAAGCTGGCCATTACCAGAACTCCATAGCACATTTACAAAAGGTCTCGAGGCCACTGCCGTAAAAAATATATGAAATTAGATGTATACAGTTATCACCAAATGTGAAAAATAAAATTACGTCTTAATGTCCTGCTTTTAATAGATATTTGTTCAGCTAAAAAAAATCAACAAAAAAAAAAATCAGAAAAACTAGATATAAAATTGAATTAAAGCTTATGTCATATAATTTTTCTTATAAACATATCGGATAGTCCATCAGTCGATCTCAGTAGTGTAATGGTACCACACTGCATCAATCTAAAGACGGATAATTTTACTATATCCATGCGTGCACACATGGTATAATATGAATGGATCTTTTATGCCCTATTATTATATATTACTCATTTATCCACCAACGCTTGTGGAAATTAAATTTTATAGTGCCCAAACCCATCTAGCAAACCCGTTACAAACGTCCTGAATTAATTTATGTTCCGCGCTAGACAGACAGTAGCAGATCTTGGAATTAATAATTTTCATAATCATCATTATTACCAGAATTGAAAATAGAAGTTACTTAGTTCACTGATAAGATACCTTATTTAGATGCCATATTATTTTTTTATTTTTTATTATAAGTTATTGAAACTTACATTATTTACACTTAAATTACAAGTTTATACAAAATGATATATTGGATGAGACAGTATGCCTCATAAGCAAATCACAAATACATTCGATTGCCATTGCAATTGAGGAGTCCACGGAAGAAAGGAGGAGAGTCAGGTTTATTGTTTTGTTTTTTCTAAGTAGAGTTAAACACATCAATATGTTCATATAGCTCAGTAGGCCAAGATGGAAAAGAGAAACAACCGGAAATGTGGATGGTTGATTTGTGAAAAGCTTTTGAAGAATACTCATAGACTAAAGAAAGTAGGAACACCAAACTTTCGGAATTCATTATAGATGACTCTTCTGTTTCCTTCCGTGGCAATTACAATAACAAATTTAATTGCTTACCTTTGATTTTATTTTTCTTCATTCATAGTGTGTATTGTTGATGTACTCACACATACATACTTGCATACGCAGTATTACAGATATTTCAAGAAAGTCAATTTTGGTGAAGATTCTATTCAATTATGATTAAATACATATATACATATTTTATGTAAATAAATAGATGTCTTTAATATATGTCGTCGTGTATTGTTTTTAATTAGCATGCTCTATATTTTTCAGGAGAAGAAGAGCTTCACTGAAGACTTAATCTAATGGCTGATACTCTTTACAGGCGGGTAAGAAACGAACAAGTTACACAACGTTATTAATCATGATTGAATAAATAGGGTGGTCACTTTGTAATCACTGCACTAATGATATTAGTCGGCCTCTGGCTTGGCAAGCGTACTCACAGAAGGCCGAGCTACTCCGAGCAATAAAAAGTCTTAACTTGGCGTGAGATCTGACAAACTTCAGACCATGCTCGCCAAGCCACAGGCCGCGGGTACAAGGCTTTAGGGTTAATTACAAGATATCTAAAATATAGAGAGAAATGCTTTATTTATAGACAATGCTGCTCAAGTACCTTGGGTTCCTACATACACAACATATTTATCAATCTATTGTTACACGTAATACAGATAATATTTCTTTTTCCATTTCATTTCAGCTCTAAATATTTTATTATTTTTATCCTGTATTATATCTAATATTTTTTTTGAGTATTTTTTAAAGATGGCGGTTTCAGAGGAAAAAAGTCAGAATTCACTTACAGAACCGTACAAACAAATTAGCTCTACCGCAAATTTTGCATTTATTTTTACAATTCGACTGGACTAAAATATATATCTTTAATATTACCAATATTTGAAAACATAATCTTAAAAACTTCTTAAACTTCTTTGAGCTATCGAGAGTTTCATTTCGAAACGGAAATAGATTTTAAGAGCCCCATTTTTGAGAATGCGGTCATTTGTGAAAGCATTTTCTATAAATTCCCAAGTTAGCATCGAAGTTCTCCTAAAAGGAAAGCTGTGTTATGTTGAATAAGAATCGCAGCCGTGATAAAGGGAAAAGAATCGGGATTACCTTTTTTCATTTCCAGTAATTTTATATACATTCTATATTGTATTTCTACGGTTTATAGAGAAAAAAGTATGTCAATAGAACCCTTTATCCTTTCAGCCATTATTGACTTTGGACCAGCAGAACTAGATCCTCACTCTAAACTTTGAGGGCCTTTATTTTGCTTCTTTTTTTTTTTTTTTGTGCCGAGCTCCCGTTTCTTCGAAGGGCCTTCAGTTCCCTGCTCTATCTCTGACCAGCAGCCATTCGTTTTCTTTTTTCCTTAGGTCCAAATCACCGCAAATGGTCGCCGTTGTCTGTACTATGGACACACGTTTTTTTTACTGTTTTTTTTTTCTATTCCCTAAAATAAATAAATGCTGTTGAATTATAAAACATAATCTTGCACGAATTTTTTCTTGATAATTGCAATTAGTACCTATATTAACACCAAAGAAACAGATGGAACGGAAGATATGTCTTATTTGCTAATTCAAATATTAATAATTTATTTTCTATTAATAAATCATCTTATTACAATGGAGTATAGGACCAGGATTGCCTAGTGGAAAAAGTGGAATTCCAATGCTAAATGAACCAAGTTTTAATCCTTATTACTGACGACCGTTCCACTTCAACCGCTCCACTCTAAACGGAAGGTGGAACGACATTGAGTGGCTAGTTTAATAATAATATGCACATTTGTATATAATATACCTAATATATATTTTTTTACATGTTGAAATTAACTTCAGTTTTATTACCAACAATTAAAAATGAGGAGGAGCTTTAGGAATAATCTGGACAATAATCAATTATAAATGGTCAAAGTTTAATTGTAGAACTAGTTTCTCAGAAGTGATTTATTTATTTTAATGTTAAATGTTATAATAATTATTACAACGTGCAATATATCAACAAGATCAAAATTTGTTGGCCGTTGAATACAGTATACTTAAAATGTAGGTTATTGTTTGTATAAAATGCGTTAGAAAAGTATTGATATGAATAACGTTCCGTTTCGTTTTGGTTTTTACAATTATTTAGAGAAAAAAAACATGAATAAATTAGCTTAAATTGTCCACTATGTTTTCATTTATTATTTAATATTATACATGAATAAATAGTTTACCGTATAGTAAATCAAGAAAAAGATGGTCAAGAATTCCTTCAGTTGCAACATTTTTTTTTTCAAGTTATTTAATGTAACAAACAAACAATTTTAACACAAATATAATAGTTAACGGCTAATCTAAAGAATAAATAAAAGGAAACTAACCATTAAAATTAAAATTCAATGACTACTTAACATTAATTTTCAAGAAAAATTAAAGCCCAGCCCTTTATTGGGTTAGGGATAAACCCCGTTGACCGTGAATGCTTACCAGACTACCTCATTGTACAACCGTTGTCATGTAATAGTATTTCCTTACTAAGATTCTTTCTGAGTTGTTTCGAAAAAAAAAATTTATTTTTAACTTCTCCATGTACTTAAACTGAGCGATATTCTTAAAAGGAGATATCCGAAATTCCTTAATAATTAAATAAGTATAATGTAACTATTTCCTTTGGCGGTGATGGATTCGACATGACACGATCGATGCTACCTCAGGAATATATCAGTACAAAGATGGGACGCTTTAAGGCAATGGAGCTATCTGAGAGAATACCAAGCAGGGCACTGATGGGTCCTGGAGTATGATAGGCTGCTTCTATATCTTCTCCAGAGAGTTCTTATCTATCTCTCTTCTCTATATATTATGGCGGTGTGATAGGAGATATGGGGAACTGCCACAAATCTAGGAATATATTTTTTAACATACGCTATTTTTTTTTTAATGTATTAAACTATTTATGTTACATTGTAATAAACTACTACCTTACTTGCAGGTATACTAAAAACAAAAAAAAAGTCCAGAAAGCTGTGATGTTGAACACCGCAAGGATTGTAAGGCGCTTTCTTAATATACAATAAAAATGATCAAACAGAAACTGACCTGAGTGGTTGGAGATGATTCTCTCCCTCCACAATGAGGCAACCCAACCTCACATTATTACGGACCATGGTGCATCGGAAGGCTATAATCGGTCCGCCCGGGGTCAATCCGGTATTGTCAAAAAAGAAAAAAAAAAAAAAAAAAAAAAAAAAAAAAATTGATCAAATATTTTTTAGCATATACTTAACATTTTTATTATTATTTAAAAACCATAATTTTAATTTAAAAATAATACTTGGGCAACAATTATTTTATTCACATTGATTACATTTAGTAAAGCCATTATCATTTTACCTTGCTCTCCACATGTACAGAAATTTTTTTAAAAAGCATATTTTGTTTGTAAAATACGGAAATAGTAATGGAATAGGAATTATTTATTTAGTTTAGTAACTGTGCATTTGTTACATTAATATTTATTGAATCTGTCTAATAATTAGGTAATTGGCATTTTTCACATCTTCAGTTATAGTGAGCGATACCTTCTAATAATTATTTATTTATATTGTTAAAATTTTTAAGAGATATTTCTAGTCGTTCTAATAACGACTAAGACTCAGATGAATTTATATAACGAAAATTAGACAGCTCATTAGTTCCCTTGGTTTATCCCCAGAAGAAGACTTCAGTTGGAGTATGTATAGGGATGACGTCAAATCCATCCATTCCCATTAGCTTCATTATTTTTTTATTTCCAGGCTGTAAAAACTATGCAGTGTTTTTTAATTTTTTTTTTTTTTTTTTCAGGACCAAAATACTCACATAACTATCATGCATGCATATAAACTTGACACTTGAAACTCCAAATCCGAGACATAATACGTTTATTTTCTTAGTCATTTTTTTTTTGCTGACATAGGTGCTTCATCGGTCTTTTTATTGCTTGACCTGTCTATGTGATCTTTGACCAAGACACACAATCATACGAAATCTCATAATATTGACTATTAGAGTATGCTCTAAAAGATTGAAAAATTAAGCCACTTTTTTAAGTACATTATCTCCGAGCTACTATAGCGAAAACTACAAACTAGCATGTTATCATATTACTATCGAATTGACAGACTGTTGAGAAAGCAAAACAGACATAAAAAATTATCTAAATGGTTTGAGTAATATATTTTTTCTAAAAGAAAAAATATTTAAGATATATTAACATCTCAGCAGAGATATCCCCTAAAAACGGTAATAATTCGTGAACTTCTGCTTAATGTAATGGAGAGAAATGAGACGGATTTTGCCGAAACAACCCTTCATATGTTGGGTCGGTGAACCCTGCATTTGTCCTAGTCTGGGCCATTTGCCTGCCAAGTTCGCTGACTTTTTAACTGGGTTTAAAGTGCGCGGAATGAAATCAAACATTTTAAAATTTACAATATGTCTTTTAAGATAGATGCTTTTCATTTCATGGTAACTTCGTAGAAGGAGATTATATTTTGTTATACACGACCATTATCATTAAGGCAAAATAATAATTGAATCGTCATTATCAATCATCCAAGTGTTTGTATTTGTAAATTATTATTATTTTTTTTATCATTTATCGCTTGATGACCATATGGCATCCGAAAGTTCTGGTTCAGACTCTTTAACAGTCATTTATTAATCGCTTACTAATTGGTGACACTTTCTGACAAGATATAATACGAGTACCTCACACACAATCTATACCAAACAAAAAGTACAGTTATTATTGTAGTGTATTTCTTATTATTTATTTGACAACATTTTCCTGGACAGGAGGATAGTCAATTCCAACAACTTCAAGTCATTTTAGATATTCGTATTAAACATATTGGAAGCTCCTTGCTATCCTTACGGTGTTCAACAGCACAGCGTTCTGGGCTCTATTTATAACAGCTATCGGGAGGCCAAGCCTATCATTCAGTGGCGTATATGGGGGGAGGGGAGGGAGGAGAGAGGAATCGGGATGATTTATCCTCTTCCCAATGTTTGAAAACAAATTTCATTTTAATATAAGTTTTGTATTTTGAGTAATAATTTGTATTCCAATTTTCATTCTTATTCTTAAAACTTACGCGCTATTTGTCGATTATAGGCACTACTTAATAATTACTTGCCTCCTCATAAAATTCCTCCCACGAAAAAAAAATTTAAATCCTCCCGAAAAATAAATTCTGTACGCGCCTGCTAATTAGTTTTTTTAGTAAATTAGTAAATTAGTTTTACAGAACATACTGAGATCAGACCATTGCCGGAGATCACTTTAGTCCTAACAAGTACTTTATTCAGACTGTACTGTTTACTGATATTTTAATTCAGCTGCATGAGTTCGATATTTCCGATTTATTTTTTTGCATAGATTGAATTAGTGTTGTCGTCATTTGGTAGTACAATATCGAATATTATTATTAATATTATTATACATTTATTATTATATCCATCTCAACCCATAATGTCATTGGCGGTTGAAGAATGCTTTAAAAGGTCTTTTGGTTGCATTTAACTGATTTTTTATCTTGTGGAATCTCGGCTAATGTTTGATACATACATACTAAGTTTTTATCAAGTAACAGAAAAACGCTGCAAATTATTACTCACTGGTTTATTATTTCCAAATAGTAATATTATAAAAATATCTGATCTGAAAAATTCACATTACTAGTGCTTTGGTTTAATGATTAGATTATTTTCAAGTGAGCATTTAGAGTGTTTCGGAAAAGGAACATGTGCAGAATACTTTCTAAAAGATAACTACCAAATTCAGCAAAGAAATTTGCCTAAAAACCTATGGAGCAGACATTCGAAGCTTATCCCAAGATGAGCGACGTACGGCGAACGGACGGATTTTTTTTTATTCGATATTTGGATTTTACTTCACCAAAAAATAAAATGCGCCGCCAAGAAACAAATGCTCCGGAGTGAGAAGTGAACACAAGAGTGCCTCAGGACGGAAGAAGGGGGTGCTAGATTTGCTGAGACGTTTGTTGGGTCAGTCATGAGCGTACCAATTGGTGAAGGTTCGGAAACTATTGAAAACAGGTGGAGACGTATTAGGATAGGATTGACTCATGCTGCAAAAGAAATGTGTGGAGAAAAGAAAAGACACCACGTAATTGGGTTGACGAAGAGTGCAGACGGGCAATCCAGAAACGGAATGAAAAAAAATTAATATGGATTCGTCGGAAAACAAGGAGCAGTCAAGGAATACAACGACAAGGAATACAAAGATGCAAGAATGCACGCGAAGAGGTTGGTTAGAAGTAAGAAGAGGGAGGAATGAAGGAAACAAATTGAGGACATTGAGAACTCAAAAAGCAAAAACGAATCCCGCAAATTCTACAGATCGGTGAATCATGTTAAAAGCAAACTAACTAGGAAAAGAAACATAATCAAAGATGACCAGGGTAAAATGCTAATGCTGGAAGAGGAGATAAAAGAAAGTTGGCGACAGCATTTCAGGAGCCTGCTGAACCCCAGAGGTGCGGAAATCTGCCAGGATTCAGACTATGCACAGTTACCATTGGATGCAAATGAGAATGACTTGAAAACCATTCCGCCCGAGGTAGAGGACATCGAAGACATCCTCAGTAAACTGAATAATAATGAATCACCCGGTAAAGATGGACTACCCGCAGAATTGTTAAAGCAGGGCATCCTGAAGTTGCCAGAGAACTACAGGAACTGATAGCCCAGATATGGGAAGAGGAAAGCATAGCTGAGGAATCGAATCAGGCTCCAATAGTATCCGTGTACAAGAAGAAGGGAGAATCGACAAAATGCAGCAGCTATCGAGGGATTAGTTTGCTCTGCACTGCATATAAAATCTTCTCCACATCCCTCTACAACAGGCTCCTCCCATATGTAGAACAGAAACTGGGAGACTATCAAGGCGGTTTCCGGCCCAACAGGTCCACTATTGATCAAATTTTCACCATTAGGCAAATTTGTGAGAAGATGAAGGAGTATCAGCAGACGATCTGGATGTTGTTCATTGCTTTAAGGTAGCCTATGATACAATCGTCAGGAGTAAGCTAATATTAGCCGCGCATGAACTGGGATTACCAAGTAAATTAATACGGTTAATAAAATGCACAATAGACAATACAATCTGCCAAGTAAAATGTTCTGGATAGTCGGAGCCTTTTGGAATTAAAAGTGGTCTAAGACAGGAGGATCCAATAGCTCCTCTCCTGTTCAATATTGCTCTTCAAGCAATCGTCAATAGAGCGGAACTAGAGCAGGAAGGAACAATATTTACCAAGATGACCCAGGTTCTGGCATATGCTGAAGATGTTGTCATTATTAGTAGATCCCCGCAGAATATAAGAATATAATAATATAATATAATATAAGAATAATAGAATATAATATAACGGCCTTTGAAGCAATGGATGCTGAAGCAAAATAGATCGGCCTACACGTAAACGAGGAGAAGACCAAGATCATGGTATTGAACATAAGGCTAGATCAGAGGCAGAGTCACTATGAAATAGGCCCCTACAGCTTCGAAATAGTGAGAAGCTTCCAATACCTGGGCTCTATTATTAATGATAACCTGCAAGAGAAAAAAGAGGTTAGAAAGAGAATAGCAGCTGGGAATAGAGCCTATTTCTCCATTTCAAGGCTTATCATAAGTAAGCTTGTTAGCCGTTCCACCAAGTTTATGCTGTTCAAGACCCTAATAAGACCGTAGTCACATACGGTGGAGAAACGTGGATCATCAACAAGAAAAATATCAACCTACTTGATAGGTTGCAGCCAGTAATTCTTAGGAGAATTCTGGGGGCTGTGTGTGAGGGAGGTCAGTGGCGGCGAAGGAAAAATAGCGAACTGTTCCAGCTCTACAAAGACATCAGCATCTCCTCTCACATCAAGATGGCTAAAATGTCTTGGCCACGCGATGAGAATGAGTGCTGACAGAATGACCAGTAGAGTGTGCAAAAATGTTTCGGATTGCCAGCGTCCATGCGGTAGGCCAAAGGACCGATGGAGGGATGGCGTAGGACAAGATCTTCGGCAGCTAAAGATCTTTGTCACAGAAGCGACAGATTGAGCAAAATGGTTGGCAATTGTTAAGCAGGCCAAGGGTAGCATCAGCGCCTCTTGAGCCGATAGAAAAAGATGATTTGGATTTTACATATTTTGAAAGGTAAAACCTCAAATTTTGAGGGGGGTTAAAATTTGTTTTGCCTTGGTTGATTACAAAGGTCTATTATTGATAATAATAAACCAAAATGTTGCTACGTGACCAAGATCTGGTTGACTGCCCTAGAGCCACCCAACCTTCTGAAAATTAACATGATAGAATTATCAATGGCAGATTCTAAGGAGGTATTCTACTTTTATTCCACTTTTCACTGGTTAATTTTAATAATAGTAACCCAGAAGAACTGTTTTTCCAACCCTAATTTACTTTATACAGCTGAATTAACACAAGAATGTTTTAAAGATTGTATATCCAAACTATATTTATTATTGTAATTTCTGATACCGCGACGAAAACTGTTAAGCAGACTTACATTGCATTTCACAACAACATTAATTAATTATGCGATTAACAAGCTATCTAACTCTTGAAAAGAATTTTATAAACCGTTAACAAGTATCTGAATGATGATTTTCAACGATGTAATACAATTTTAAGAATACGGACTATAAAAAAACAAATTGCTATAAGCTTTGCGGTTTAATGAGAGAAGAATGATCCATATAAGAACGACCAAGAAGGGCACACTTCAAAGCCCGAGGACAGGTGGCCCCAACTTACTCGTGGATTGAAAGAGCCTCAACTGAAAGGCTAAGCCCCTTTGAAGGAACTGAAAGGCCGCCTCTGGTTCAGTGCTTCTTGAATGCTAGGGGTTTATTGTGGTTCGTAGTTTGATAAGTCCATATCTATCACCACCAGAGTTAAGTCCTTCAGAGAACTGAAGAATGGCAGGCAGCTGTGAAAAGAGATCCACTCTGTTAGAGATTGGCCAATACAATAGATCGATACAGTACAATAGATTTCGATTAACGCAGAAAAGAATAAAAAAAAGTTATAAAGGCCAAACTAGAGTTCTTTTAAGTCTCTTCAAAGAAAATAAGCAGTTAACACATTAAAAAAAATAAAAAGTTAGAAAAAGCACTGCATTCGATTCAATTGAAAAAAGGATTAAAATAAGTAAAAAATTAAACAGGCCAATTGGACACCAATATATATTTTTTATTCAAATGTAGACGTTTCAGCCATCTTGAGACATTTTCAAGTCTGCAAGAACAATGTTGTTGTTTTTTTAGTCATCATATACATATTTGTTTTGATATATAAAAATAAATGTTTATTAAATTCAAAGAATCAGCAACTATTAATAATTTTATTTAGCAACCTACCACGTAACACACATTATATTACTTTATTAAACATGAAAACATGTCTCTCCATATTTTTTCTTTCTTTGGATTATTCATTTTTTATATGAATAACATTTGTATTATTCATTATGTTAGATAGTAGAGGGAGGAAGTATTGCCAGAATGAGGTTTTTTCTCCTTGCTTTAGAGTTTTATTCACCCTCTGGGGTATTTTTTATTTGTCAAATCATTTATTCTTATCTCTTAAACTAGATAGTAATTTTGGTTACCCTAATAGAAAAATAAGAATTAAACATTTAGGGTTAACGTTGGTGGATTTAAGGAAAAGTTAGAGTTTTAGGAAGAAAATACAGGGCTGACTGGCAACCCTGGGAGAGGCAACAATAGTTTACGCCAATGCACACGAGTTGTATGTTTTTCTATTTTAATTTCAAATTTTAATTAATAATTTTTATTTTTAATTTTTTAATTAATTTTAATTTTAATAATAATAACGTCCTTATGTACTTCTACCAGGGTAATCATGCGGGCAATCATGCATCATATTGAGGGTTGCCAACCTCTTCCAAGCAGTGTGAAAGTCGAGATATATTAGAACCTACCATGTAACACACATTATATTACTTTATTAAACATGAAAACATGTCTCTCCATATTTTTTCTTTCTTTGTATTATTCATTTTTTATATGAATAACATTTGTATTATTCATTATGTTAGATAGTAGAGGGAGGAAGTATTGCCAGAATGAGGTTTTTTCTCCTTGCTTTAGAGTTTTATTCACCCTCTGGGGTATTTTTTATTTGTCAAATCATTTATTCTTATCTCTTAAACTAGAGAGTAATTTTGGTTACCCTAATAGAAAAATAAGAATTAAACATTTAGGGTTAACGTTGGTGGATTTAAGGAAAAGTTAGAGTTTTAGGAAGAAAATACAGGGCTGACTGACAACCCTGGGAGAGGCAACAATAGTTTATGCCAATGCACACGAGTTGTATGTTTTTCTATTTTAATTTCTAATTTTAATTAATAATTTTTATTTTTAATTTTTTAATTAATTTTAATTTTAATAATAATAACGTCCTTATGTACTTCTACCAGGGTAATCATGCGGGCAATCATGCATCATATTGAGGGTTGCCAACCTCTTCCAAGCAGTGTGAAAGTCGAGATATATTAGAAGGGTCTCGCGCGAATTAAAAGTCAACCCACCCAGGCCATACTCGAGCCGGCCAAAGTCTTCAATGAAAAAACCCCACCTAAATTGGAAATATTTTATTGCCGGTTTTTAACCAAAGAGTCTATTTCAGGAATGCATTTTTTTTTAATTAACAAAAATCGTAATTTCGGAAAAAATATCCTGCACTTTCAATTGATTCAAGTTTGTCTCTTTTTCTAGATCCTTTTCTATAAATTATAACTGCAATTATAATTTTTATTATTGTTTCTTTTCTGCGAACGATGCATCAAAAAATATGATTTGTTGTAAATGTTGAGTGCCAACAACAATCAAAAGAGAAAAAAATCGGCAGTCACATAATAATTAAA
Organism: Rhaphigaster nebulosa; assembly: GCA_948150685.1. Classification (NCBI taxonomy): domain Eukaryota; kingdom Metazoa; phylum Arthropoda; class Insecta; order Hemiptera; family Pentatomidae; genus Rhaphigaster; species Rhaphigaster nebulosa. The sequence goes on from OX411309.1 coordinate 54,193,225, forward strand.
GCTTATTTTAAAAATAACCGAGGATTATTCTGTCTCACTGGAACAATAAATCATTAAAGTTTCCAACGATCATTGTCTGGTAAAAATGGGAAAAACTTTTCATATTTGAAAAATATCTTGTCGAGCTTTATTCTGATTAGCTTAATAAAAATATCGATATATCCGAAGAAATTTTCAGCTGCAATCCCCACGAAGCTCAAGATAAAGAGACATGGAGTCGAGAGATCCGCAAGTGCGATTTATTGACGCATCACTAAAAATCAGGATTTTTACAGCATCCTCTAATAGTTAATGAATTATTCTTAAACCGAACATTTTCAAAAACTTAATTATAAGTTCTAGTGACAAATCACAACTGTGAATAATCCCTTGGTTTTGTGCCAATTAACAAACAAAAAAGGTTCTCAGTTGACATCCGTATGATAGTATAGAAGAATCAATATAATTAGAGATTGATAAATTATTTGCCACTTCTATAAATGTTGAATTAATTAAATTCATAATAAATGTTTTCTAATACTGATTTATATTACATCTAATTTAATATGTATAATAATACCAAGCTGTATTTTGGTTTGCTTATTTTTTAATTTCTGTGTGTTTTTGAAACTGAAGATAAATGTATAACATTCGAAACTAGTTTTCAATGAAAACAAAATTATAGAAGTGGCAAATAATTTATCAATCCCTAAAAAATGTTCTGTTAATAACCAGTGATAGTAATACACCTGACTTAAGTGCTCTTTACTCTGATGCATCGCCTTGGTATATTTTAAAAATATTTTATATTTGGAAATTCATGCTATATGGTATTGGAACAGTAATCGAGGACTGAGGAAATATTTCTTTTTTCTCCAGGTGTTCTAAACATCCTTAATGAACTCATGATTCCCAATTAAATTCATGGCGTAGAGTTATCGTTTCTATGCACGGAAGTGGTTGAATGGACGTGGTTGAAACGAGAGCTTCAAAGCAATATTTAAGCATAATCATCAATCTTTAATCAATATTTAAGCATAATCATCAATCAATCTATTTAAGCATAAATAGATTAAAATCTAACTTAAGAAATAAAGATTTTATAGTCATGTAAAGTCGAACTTAGTAAAATCTAGTCCGCACTTACCCTTATCTTATTTCTTCCAAACGCGGTTGTGTGTTGCTTTCAGAATGGTAAATGTTGTAATTAATTTTTTCTTAAGCATCGTAGTCTGAAAATAATCTAACTAAATCTTTCACCCAATATAAAAAAAGAAAGTATTTTAATTACTTATTGAAAAATGTATTTAATTATAAAAATTAAATTAATGACAATTAAAAAAACATAGACATGTAAAAAACGGATGAGGTCGGGGGTAAAAGAGCAATTAATTATAAGCCCCAAATGGGCATAATTAGAACGTTAAAAGTAATGGGCCACATGAGGCTCTAAGCCTTTCACGATGGTCAGTCTCAAATGAGAGATAATTAATTGCCGGTTAAACACAAATAAAAATAAAACAAGCCCAACTTGTTCACGCCCCATACTTGAAAGGAGCCATTCCTCCAGTTGGAGTAGATGTAAAGGGCCTGAGGAACGGCCGAAGCAATTAGGGTTAAGTGGTTGGTCGAAGATATTGATCAGATAGAAATAATGACAGCTTCCGCTTCGACAGCTGGCACCCTGGAGCAGTTGCCAAGATTAATGGCACTCGGGGGATTGGCGACCTCCTAGTTCTGCTCCGGTCTAAAGGTCTCTTCGAAAGGACCTCTTAGCTAAATTAGTCAAATCAGAAATAGCAGAAGAGTATACGTAGATACAATTAGAGTAATTGATGGTCAGGGTGATGATCAAAATTAAAAAAAAAAAAAAGCGTCAAACAAAGTACTGTGTGCTGACGTTTCTTCAGAACTAATATCCCACGCGGGTAAGTAGACTGTTTCTGATCATTGTAGGACATCCTAAGGCTTTTGACGAATCCTAAAAAAAATAACCAACATCTTGCACACACATTATTTCAAGCTCATTTTTTTTTTTTTTTTTTTTTTTTTGACAGGCTCACTAGTTTTTTAAACAGTATGTGTGCAAATTAGAGTTTCCTTTGGAAATCTGATGTATAAGGAGAATTATGAATATCTTGATGGGACCCCGAGACGCTCACGTGCTTCCCACCATTACACTGACTGTGAGTTAGCTTAGCTTTTCCTCATCTGTCTTAGACAATATTTCCTAGGCACGTTATTTTTCCAAATAATCAACAGCTATCGCCCTTCCTTTGTCTACAATCTCCTCCAATTTCAGCCCTGTATCCCCTCTCTTGCCACAAAATCTCGGCTTTATGACATTTACACTCCTTTTCACGGCTCTGCTTCATCTCAACTCTCCTGTATTGACCACTCCATCACTATCCGGAATTCCCCCTCTTAAAATCCGGAATGCCCCTCCTTATCCACATTCAAAACCCTCCAATTCCAATTCTTCTTCACAATTCAGTCAGAAGCTGGCTAATGATGTATTATGTAATAAGGTTTTCATTAATTTTTTTTTTACATAATTCACGTTTTTATATGAATAGGAACAAATATTTTATATCAGTTTTCATCCAAAAATTTCTTTTCTTGTATATGCTACTTCATTTTATTTTTAATTCACTTTTTTGTCATATGTAATAAATTATTTATGTAATAAAATAGAATATTATATTAGTTCACCATAGCCAATAATTAGACAGAATATTGTTGTTTGTTTCCGATCTACTAATAGATTACTATAATATTTTATTTTATTTTAAAAGACGATCATGTGCATTTATTTAAATATTCTTAAACAACTGAAGTAAATCGTTTTTTGCTTAAGATATTTTTTTTTGTTTATCGGATGAACTTATTTTTTTTTTATCCTTTTTATTTTACAAACGAATACACTGTTTCACTATTCTTCATTTGCAAACTCGCTAATGCCGGAAGCCTTATGTTGTCTTTCAAAAATCAGAAATAGTCCACTACGGCTTAGATTAACCAAACCCGGAAAAAGGCCAATAAATAGTTAAAAAAACTACTGTTTGTTTTATTTCGCTATGGACATGGAAATGGAGTATTTCCATATGAATCAAAGGAAATAATTAACAGAGGTAATTTAGTCGTTTTATAACTAAATATTCTTAACTTAAAATCTGGAATGTTCAGGTTTACTTGGAAGGTCGAGCAAATAGGACACGTGCAATAATAAAATCCAGTTAAGTCTGACCTGCGATAAGGATTGAAAGAACCGACAACCAAGTAACAAAGATGAGGCAGGAAGGTCTAGAATGAGCCCTCATAAAATAGGCATCTGAAGGACCAAATTGAATTGAATTTGCATAGAATAATTGCATTATTACCACAACAGGGAAAAAATCCAAGCATACATACATTTAAATATTTGATAGAGAATCTGTTGCACAAAAGAGGAAGCTTAAAGTTTCACATTTGTGAAGGCAGAAACACTCTTATCTCGGACAATAGACTTGCAAAAAATACGATAAGAACTTAATTGCATGTCGTCATAAAATTAAAATTTTATTATTTAATTTTTTTTCAAGGATTTTGGTTTACTATTTACTCCAAGATCTGGCTATTTGGATTTCAAGTTTGTCTAATTTATTTGATCGTTTTTTACGTTTTCATAAAATAAGTACAGCCAAAATCCAGACTTTGTTTATTACAGGTTTATAGGCAACGAACATAATCGCTCCCTGACAGAAAATGATTTTGACTTTTTTAAAATCGTGGAGTAGAGAAACAGGAAAGTTTATTTTTTTTTTAATTGCAATTTTTTACTTCTCTACCAATTAACCGTTTATGTATATAAAATTATCATATTGTTAAACTAATTCCAGGAAATGATTGTTGGTGTTTTCGGTACCGAACCTCCCGGCTTTATTTTGTTTATTGTTATATTAAAACAGATAAATTATTTAGCTTTTATCATTATATAATCAAAACCTTCTATAAAGTTAAGTGGTTGGGGTTTACTGAAGCCTTTCATTGAAGAAGTGAGCAATTCAGAATGAAGCAGACACTAATCCCCTATTAGTTTCTGCCCGCAACAATTAATGGACTAGCTCATATCAATTTTGTGGCACACGTATTATTACGACCATACCTGAAACGTATTAAATTGTATTTTAATTTCAATATTTAACATGTTTACATTATTCTTATAGCTAATTTTCGAATGGGAATATAAAATTGTAATTATTTCTTATCACTACTATATATTATCACGGTAGTATAGATCCCTTTTCCGGCTCTTAGGAGCGATGGATTTTGACATTTGAGGTATCAAAAGAAATAGAATTTCACGGAGAAGTGACGAATCCTGATTTTGTTCCTTAAAATCTTACAAGGGCTTAAATAAAAGTGATGAAAAAACTGGAAGGTTTCAAAACTTTGACGACTGAGAGTCGACGGATCGAGACGGGATAAGTTGGGTTTTAAAGATTTTAACGCGGGCATCAAGAGTGTATTGGTCCAGCGTTTTAAAGCATAAAATCCTACCGTTTTTGAGATAACGCACGATATAGGTCCGCACGGGCCTCATGCCATCTTGCGTACGTGCCGTTGTCATGGCAACTTTATATCAATTTGAGTCTGTTTACAAAAACTTTTAATGAGTGGGAAATTATATATTGTTTCCCATGTCCAACCCTAACTGTTAAATATGAATACTACACATAGAAAACGGTGTAGCTGAAGCTTATCGCCTTACTGTTAAACTTAAGAGATGTTTTCCAGTGGGGTAAGCTAATTACTTATTAAGTATGAACTGTAACTTCAACATAGTCATTACAAACTATGTAGCTTCACCAAATGTGTGTGTTAAATAAAATTTTTTGGTAATATTATATTGTTTCCTTAATATGTCTTACATCTCGAATGTATTAGGGATTAGAATAAGCATTGATATCTAATGCGAGAGTTCTCGCTCGGGTACACAAGTAATTTATAATTTTAATAATTACTATTACGTTATAAGCGTGTAATCGTACTGAATTCAAATTTTAGATAAATTAATTTTTATTCTTGAATATAAATTACATTAATCAATTTCCATCAAAACAACAATCATGCATATGGACGTATAAATAAAAACCTTTGAATTGTTTTTTATTTAATCCAGAGGAGGAGTCAATTTTAAGGACAAAATATTAAATCCTTACGTTCCAGGAGACTATATATATATATATATATATATATATATATATATATATATATATATATATATATATATATATTCGCTTCCACCATCTCCTACCCAAAGCTATTCGTAGACTCACAGTATTCTCTCGTATCTTCTCTCACTTTGAATACGGTTGCATGGTGAACGGTGGCCTCTCAGCGGATATCCGAGACAGACTGAAGATAATAATGAATTATTTAAATGTATGAATCGTTATATAATTCAATAAGATGTAATTTGAATAACACCTTCGTAGAGTTAAATGTTTGAAGTGCATCATATTGGACCACTGCAAATATATGAAGAAAAAAAAGTTTCTGGTTACGCATTATTTTTTGGGGAATCCACAGTTCCAGTACGACTGTTATTCGAGCTGTGGCACAAAACATATTTTCAGTCTATCGACCATTGGTATACCTTGGTGTATATGGAGGGATCCTACCGGGTCACATGAAACATATATAAAATAGGTAAATAGCTAGGCCAAATAAATGAAAATTTGGCTTAGTATAAACATGGCGGTTGAAGGCCGTTTGACCACCTCACATCCAAGGGCACTTCATGGGTAGTAGCGGCCCAACTTTATTTATTTATCATAATTTCGCATGTTATTTAGTTTATGAAGTAACTAACTAATACGCAAGAGCAAAAGCTCAAAATGAGACATAAATAATTGTTAAGACATAAATGGAAATATCCAAAAAAGAAGCCAAGAGTCTCAAAAATAACAGAAATACATTTAAAAAAATCATCTGTCGATATTTCACCAATTTAAACATCATCAGGACAGTAGCTGGGAAAAGTTAAATTACAAACAGCTGATTATAAAAAAAAATAAATACTCCTACTAAAAACTCCAAAATGTATAAAAGATCATAAAAATAAATTAAATAAGAAAAGATCAACCAAATACAAGAAGAAACGGAGGTTTATATAAGTTTATATGCACAGAAGAGGAAAGTCTTTATAAAGAAAACAGTTGATGCACGGCTATTCCACAAAATATATAAATAAATATGCAAGAGCAAAAGGTCAAAATGAGACATAAAAAATTGTTAGGACATAAATGGAAATATCCAAAAAAGAAGCCAAGAGTCTCAAAAATAACAGAAATAAATAAAAAAAATCATCTGTCGATATTTCACCAATCCAGGCATCATCAGGAAAATAGGAGAGAAAGAAATGAAATAAAAAGAAAAAAAAACCTAATAAAAAAAAAAATGCAGCACATCTCACAACCAGAGTCAAAAAAGTCACTAACAAGAGGCACTCACCCACACTAAGACACTCAGGCACATACTGAGGGAAAATGGAGGCTACATGACAACAGCGGGAAAAAGTTAAATTACAAACAGCTGATCATAAAAAAAGGAAATATTCATACTAAAAATCCCAAAATGTATAAAATTATTAAAAAATAAAATAAATAAGAAAAGATCAACCAAATACAATAAGAAAGGGAAGTTTATATAACTTTGTATGCATAGAAGAGAAAGGTAATTATGCTCCTGTTTTTTTGAGACTCGACTTCTTTTTTGGATATTTCCATTTATGTCCTAATAATTAACTAACGTTAGTTATAGAAACATCTTGTGGGTTATGAAGTCGTTTATCTATAAATAAGTATTATTCCGCAATATTCTGAATTTTCTTGTACGAATTTGACAAAATGATTGGTTTCTACTATAAATTTTGATTTTCGGAAGAATTTGCTTAATAATTCAAACTAAATAACGAAACAATTCGTTCGAAAAAGCCACTCGTTTGCCAACTATTATAGTTTTCTTATTAATAGATGTGCCATGACTAATGAACTAAGGGCTTATGCTCGTTCTCCAAATCCCCGAAGCATAAATGGTCCCTTGTTGTCAAGGCTCTCTTATCCGAGATCCATTCCGACTGAAGGCCCAGATGAGGTCTTGAGTACTTCGCTAATGCTAGGAGGAGAGGAAGCACTCCTTTGTTGGAATAACTTCTTATCCAGGGATCATTCCAGAGGATGGGCAAGCCTCATTGCTAATTAACATTCACGAAGCACCTCGCTAAGAGGGTTTCTATTTACGTCCTCTCATCTAGCCAGTCTCCTCATCGGGTGGAGGGTCCTCAGATTCGATTATTCTTACAACCAGTTAATTCCATTAAAACGATGGTTTGAAGAAAAACGTTGAGAGTTTATTTTCAAAACATCAGAATGAACTTTAGACCCTTATAATACGTTATGCAGTGGTCCCTATTTATACGCGGCTCGTTAAACCGCGGATTTGAATATAACGAGGGCCTAGTCCTTTGATTAGTCTTAAAATAAGATGATTATATTATACTACAATTGCTTTTGTTTCCCCACACTGTAGATTAAAAAATGATTAAGTACATTGCTGACCTACTAGTAATTTGGTTTAAGAAATTACAAATACGTCGGCAATGTACTTGGCTAAGTTCAACTTCTCTTTTATATTTGATGATTTTTGTTCAGAGACCGTTCACAGAAAAAAAGATACATCCAAAATTAAATTTAAAGTCAAAATCTCACTGCAATTGTCAGTCCGAGAATATAAGTTAAGAATTCGAGAACTGTTATTAAACTAACAACTTTTTGAAACCAGGCCTTCACCGAATATATATTGTATTGTGAAACTAAGTAAAACCTTTTTATTTATTTAATTTATAATTCTTCTTACAACCTATGGGCACTTTTTAATCCACATTTTTTTTTTTTAAATTTAATATATAGAAATTTTATTCGATATACACAAAGTATTTTTCTTAGAGGTGGATAAAAAGTAATCTTGAGTAACGAGTTCCGAGTATTTACTTGAATACTCTCACTGGCCGGGATTAGATACGACTAGGAATTGAAGGGTTAGGTCAGCCTTCGCTACCACTTCCACACCTAATTATATCTAATCCCGGCTAGTGAGAGCATTCCAGTAAAATATTCGGCTCTCGTTACTCAAGAGTACTTATCTGAAGAAACTTTAAGATTCTTGAAATAAGTTTCTTCTCTTCCATGTCTCTAAGTTACTGAGAAACCCCAACCTCACAGGAAAACAACAATTATAAAGGCGAAGCAAAAGGACTTTTGAGAAACAATAACACGAATTAGCGATGTATATATCGATAAACAAAAATTGTTTCAGCTTTATAACGTATTATTATTGATGCACAATTTTTTTTTTTTTTTAATAAAGCTTCTTTTATTACATACATGCATATAATTCTTATATACATAACACTTCGAAACAGCACTTGTAATCTTATAATGCGGCTGGTTTCATTTCCTCTTGACCTGCATAACAGCGAGGTTCCACTGGGCATAGGAAGAGAACGTTACTTATAAAAAATAATACGTTTATTATAAATTTATCAATTGTTTTTTTTCACAATGGATAATTAGCATATGCATACAAACGAATACAATCAGCACATGAAACATAATAAATAAACATGTTGTGAAGAGGCATGAAGGAGACAGTACCTAGCGATGCCTTCTCTTGAACTTAAAGTACATAAAACTAAATAAAGTACCCCTCCTCCGTATATATATATATATATATATATATATATATATATATATATATATATATATATATATATATATATATTAATATATTTATAAATATATATATATATATAATAAATAAATATAAATATATTTATTAATATATATATATATATATATATATATATATATATATATATATATATATATATATATATATATTAAAATCCAAGATTTACAAGATTATAATTTATAAATCGTAAGTTGAATCTTTATTCACTTACATCCCTATGGAAATAGCCATCAAATTAGTAGATAATGACTTGTATCAAATAAAAAATAACTATACGATCAAGGATAAAAATTTGTTTGAAGAAAGTTTAAAATTATGTATTATGAATGGTATTTTTAAATATAACAATGATACCTATAACAAATTGAATGGTCTGCCATGGGAGAAAACTTGTCACATAAATATGTAACAATATTAGTAAAATTTACATAATAGAATGGCCTTATTATTAAATGTTTAGAAAAAATGAGTATAAATCATATCAAAAAATACATTAATGACTTGATAGTAATAATAAATAAAAATAAACAGGATGAAATAGTGGAACATATCAACAATTTCATTAGTTTACTATATAAAAAGCAACTAATAATACCATTAGATACTTAGACATGAAAAAATGATTGAGATAAAAATAAGATATAGAATTATTATTACTTGATAATGTTGCAAAATGATTAATTATTTACATTATGATTTAATTAATTAATATTGTCATCATATAATCATGATAATAAATATTTAATTGATTTGATCTTTAGCAACTTCAGACACCCATAGAATATTTTATTAGACCTATTAGCCAATATTTAGAAAGCCATAGTAAAGGTTCGTGCAAATTTTCAGCTCAGGATCTTTCATTCCGAGGTTGAGCCCTTATTTGGCTGGGCTAATGCCTCAATATGATAATAACAATTCTCAAACCATCAAATTCAATCCAAAATTGAACGAATTCAATCCTTACAATTCCAAAATTCTTAAAAAAATGTTAAGTGCTCCTTATTAAACCACAACTAAAATTATCAATGAAGACCTCAATATTCCATATGTTGTATATTTTTCTTTAAATACAAATACCTCCTTTAAGTATTAACTCCACACTCACTTGTTCGTAATCTGACAACCTCATTTCCATAGCCCTTCAAGAAGCCTAAAACGAATATAGCGACCGGGCCTACCAATGGACAATTTATTTATAGGTCATTATCGTGTAATTTTAGCCTATATAGTACAATTAATTATTTTATTGTTTTAAATATCGATACATAAATTTAAAATTTAAAAAAAAAAAGTTAATGCAGCTATAACACAAAGTGACCCGAATTTATATCAAGAAACAGAATATTGAGTTTCATAAAGGAATTAGCATTAAAGTCACAGGCCAAAAGCAAACCAATTTATTTTACCCTTCAATGACTTTATTGTGCTTCGAATGAAATTTAATTGCTTCGTTTCAGCAGCGAATTCTGAGGCCGATTAGAGATGAATCTCGTAACTTTCTAGACAAACATTTCCCTTTCATTCTTCAAGAACAAAGGCTCTAAAAGCCTTATGAAAAGGGAAGAATTAAACACTTCAGTGAAGTTGACGGTTATGATACCAGAAAACAAATTTATTAATCGTATTTAATTGCAAAGACTTTTATTTAATTTTTCAATAGTCATTTGCGATGCAATATAACTCAACACGTGCCGAAATGGAGTAATGCACATTCTTGGAGATCAAACAAATGAAAAATTTTCAAGCAGAATCAAGACATAATAAATATTTCACAATATGAGTTGTGCTCCAGGCGGTTTTAGCTATCTTAATGTAAATGTGTTGCAAATTTTATATAAAACGCTTTTAACTGCTCATTACAGAAACATTATTTTTATCTTTACAAGCCTAGACATGAATATTTAACTGAGGCTTATAATAGTGAAAATAACGAAGAAACAACTTTATTGTTTCTTAAAGTTATTGTTAGAACTCTTTGAATTTTCACCTTCGCTTGAGTTGAGTGTTACACGCTTTTATGAATTTCTCTTAAAATATTAGAGTGCAAAATTAATATACATAACCAAAGAAGTACTTTATAAAAACAATTTTAAAGCAGCAGAGATCCGTCTCTATGGTCGTATTTTCACTAAAATAAAAAATATTAAAATTAAGAAGAAGAGAGAAGATAGTTCAGACCCTACATACCGATATATATATATATATATATATATATATATATATATATATATATATATATATATATATATATATATATATATATATATATGTATTGAGAATACAGGGATTAAAGGAAATATTTTCGATTAAATAATAGTAATTAAATAATGTATAATTTAAGTAGTTGGTACGTTATTTATTGAATATTGACATATATAAGTTTCCCTTTCGAACAAAGAAACATCGTTCACGGGATCTTTTTACCTACAAAGTTCGACTGGAGAGACCCGGGTTTGCGAGCTTAACCAGTCATAAAGATAAGGAATCGTAAAAATAAAGCAGGGGATCTCCTGGTAAGGTACAGTAAAACCTGTCGCCAAGGACAAGGAACAATAGAAAATTTTTTCAAAGGAGTCGATGCCGTGGGAAAGGACACTCCCCCTAGCCAAAATTCTTAAAGGATCCATCAATAGGAAGGTACAAAAGGAGAGTAGGGGCCAAATGTATGAAAATATGAATGATATACATATGTTATAGTCAAAGCTATTTTTTTATAATACAGTTAATTTCAGTTGAGCATAATTGATCGAGCAGTTTAATCAGTAAATTATCTTAAATATAGTAAGATCTTATGTCAAAGTTTATTATTTATTTACCCTGCATGCCATCGTATGCTTTAGTTAAATGAATTGGTAAACGCAACACCCTAGGAAAGGATCTCCAATGGTATTTATAATATCCCAACGACCATAGCGGGGGTCTGAGGTGTCTAGCCTTTTAAGTTAGTGTAGCTAAATAATCAAGTTGATTGATCAGTGTAAACGATACAAATATATTGAGTAAATTAAATAAGTAAATTAAGTAAATGCAGTTTTTGGAACCCCCACCTGCCTTAGAAAAGCATATTGCCAGAAACATAGCATATTTATCAATCATCTCCAAAACTTAAGGGTTATGAAACGGATAGAAAATGCACTCCCACCAATGCACTGGGGACCTTCGACCGAATGCAATAATCTATTGACCATATTTCATTTCTTGTGAATTAGATATACGTTTAAAATTTATAGCGGTCATATATTCACAACAGTATTGATATAAATTCAAAGGTTTCTTTGCACGCATAGGGCGATCCCTATATTTTATTTCATTTTATCTAAAACCTTATTTCATATACTCATGCCAAGTTCCTTTTTATATCTCTACAGCTTATAGGAATCCTGTTCTCCGTAATATTTCTTTTGTGTATTTTAACATCCCTTTGAACTATTCTATATGAAAGGAGCTCTCTCAAGAAGTTTACACAAGGCCTACAAAGAGCTCTATTTAACAAAGAGTTGAGTTCATTCCATCCTCCGTTCATAAGTTCATATATTCCAATCAAATTTTTAAAATATTCGTTCCTCAAGAATTGTAATGATGGAACTAGTTTTTCTTTTTTTTTACTTCTTATTTCCATATCGGTGTTCCTTAGATGGATTTTTTGACAGTCGACAATATTTTTATCAATTGGCAATGGTGGGGGGGGAGGGGGTATAGTCTCATGCAAGAGACATCCCTAACGACGCATATTGTTTATAATTATGGAATAATTTTAGATTTATAAAATTCATAAATAAACTATAATACTAGATTAACTAAACAGAAAATGTAATTATAATGATAAATTGAATAATTACAAAATTGAAAACTTAATGTCGTGTCATCAGCAAAGATTAACAGGTTGGAAAGGTAATATTAGCAGGAGATATATTATTGTTTACACTAAAGCCCATTTGTAAATATGGTGGTTACTAACGAACTGAAGTGTGTCATTATTTGTGAGAGACGTGGTTTTATAGCTACCGTGGTTATTTTTGTAATTGTGGACAAAATGTTTTCACTGTTAACTTCGGAATTCATTTTTTTTTTTTTTTTGGTGGTCGATCAGGTGATAAGGCTGAAGAGTATGTGAAATTTGGTCAAGCTCTCTTGGTTGGTTTACGATTTGACGCGGTTTCTTAAGTTTTATTATTGTTCATATTTACATCATCAGGTGAGTTTATTTTATTTTTAACAGACTGATAATAGGAGCAACCTCCATAATTAGCTGCATGTGCTTCATTACAGCCAATACAAAACGGCTTAACAGTAAATTTCAGAGGACATCCAGAAAAATGGTGTCTATTTTTACATTTAACACACTTGGGTTCCAGTCGGCAATAATTTTCTGTGTGGCCATATCTTTGGCAGTTAGTACACATGGGTATATCATTGCTTCGATGTTCTGGTTCAACAGTAACGAGGGCAGAGAACAAATTGTTAAGTTGAAAAATATCCTTGGCTTTTTCATTATTTGCTAGCGAGACTGAACAGAGTGGTGTGGGTTTTTTTTTTCTTATATAAAATTCTAGAAACATGTAATATTTGAATCATTTTAGAATTTAATTCGTCCTTCAACTCATCTTCAGTATTAAAACAACATTTAGAGTTTTATTTTTTTCTAAGGAAAAGGTATGATGGTATTCGATTTTTTCATCATCGTAATATTTGCTGATCCTTCTATAATCTTCTATTGACGTTTGCATTATTTTAGTGTTATTACTGGCTAGTTTTGTAGTAAATGGACTCAGACATAATGAATTTAGGTCGTTTAGCAGGAGTTGATAATTATTTACATTACGTAGAAATATCGGGGGTATTTTAGTTATCACAGGTTTGATATGGATTATAAGTAGCAAGATCGGTTTTACTTAGTACTTGGAATCTATTGCTTACCAATATCGGTGATATTTCTCAGTAATATTTCCCCATCTTTTTAACTGAAGACTGGTTTTGAGGAGTAGGCCGTCGTAATTCTTTTTTGATGGAACTAGTTAAGATATTACTAACTGCATTGTAAGAAGTGAAACTTTTAAAAATAAAAGTTAATTTTTGAAGTATTTCCCGAATTTAATTAGCCGGTTAAATCTCGACTTTCTTACTCAAACTAGAGTAGGTTGGTAACCTGAAGTATAACCGCCTATCCCTACCTGAGTTGGAGTACACCAATAGCCTTAAACCAAGGAAGTAAGGAACAAAGACGCTGTACAGAATTTCTTTACGCCCCAATAGATCCTAATTAATGTTTTATCTTATTAATTAAAATAATACTTCTGTATATAATTGTCTGTCTGTTACGCTTTTTTGGCTGCTTTTCACAAGAAAATGACAGAACTGGTTTGGACGAAACTTTTTGCCATTATTATATAGATCCATAAGAAGGCTTTAATCAATATCAATCTGCCAGTTCTTTCCTTAAAACAAAATTCCGGAGGATCAAAAACCTAGATGCTTGCCCTCTTTTAATGGAAAAACGGCAGAGTTATGCAGAGTTTTAAAAAGGTTTTTAGCAACATAAAACTATTTAGATATGTTTTGAGACAAAATGGCGGAAGTGCTACTTATTTTATTTTTATTTTATTTTATGAATCAACAAATCGCAGCAATAGGCCTAATATCAATGGGGGTTGTCATTAAAAAGCTAAAATCATCCTACGCCTGCCACGGTAATTGTATGTCCTTGAATTCAGGTAAGTGGGTACAAGAATTTATTAGTTGGAGTAAAAACTAACATTTACTAAAATATTTTACCGAATTTCCAAACAATAATTTTCTTTTCTTTTCAAGCTCATAGTATAGTAGATAAAATCCCAATTTTTCAACTTAAAAGGTACTTTTTTTAAGAAGCTGTTCAGAGGTAGCGTTTAACGATGAACCGATGTCAATGAAGACCACCTCCTGTACTCCTCCCATGGCGACGGCTCTTCTAGGTGTAAGAGAGGGAAAGGCACATAAAGCTAAGGCACACACGAGCTTCTAGATTTTGTTGATGACTTTGTAGGGCTATTATCATCGACCAATCCAATTTCATCTTTACGTCTCGTGCAACACACAGCGGGGGAGGAAGGGAGGGAGGGTGAGAGAGAGAGAGAGAGAGAGAGAGAGAGAGAGAGAGAGAGAGAGAGAGAGAGAGAGAGAGAGAGAGAGAGAGAGAATGATGGTGGGGGGAGGGAAGGAAACGGCCAGACAGAATACTACTTGCTGAGGAGATGAGCATAATGGCGATTAGACCTGTCCCCTTTATGCCCCTGTCATTGTTCCAGTCCCAAAGGATGTTCGCGTCTCTTGTTCCTTTTGTTATACCTTTAATCCTGTAATCAACTTGAGTTCTAACAATATATCTTCTTTTCACACAGTTCCTATCACCTAACTAGTAATTTTATTTGGTTTTATTTATTTTGTTTTTACTCATAATATTTTTTTTTCAACTGCCTAAGAAACATTAAGTAATCGAAAAGGAGAGTAATCGATCAAAAAAGTATCTCAGATCTAAGTTAATTTGCAAATAGTTTGCGGCCTTGATGATACATATCTTAATTCGAAAGTTTTGGATTTTTGCAATAATAAGTTAATTTGTAAATTTTAGAGTAGGTATTTCTTTGAGTCCCTATTTTTTGAGTTTAAAGAAGCAACTTAAAAAAATAAAAGTTCCGTTGTAAATAAAAAAAAACCATTAATACGTAAAAATTAACGACTTATATATTTGTTACATGTTTTTTCTTTAGAAATTTAATATCTATAGATACAAAAGTTGTATTAGATATAGCCCATAAAATGTTTGTCAAAAAATATATCAAAATAATAAAACCAACACACATACGCAAATACACATATTTATGGATCTATAAAATGCATTTATTTATAGAACTTCATCAATAAGATTTACTGATTTGCTAAAAATTTGTTTAAAAGGATTCCCCCAAAAAAAAAAATGAGAGAACGTTCATAGACTATGACCATTGATCCATTCATGACTAATGAACCACTTAAGTAGCACGTATCAATTTTTTTTTTTATCTGATGTAGTGGTGTAGCTCAAGAGGTAGCTAGTTGAAGTCCAACTGTGACAGATATTTTATTCATTCTGCTATATGAGCCATGGATCGACTCTGGGGGTCAGGAGACCATCCTTGGTCTCACTCAATCGCTATAAAGTGGGCACCCTTAATTTGGGTGGAGGGTAAGCGTTGTCCGTGGATGCACTTTCAATACTTCCACTTTCGATAGCGATACAGACCGACGTGAACTTTGGTCTCCTCGAAGGGCTACCGCCAAGCGCCTCGGTTTCATGCATCCGCTTTGCAATTACAAACGCTTATGAGGTTCTTGAAATCTTTGGTGATGTCTTCCATCTTAGCTTTGGTCTTTCTCTTATTCTTGACCAGTCATGATTTCCCAGAGCTTTGTCGTATAAATGCTATTATATGTCGCTTCGTAAATCTATAAAAATATGGAGGGCATTCCATACCTTATTTAAGAATCTTGAGGAGAACGAATATTCGATCCACCAATTGATTTTTCTCATCTAAATCCAAACTGGTATTTGCCAGTTTCTCGCTCAGCAAATGTGAGGAGCTTCAAGTAGAGAACATTGGAGAGCACATAATGGGCAAAGTGGTAGTTTCCAAAATGACCCAATTTTTGTTAATTAGACGTATAACACCTTTCCTCCAACTCTCGAGTATTCCATATCCCTACCAAATTGATATGATAATATCGTA
The DNA here is from genome assembly GCA_948150685.1 of Rhaphigaster nebulosa. Taxonomy (NCBI): domain Eukaryota; kingdom Metazoa; phylum Arthropoda; class Insecta; order Hemiptera; family Pentatomidae; genus Rhaphigaster; species Rhaphigaster nebulosa. The sequence continues at coordinate 54,209,739 of OX411309.1, forward strand.
GATGGCTTTATGGATACGTCCACTGTCCTGCTTCAAAAGGTCAGGTGGATTTCCATCAGCACCTAGGGTTCTGTTAATTTTGAGTTTATTTATTGTTTCAAGGACTTCTGGAGGGTCAATGACATATTTTCCTCTATAGTGTGGTGTCTATAAATGCTTCAATCTCAGCATCTTTACTAAGAAATTAATCAAAGTATCTCGCCCATCTGTATAGTAATTTTGCTAGATACGTAAAAAAGGAACCGTACTCATTTCTAAATGCTTTTACACGAGGTTTGAATAAACCTATACTCGGATTCAACAAGCCATAAAAAATTATTACATCAATCAAACCTCTATGCTCCTCTATTTTTTTTCCAGTTTCTCCAGCTCCCACTAGTTTTTCTTCTGTGAGTCCTTTCTTCATTTCTTCGTCTAGCCATATATTCCTCACAGTTTTTTAAAATTTTCCGTAGATGCAACAAAAGTACATAGATATTTAGTAAAAAGACATCAGCTAATTTTTGATAATTATAAATGAAGAATTGTTGATAATGATGATACCGATTTTCTGTAATGAGTTAGGCATATCTTTGTCAGAAATGTCACGTAGCCCACGAGTCCTCCATGCACAGCTGTGATGATAGCATATTAACAGAGGGCTATTTTAACAGAATGGCTCACAAAGGAGCTGCCACTATATCAGAGAGGCTTTCGGGCAATTTCACAGCTCGCTAGGCAGAGGAATGGCTCAGCTCTGTGTTTTCGAGGTGTCTCCAAATGTAGGGAATCTTTCACTTCCTTATTCTATGGTCCTTGTCACTCTTATTCGTCCTTGTATAGTTCAAGTTCTAGTTGCGAGAAATAGAAATGTTAAATTTATAAAATAAATTTATAAATTATAAAGGATTTGAATTACACCTACGCAAACATAGCATACTTTCTGTAATTTAGAGTATGGACTTCAAAAGAGTACATTTAAGTAGTTTCTCTACAAATCTTCATTATTTTTTTAGAGAAAAAAAAACGTCGAACGTGAGTTCCGAACAAACCGTGTATAATTGGATATGAATTTTTATTTGGTATTATCTAAAATCAAAGCACTAATATCAAAGTTAAATAAACAGGAAAAATAAATACGACTAAAGTGAAGGAACACCGCATATAGAGAAACATTCAACCAAGTTCTTGCAGTAACATTCGTGGAGGATTGACATCCTTACCAATTGTAGGTTTTTCCGAGGTAATTTAAAGCGCCGATGAAAAAACTTTAGAAATAGCTAAAGGAGTAAGAAAGACATCCAGGTTCGGTGATGAATTTGCAGTTGCCACGGATTCGAATGCCTCTAACAACATGCTTATATATATATATATATATATATATATATATATATATATATATATATATATATATATATATATATATCAAAGTCAAAGGTCAACATCAAATATCGATTGCCAACAAAGAATCTCAAAATAGTTTGTGTTAAGCTTATTTCGGATCGAATGGGTCCCTTTTTCATATAGTTGTGAATCACTTTATAAAGTTAACGATTTTTATAAACTACCTACTGTAGTTATTAATTAGTATAAGGAATTATCAATAATATTACATTAGATTAAAAGTAATGAAAAAATTCTAATTTTAATAATTATACCGTCGATCTCGATATCCATTCAACATCGTCTCTGACCGATCTCTATTTTCCTCATTTATTCTGACGAAAAAAAGGATTGGAATACTTTCAATTTATCGGATATCTGCTAAATTGGAGAGCGGAATGTGATTCAGAGAGAAGAGCGGGTGAAGAGGGATATCCAACAGCCTTTCTTCCAAAAATCAATATTACAACGTTCAAACATCCCTGGAAAAAACACGGAAAAAAAAGTTCTATCTACTGCATACACAATCCTTGTAAATCGATTTAATGCGAGTAAAACAAGCGTTGAAAAACCTGCCTTTTTTTTATTTGTTTTATATTTTTGGTTTTTGGTTTGGGGTCTGTGATTACTAGAAAAAACGAAATTCAAGAGGAAATAAAGGCGCGGTTAAAGGTGGGAAATGCTTGTTATTTTTCGGTATCAACATTACTTAGGTCGCGCATTTTGTCTAGAAACTTAAAACTTAGAACATACAAAACTATTATCTGGCCTACAGTTCAGTACGGGTGTGAAACGTGGCCGCTAACCTTGAAGTACGAACAACGCCTTAAGGTCTTCGAGAATAAGGTACTGCGTAAAATATTCGGTCCGAAAAAGGATGAGTCAACTGGAGAATTTAGGAGGCTACACAACGCGGAATTGCGGAGCATGCACCCTGTTAATATAATCGAAGTGATATCATCGCGACGGTTGAAATGGGCTTGCAAAGTTGTTGAGCTCAGTAACGAACGAATTCCTTAAAAGTTAATAAACGCTGAGCCGACTGGTAATCGTCCGAGGGGTAGACCGAAACGTAGGTTGTAGGTTGTAGGTTGTAGGTAGGTAGGTGGATTGTATTAAGAGTGATCTAATGAATTTGGGTTTGGACGGTAGTCGGTGGACCGAGATTTGTAGGCAGCGACTAGTGGTATCGGCATCGAACCTTCGGGTTCGCTAACCCTTTTATTATTATTATTTTTGGTTTTTAGACTGGTTTCCCGGATTTTCAATCGCTATGGTATGGGGAAAGTTTTATTTATTTTACAAATGCATCTATCCATAGATGACCCTCTATGGATAGATGCATTTGTAAAATAAATAAAACTTTCCCCATAAATGGTACAAAGATTTTTATTAAATATTGTTTATTCCTCTCAATCGTATTTATTTTCAATGGAAGGCCGATTTATACACAGACACAGACACACATACACATGTATGTATATATTATATACATGTATACATAACCATATTTGTACATATATATTGTTGAACATAACCAACAATTTTCACTTACTTGTATGGATAGGGCCGGGTTCTATTGAATTTTTAATATTATGATTACTGTAATATTATAACGAATATTACATCTACAGAACAGAGAACAAATACTTCTACTTATAATTGTAGAATGTGATGGATGACGTGGTGGAAATTTGTCCTCGAATAAAAGAAAATTAATGAAGAAGGCAAATAATTATTATTTAAAATAAAGATAATTTCATGAAATAAACATTTCAAAAAAACAAGTTACAACTTTCGGACCAACACTAATCATAAATGAACAAAATTTCACTTGTTTTATCAACATAAATGACAATTATGAGGAACACACACATCACGTCCTTTCACTTGGGTAGGCTAACTTAAAGACATAGAGGGGATCAATGATTGACCCTTGGAATCTCATGCCAGAATCTTGTTATCTCTTAAATTAAAAAGACATGGTCCCTGTGCTGGAATAAACATAACGACATACTTTCTCACATCAATTAAAAAATATAATTAATTGTTCATTTTCATTTTATGCAAATCGGTTGAACGAATATTGGATTTTCAATACCTCCAATATTGGGAGCAAAAGTAGCGTTGTAGTGCTAAATGACGGAGCGTTTGGGCATTGATGAGGTTAGGAAATCTGGTGAAAAAATTACCTTATATCCCGTATAAAAAATGACATTTCATAATTTATTTACCCCTTTCACTGTCTTCAAAGAAATAAGAGTGTTTGCAGTATGTCAGTGTGTACGCATGTATGCATAACATCTCATTACAGCAGTAGCAATTTTACATCAGTTCTATAACAACATCAGCCTAGAATTTGTCTCCGTCTGTTTCAAAGCCTCTCCTGTCCGGTGGTCTAGCAGCGGGTCTTCTTTTTCTATCATGTAATGGGCTGAGCCGAGGGGGAGCAAGGTTTTCCTCAGCAATTTTAGTGTCTCAAAGGCGGCCATGGTGTTGTGCTCAGCAGTCTCCTGGACACTGTAGCTGAAGTAAAGGGGGTGTATAAGGTCCCGGTTTCAGACAGAGGACGCATAACTCAAAATACCCACAACTCCCTGGTATCAGAGGCCTCAGAAAGCGCACCCTACACGACTGTTCAAGGCCAGGAAGGGCCACTCTATTATCCAGGTAGCCCAAGTGAGAGGTCGCATTGAATCTTACACTAAAGTAAGTGAACACCCCACTTGGACGTATTCTTGTGTCTTAAATATTTTGGTTTATAGGGTGCGCCCTGTCAGTGGTTCCTCTCCGTAGAATAGTCCGGGCTATTGCAGTAGCCATCTATAGCATCTTTCTCTCACTCCATTGTCCTATCAGGTTGGCGAACTGGTCTGCTTCTCGCTTTAAGCCAGCCGCCTCTGCTGGTTGAAAACATCACTGTGGCCAAATCATCTACGTAGACAGTAGCATAGAACGGCTTCTACTCTAAAACTCCCAGCAACTAGTCAAAGACCAACTTCAATAGAGCCAGACCAAGGCTGATCCTTGGGGGCATCTCCTCTCTGCCGAAGCTGTTGCTGCATAGGAACGATCTTTACTTGCAAGTATTGAAGGTAGCTTCATACTAGGGCATATAAGTAGCTGAATGCTTCATACCTCACATTCATACAAAATGCCCAGTCAACATCTAGCAAATTTTTGCCTTCATCTGAGTACACGTCTGAACACAAGCTTCCTGGTAAAGAGTCTACAGAAAGAGCAGACACTAGTACTGAGCTGTTTTAACACTACAACAAATAGATATACACAAATATACTTTGAAAATCTTGGAATTTCTCTGCAAGGAAAAATTAACGGGCCAGTCAAATCCAAATATCCAGCTTACTTCTCTTCTTCTGCCGATGTTCCAACATGGGATACGGCTTCAGATCAGAGTTGAGCTCCACGCAGCTCTATTAGCCTCGTTCCCCTCTTGTAGACCTCGGCCGGTCATCTCCTCTCGGACTCCTTCTATCCACGTGGTTCTGGGTCGTCTTCGTCTACACTTTTCGGGTGGCTGCCAGTCCAGGACTCTGTTCTGCCAATGTTTCTACGGCATCCTTCTGTAGTGCTCATACCAACTCAACCGCCGTTTTCCGATTCTTTCAGAGAAGGTCTCCTTTACACCCATTCGCTACCTAACCACTTCACTTCGGACTTTGTCCAGTCTTGAATCTGGAGAGATCTTCTCCAAATATCCATTTCTACAGTCCGAACTTTTGAATACAAGCGAGTATTCATCGAACCTACCTTACATCCGTGAATTCGACTATAGCCGAGAACATTCGCCGGTTGTTCTCGTTCAAAATGGAGTTGTTCCAAAGAACAGGGTGCAGCATCCTAGTTGCTTTTCTTGCGAGCTCCACTTTGTTTCGGACCTCTATTTCGGACGCCCCCCATATCTTTCAATAAGGATTCCAGGCCATGACTTTTACCTATAAAAGTAAACCTGATCACCTATGCGCAGATCTTCTTCTTCATTACCCCACACAGCCATATACTCAGTCTTTTGAAAGTTGATCATGAGATCTGCCGTTTCATAAAATTTTGTCAACTGTAAGACTACCATCTCCAGGAAAACTTTTCTCCGGACTATCATCCCCTGATCATCCGCGAAGAACTCCTCGTCATCGAAATAAATTCCGTAGTTCCGATATTGCCTCATCCATTGCTTCACTGTCAGCCAAGTTTGTCTTGAAAAGACTTGGAGACAGGTAACATTCTTGCTTCAGCCATTTGGTCCCGGAAAATGGCTGAGAGAGGCGGTTCCAAATCTTCACTCTATACAAATCGGACTCATTAATACCCGCTCTTCTTAATGCTGGCCATATTCTTTGCTTCGGGACACAATCATATGCCTGTTCTAGATCAACGAAGGCTTAATGGAGTTCCCTATTATTCGCACTGCATTTCTTAATGAGTTGTTAAAGTAAAAAAATATTGTCCTTGCAGGGTCTGTTCCCGCAGTGAATCCAGCTTGCTCCACCGGTGCAGTGTACTCTTCTTCGAGCTTATCCCGGACCAGTCTCCCGAAAATTCTGTTCACTGAGCTCTGCACACAAATGCTGCGATAATTCTGGCATTGCCTCATATCTCCTTTTTTAAAGATGGAGTAGATGTACCCTGTCCGAAGATCATCAGGTAGATCGTAACTTTTCAAAACCATGTTCAATATACTGGTGAGGAGTGTAAGCAGCTTTCTTCCGCCGGCTTTAAAAAGCTCCATATGCAAGCCACCAGGTCCTGGAACTGTTTCACTTTCAAAATAACGCAGAGGATTTAGTATAAATCATTTGGTGGAAACGAAGGTTTAATCGTTTTAATAAATGTAAAGAATATTTTACACTTTCATAAAAGAGTAAAATAATTAACGATGGAAAGCTATTATGGTAAAAAGGATTGAGTCTTGATATAAGCCCCTCGGTATTGTCGGTATATCTGAATTATTATCAGGCAAATGAAAAGTAGAAAAAAAAATGCCTTGTAAAGTAAAGCGAAGGGTTGCTAGTAGAACGACTGAATATTAATTCTTCAACAACCTCGTTTTCTCATATTTTAAAAATGAAAATTAATTATTCAAAGGATTTATTTTTTTTTTATAACACTCCGCATCTACCCAAGCGGGTCATTTGCGACTAAATTAATAATTAAAACATGACTTATGTTTATGAATATTATTACTATTATGTTAAAACATGAATTATGCTTACTAAGATATGATAAAGAATTGTATACATTGATGGCTAAATTTTTGCAATAATGAATTAATATAGAAAAGAAAAGACTCAACACGAGACATAAAATAATTGTTAGAATATAAATGGAAGATTCCAAACACGAAGCCAAGATTCTCTAAAATACATGTAAACAACTAACCATTCATTAAATACCGGTTAATTGTTATCTTGTAAGTTGGCTTTGTGTTTGGAATCTTCCATCTATATCCTTACAATAATTAAATTAAATGAAGAATTTTCATAACTTTTATGAAATCAATTATATTCTGTATCCTTTCTTCATTATCTGTAAGTGCTTTGGTCGAACTGCCATCATGAACTAAATAGTCCTACCTCTAATTCATTTTTTTTAAATACATTTTTGTATTGTACCCAAATTTCTCTAAAACCTGAAACTTTTTATGACATTAGAAAGCCCTAAAACCAATAATTATTACTTAGGATATGACCATTGGATTTAGGAATTCCTAATGTAAAAAGGTGTAGCTTTGTAGAGCAATTCGGGTACAACACAAGGATTTAAAGAAATAATTTGGAGGGCCTTTTAGCTTATCACGGCACACAGTGGTCCAGGAAGCGAAAAAGATCATTTTTTCGAACTATTTTAATCTACAAGTGAACTTTGTATTTTTAATGGACAAATTATATACGGATGATATGAAAAGGTTGTGACACTTCTAGCATTACTTACAAGACGAAAAGATTCGTCACTTACATACCCATTCATTTTTTTGAGTGTAGCCAAGCAAGTGTAGCCACAGTAATATTTTTTATGTTTTCTCAAAGTACTTAGGAAAATATAAACGCTATGATACTTCTTATTTTTTGATTTTGAAGCCATCATAAAATTTTGAAATAATAATTAAGTTTATTAATGTATAACTAATGTGCGGCACCTTCCGCAGTTTTCTGTTTTATATGAAATTAATGCTTAGACTCCAAAAAGTTTTAAATGCGACCACCTGTTACTGTTGTAAATATTTCAATAAATTCAACTAAAAGTACATAGCTATTAAAAGTGCTGTGCTTACCAGAGTGTAAACAAACTCAGTTAAATCTGTTTATTTATTTTCCCCAATCGCTTACTTACTCCTAATTGCAGTATATTTGTTTCACAATGAAAAATTTACAATTGACATATCGCGAAATAGCCGATGTTGTTTTAGACAGTGACCGTGATGCCAATTGCATGGAGAAATAGAGGAGTGATCAGCTAATACTGGATCAACAGGAGAAATTTAGGTATGAACCAAACATTTCTGCTGCGTTTTAATCAAAAATGGAATGAATCCTGGCAACAATGACGGTAATACCTCGGGACGATTTTTGCAAGATCCAGCAACCACAGCCAATGCCATCGGGGTGCGTGAAGAGCTGATTCATCGCTTCGGAATTATCCATGAGGTGATCAGCAGTGGTGCTGCAGTGGACACATCAAAATTTGGAAAGTATTGTAAGGAAATTGCTGTTTTATTCGTGAGAGTGGTAACATACCCAATACGGTGCACAAGACCTGGAAGCACTATTACATCAGCTGCAATGTTGCCGATGCAATGTTCACAGAGGAAGCGCAGGAAGCGTGAACTAAATATTACCATCAATATCGACTAAGCAATTGAAGAAAATGCAGCCGAATTTCGGCCAGCGAAGATGTCAATGCACTTCGTTATGTCAGATCTTTATTTTAATCGATTTCACCCAGAACCCAAAATTAAGGCAAATTGGATTTCCAAAAAGATGTAAAAAAAAAAACTTTTAATTTTGTAAATACATAAATGAATTTACGAACAAATTTTATGCAAACCTAATTAAAAAAAATATAGTTCTTTTTCTAAATATATATATGTTTATTTTTTTTACAAATTTAAATTACTGTGAAGACTATGTACAACTGATAACAACGATATCAATTATATAAATAAGTTGCAACCAAAAAACTTATTTATATAATTATATAAAAAAAAATCTGATGTGCACAACACATGACTTCCTTGTACGCCTCGTAAACTATAAATCGCCTGGCTCAAAAAGTAATCTAGAATTTGGTTACTAGTTTCCGAAGATTGCAGTATCTCAAAAACGATACTTGGCGTCGCGACATCCATCTATTGACACACACATACACAGACATACTCTTGTTTCTGGAGGTCTCATGATAACTGAAATTTCCAAGAGATTTCTTCGTGTTCCGTGACATCATTTAAACTGTCAATATCACTAGATAAAGCACATTGCAAATCGACAGTTTCGACATTTTAAGCGGAAAAAATCCACTTAACATATATCGTATTATCCTGCTGCAGAATTGTTCATCTCACAAATGGGGTGGAAAACCAGTATTTTACAATCAATTTTAACACTTAAAACAAGTAATAAAATTATTTAATTAGAGTGGAAAAAAAATTGCGATTATAACCTTTATGACCGAAACATATGATCTCTGTAATAAATTCCAATATATCTTTTGATGTAAGTTTCTTATGACCTTCAAGTAATGTACCCCTTTCGGATCTTCAATTTCAGCCAAAATCTATTAAATTACTTATATTGATATAAGAGTCTAATTTATCAAATTTGAGATGTTTTACATAATATTTTAATATACTTTTTGATGAAAGTCTAATATGACCTTCAAGTTAAGTACAACTTCCGGTTTGCCAATGTTTACCAAAATTTATTATGTTGTTTAAATTGATATTTGAGTCTTAAATACCAAATTTGAGAATTTTTTCATAATATTTTAATATATTTTTTATGAAAATCAGTAATGACCTTAATGTAAAGTACTACTTCCGGTAAGCATGCAGTGACCAAAAATGGAGGTTCACAACTAGATTATATTATAATCCTAAATACGAAATTTTAACTTTCTACGGATATCAGTTTTTTTGAGTTATGCGAGATACGTACGAACGAACGTACGTACAGACGTCACGACGAAACTAGACAAAATAGATTCAGGGATGGTCAAAATGGATATTTCCGTTGAAAACTGAAAACCGAAAATTTTCGCGATTACAATACTTCCTTTACTGCGTACAAGGAAGTAAAAAACATTAAATAAAAATGAAAACTTGAATTAAAAAACATAGAATAAATACATGTATGAAAATCATGTATAAATCTTACATAAATAGTAAATAACTTGTGCACATACTATTGGGAATTTATTTATTCTTGATTCAGAAAAATTAAAAAAATAAAGAATTGATTTTTTTTTCTCGCTAAATCGGTCATTCTGGACCACTGTCCATATAAATCTTATGAAATATACCATTTTTAATCTACTAATTTTCATTAGTCAAAATATTTTTTTTTTAGATTACTATTCTTTCTTTACCATAGACATTTGAAAGAATAAGACTAATTTAATTAACTGACTTAAATTGTATAATTAATCAATCTATTGTATGACGAATTTTTCCCTTTGTTTTTATTTTTTTATTTATTTACGTTTTTACGTTAGAAAAAACCTATTATGCATTACAAACATTAAAAAAAAATGGAAACTATTCAAATATATTAAAACTTTTTTTTTTTATAAACTAAAATGGAACACACTGTAATCTTGCTCATAAACAAAAACAAATTGTATTGTGCCAACTACCTGAAATACAAAATCCAGAAAAAAAAGAAGAAAAACAGATACTCTTAACGCTCTCAAGGAGAAATGCCAACCGTCTTTAATATTGTGATCCCGCAATCGCACATTCTACGCAGCAATCTCTGGTAATGAAAATTCCAAGATTCTGAAAATATTCATGAAACTGGGGTTATGCATTCCAACGCTGTAGAAGATGTTTTAGAATAGCCCTTTCCATTTATTTATAAAAAGTTTGGTAAAACATGTATAATTCCATATAAATAATTTATTACGTCGGTTGTACAACTTGAGAATATGTTTTAAAGTATAACAGCCATCGTGCTTTGAATAAATAGAAAATATTTGTGGTGAATCAGTTTTATTTATTCATAAAACTATAAAGTCACTAGAAGTACAATTATTTAAAAAAACAACAACAAATAGTTGAGTAATTCTGAAAAAAAAAAATAATATTAATTAAATTTATACTTATATAACTTTATTTAAGTATTTTTAAACTTTCAAGTACTTATTTTAATAAGTATAAAACGATACAAATCACACATAGGCATTTACAATACAGTTAAGAAGTATTGACATTTAATTATATTAAACACAAATACTTGATTTTGATAAAATATTTGAATAAAAATAAAATAAAATCGAACATAAGATAAATAAATAAATAATAAATGGTTAGAAGCATAGAGAACAGTTTTAGATTAATTGAGAAGAAGAATAAAGACACAAAACTTTATTAGTTAATTAAAAAAATTAACTAATGCAAAAATAGCAGTAGAATGTTTAAAAAATCTGAGGTGATGCTACCTCAGATTTGTATGGCCCACAGTGCTTTTCGACATTTTAAAGTATAAGAAATGTATATATAAAAGAGCAGAAATGTATTATTAAAATAATAATAATTTTTTTTTAAGATTATTACTAAACTGCGTAAGACTTTTTATGTCCAGGTTTAGTTAAAATCTGCGTCAGTCTGTATGGTATGAATATGAGTGAATAGTTATTAAATTTCATTTAAGTGAATAGTTATTAAATTTAGCGATATTCATTATTTTTTTTCTAAGTCTAATTCCAGATCTATGTATATTTAGGGAATACAATTTTAAAGCCAAGCCTAAAGAATTTATATCAATATTTCTTTTTTAAATGCTTTAATAAAATTACAAGAAGTGGATAAAGCAAAATGGGGGACTGACGAAAGAGAATCCAAGGTGTCCTTCGAGCCCTTCAAAGGAAAGAGGAGAAATAAGTAGCGGTAATAAGCAAAGGGCTTTTATTTGGTTTACCTTTCGGTACTAAAAAAAGCTTGTTTGAAAAAGAGCTTTCAACTCACGATTTATACCAATTGCCAGGTGTTTTAGTTTATTATAACTTATTTATACAGATTTACGCAATTAGTCACTTATAATCTGATCACAGAGTTTTTTTGTCAAGGTGAAAGACGAAAAAAAAAAAATCCGTATTCCTTTTACGTCCTGTAATATCTCTATTCAATGTTTCAGATGTTTGTTTGCATTTAAGAAACTTCTGAGCTCTCAGTTTATTATCAGGTGTTTTATTTGGCCGCTCGCTTGTTTTATTTTCACGTTTTATTTTGTGTTTTTATATTCAATGGCCCGTTGTAAGCCTCTCTCTCTACCGAAATCGTTTAGCCATTCTCAAATTACATCTAGAAAGTCTATAAGTCCGTAACATTGGGAAAAAATTAAGTTTTGACAGTGTGTGTATTTGTGTTTATATGTACATATATTAAAAAATAGAATGAATTTAATAACCTCCTTGAATTAAAAATAAACAAAAACAGAGCCTAGCATTCGTTTCTACCGAAAGCATTTTAATGAACCAATGTGGTACAGAAAAATTCTTTTCAGGCTAAGAACAACCGATCTAAATTGAGATGGATACCAGTATTACTGAGACAATGATAAACTTTTCCCGCCTTCTTGCCTTGCAATATGTAAATTTTATTCCAGAACCCAGTGAAACAAGAAATTAATAATTCCGGTACCTATAATAATTATAGGATAATTTGATTTATTTATTCTAATGATTTTGGTATTCACTTACTTTATTAATTTATTTATTTGTATTTAAATTTATCTACTTATTCTTTATTGTTTATTTTTGTAAAAATGTGCACATCACAATTAAATATTGCTCTACATTATTTCATGTGATTTATGTCCATAAATAAGCTTTAAAAAATATGTTTGGTACACTTTTTGTAAAGTAAGGATAATATTTTTCATATATATATATATATATATATATATATATATAGAGAGAGAGAGAGAGAGAGAGAGAGAGAGAGAGAAGTGGCTGAGCGAGTTAACGCGCTTGCAAAAGTGCACTTACTCACAAACCCAAAGGTTGTGAGTTCGAATCCCGATGCCGGCAATACTTTAATTTAATTCAAGCAATTTATCATACCTCCGTCCGGGTATGTGAGCCCGTTAGTCTACGGGAGGCAACTCGCTTAGGCCGGCCGTAGGAGTGATGAATCGCGCTGTGGTCTTCCAGGACGTAAAATGGCCGCCCGGAGGTTTGGTCCATGGACGGTCTGCTTCGGAGAAAGAAATATAGTTCCTCGTGCGCCTGCTGACTCCGAACTGCTATAATCCGTTATTGCTATAATCCGTGGATCTTGACCGGTTTGTCACTGTCCTTGAATCCGAGTGAGTCGGTTGGAAGGACACTGCCGAATTGGTCCAAAGGGACCGGTTATTGAGCCTATAGCTAGCCTGCCACTGCACCATGGAAACCATGGTTCGTAGCAACGTGAGGTTGGGTGTCCCCCTCCAGGCTGTCTGTTCTCCCGCAAGCAATACATGTCTGTATGTATACCACATCGCGCGGCCAAAGACCTCCGTGGTCTATAGTGCCATCCGAAAAAAAACAACAAAAAAAACAATTATAAAAGAGTAGAAAGATAAAAAACATATGCATAGGCATACATTATATATGCGGATACATGGATACATTATTATGCACAGATATATATTTAAATTTAAATTATAATGATGAATTCTGAGATGCTATAGATTCTGGCCTGCCTCATAAGCTCGACGATCAATCACTTTGATTCGCTGTCAATATTCTGTCAGGGCCGGGCTCGGATGAGGCCATCGACAAAACGTGACTCTCGGCACATAATCTCATAATAACTCATTAAGGATATTGTGTTATTGAATACAAATAATTATCGAAGCATTCAGTTTTTCTTTTTGTTTTATGCTTTCACTTCACTTTTTTTTGTGATTGAACTGCCATTTTTAATTTATTTATATTTATTTTATCGCTTATCTGTTTTGCTAATTTATTTAATGAGTAAACGAAGCACAATCTTATTGTAATAATTACATCAAAACATTGTCAAACATGCATTATACCAAATGGCATCGAAAATGTTCGAAATTAATAAATTTTGTGTCTCACTTTGGGGCTAAATTTCCAGGAAAATCCACGCAGCCCGCGACTACTCCCCTCCTCCTCTCGTATATGTTAGGCCAGTCAGCCTATTGGAGTTAACTCGCACAGACCGGGCGTAGGATTGATGACCCTACCTCTTGTACCTTAATTGTGATTCGCGTTATGGTCTTCCAGGCTTTCTGAGCTCCCGCAAGCGATAAAATATCTGTAGGAAGACCATATCGCGCGGCTAAAGATCTGCATGATCTATTGTGCCAACAGGAATATATATATAATCGCGGATCAATATCTTCCGCCAATTCATATCCTCTGAACTTGACGCTATTTAATCACTGCTACATCATCTTTGGGTATGCACATATATCTGAACCAGTAAGCAGCGAAATAAATACATCGTTGAATAAGTTATTATATCCGATGTCCTACCATTTATGAATGGGTGAGAATGACACCTTTATTTGAGAATACCTTAAAATCCTGTCGTAGAATTATTTTATACCCATAAAGACTTTTGTTTGGAATCACGAAAACTAGCTCTCTGCAAAGTTTCAGAACATTTGATTGAAACCACTTTTGCTATGAATTATTGCAGGATCCTTAATCATTATACGAAGAATGATTGGCGTTAATGAAGGCAATGAATAGATAAGACTTAAAAATCAACTGAGGAATTTCTTATATAATTCTCATCTTAATGCTATCGTGCGTTATAACCGTTGCAGCGGTTGTACACAACTGTGCGTTATGATTAACGCACTGTGCGTTATATGCACGTAAGAATGCATAATCATTTTAATATGCTACAAAAAGAATGATTTCTACAGAGTAATCATAATGGATCATATTAAATAATAGTTAATAAATCTATCATAGTTAAAGTAAATCAGCAGATAAAAAAAAAATTATAATAATAAAGTTTCATTCTCAATTTTTAAAATTACAAAAACTCTGTGTAATCAATCATGTCCGGATTTCACATCCTGTTCATGATTAATAATTTTTTAAACAATAATTAGATTTTACATATTTACTTTGTTCGTTTTATAATAGTAGAAAAAATATAAAATAAAAACACACTTAGGAAAAATAAAAATAATAAAAAATTAAGAAGAATACATAATTGGAGTAAAATATAATAAGTCTGACACACAAACTATGTTAGGTTAGGAGTACGTGTTTGGTTCTTTTATGAGTAACGTGGAAGGGAATTTTTATTGTAATTACCGATCTCTTTCATCAATGGGTTTTCGGAAGCTATTGTTCTTGCAAAATATGATTTGGTTTGAGCGAAGACATATTGTTGAAATGTGGGAAGTTCTAGGCCTTGGAGCATGGACGTGATTTAAGTATACCGTGGGTAGTTATTTATGATCCTCATACAAAGATTTTGAATCCTTTCAAGTTTATTGAAATTAGTTTTACAAGTTGAGCTCCACACTGGAGAGGCGTAGGTAAGCTGAGCTCAGATCATTGATTTATAGAGTATAAGTTTGTTTTGGGGGCTTAGCTTGGATTTTTTATGGGAACATTTTAAATATAAATTTTTTTGCTTTATCTCTTTTCCTGTTTATGTGTTCTGTGAAAGTTAGGGATTTGTCCAGATTTAAACCGAGGTATTGTACTGATTTAGACCATGGGATGTGTTCTGAATTTAGGGTCAGATGCTGATCTATGCATGGTCTGCGCTTGGTAAAAATTATAGCTTCTGACTTTTTTCGCTTTATCATCCGCGTCAGCAGATAAAGTGCAGAGCATACCAACTGTAAATAAACAAATATGAATATAATAATAACATGGCACAGCTGAAAGACTGAGAATTACTTGGAGGACACTGGAAACGAGCTGTGTAAGAGATCTTCTTTAATAGACCAGGCAGCAGAGCCAAAAAAAGGGCATGTAGGCGGATTAATTCTCGGAAAGCTGAAAACGGTCATGATCTCTTCATTTTCATTTAAAAAGAGTATGTTGAAGTTTGCACCAACTTTTCTGCTTGTGCTCTATAGGAGGTATTTTCAGGTCTCACTAATTACTCCTAAACGATGAATTTCTAAAGTAATTTTATGTTTTCATTAATTAAATTATATAAAATTCTTCGTCGAATGAGCATCATATATTTGAAATTAAATAAGTCATTAAGAAGATACGCAAGCTCAGAGAACGACCATTTTTCAATTTCTTTAAAAAAATCGTTATGGGGATTTTTAAACTTTATTTTCACCATGTAAACTGCATTATATGAAATAAATAATATATTTGCTCATCCCATAGTATCAAATCTTGTATCAGACCAAACGTGTGAACAATTGTACAACTATTTTCAACAAACGTCCACTCATTCATCCCTGCTGGCGAACCAAGAACCTATTTTTCTGAATCAAGGAATTTACAATTAAAAACGCACATTGTGATTTAAATATTTATTTAGAAAGTAAAAAAAATGGCCCAAAGTACAAAGTGCTTTGATTTGCAGATTATTGAAAAATAAAAAAAATAAGACTATAAGATTAATTTAGTTTTTTGCGTTTGGGAGTTAACGCCTGAAACAATTACCCGACTGAAACAATTACTGAAACAATTACCCGATTCAAGGTCCTCGTCAACCAGAGGATTATAGATGACATTTGCTGAAAATAGTTATACCATTGTTCGCAGATACAGTTTGCTACTAGAATTGATGGAGTATGAAAATAAATTATCTATTTCATGTAATTTTCCATTTAATTATTACATTTAATATTACATTAAATTACATTTAATTTTATACAGCAAAAATAAGCCTTAAAAATCCCAGATTTTTTTTTTTAAAGAAATTTGGGAAATGATCATTCTTTGAGCTTGCATATCTCCCTGACGACTGGACGTAATTTCAAATACTTGGTGTTTATTCAACTCAGAACTTTATATAATTTAATTGATGAATACAATTTTCTTAGAATTGTATCGTTTTAGAATTATTAGAGAAGAACTAAAAAAAAAAAAAAGTAGAGGTTTTCGGGTAACCCATCATATAGCACAAGCAGTAATTTGGTGGAACCTTCAATATACTCCTTTACATGGAAATGAAGAGATTAAAACCGTTTCCAACTTTCCGAGAATTATTTCGCCAACGAACCCTATGTTGCCTGGATGGTAAGAAAACATTCAAGCCACGCAAGTGTTGAAGCTGGACGCTGTTTTCCATCATACTTGACATGTTTTAATCTTCAACCTCGTAAGCCCGACCATTCGGAGATTTTCAATATTGAATTAGATTGAGTAATATCTTTAAAAGGTTGCTGTAGAAGCCAAATTTCCGTTCATCCACTATCCACATCCATTCATCCACATCCACACCCGTTCATCTACTTCTACCTTATGGAGTGATGCTTTTCAGTAAAAATATTATATACAGAACGGCAAAATTAGGCATTATTGCAGTTAAAATTAGGATTATCTTTAATAACCTAATTCAAAAATTTATATTATCCATTAAAATGGATAATTAATGAGCAAGTGATTATTAAAGATAATCCTATTGGACACACAGAAGAAATAATTGCTCATTGTACAATTTAAATGTACCAGAGGATACGGATGCATTTCATCTCCATCTGGCCGGTAGTTTAGGATGATTTTTTTAGGAAAAAAGTTACTCAAGCCAAATGAAACGTTGCAATTACTGAATGGTCTGAATTACGAATTTATATATTTATATCTTAAACAAGCAAATGCATACCGAAAAGAACTAGTTAAAGAATTTAATTACTAATTAATTATTTATATCGAAAAATCTGGTGTTGTTTATAAAATATCTGATGTGGACAACACATGACTTCCTTGTACGCTTGTTGAACTATAAATCGGTGGCTCAAAAAGTGATCCTAAATTTGGTAGCTAGTTTCCGAAGATTGCAGTATCTCAAAAACGACATTCTGCGTCGCGACATCCATCTATTGACACACACACACACACACACACACACACACACACACACACACACACACATAGGTCTCATTCCGTTATTATATCTCGTTTTCCTTCGGTAGATAACAAGTTCCTAAGAGAGTTCATCGTGTTCCGTGACAACATTAGAACTGTCAATGTCACTAGATAAAGCATTGGAAATCTACAGTTTCGACATTTTAAACAGAAGAACCCACTTAACTTAAATCTTATTCTCCTGTTGCAGATTGTTCATATCAAAAATGGGGAGGAAAACCAGTAATTTACTCATAATTTTAACACTTAATACAAGTAATAAAAATTTTTAATTGGAGTGGAAAAAAATCGCGTTTGTAACCTTTATTACCAAAACATTTGATATGTGGATTAAATTTTAATATAATTTTTGATATAAGTATATTATGACCTTCAAATTAAGTGCCCTTTTCGGTTCACCATTATCAGCCAAAATCTAGTAAATACATTCGAATTGACATAATAGCCCTAATTATCAAATTTGAGATGTTTTGCATTATATTTTAATATAATTTTTTATGAAAGTCTAATATGACCTTCAAGTAAAGTACCACTTCCGGTCTGCCAATGTTAATCAAGATTTATTGTGTCATTTATATTACTGTGTAAGTCTTATATACCTAATTTGAGAAGTTTTGCATTATATTTTAATATAATTTTTGATGAAAATCAAAAATTCTCTTCAAGTAAAGTACCACTTGCGGTAATCATGTAGTGACCAAAAACGGAGTTCGCAAGTAGATTTTACAGTTATCCTAAATACAAAATTTTAACATTCTAGTGCTAACCGTTTTTGAGTTATGCGAGATACGCACGTACGTTCGAACGAACGTACAGACTTCACGACGAAACTAGCCAAAATGGATTCAGGGCTGTCAAAATGGATTTTTCCGTTGAAATATGAAAACCCAAAATTTTCTAGATTATAATACTTCCTTTACTTCGTACAAGGAAGTAAAAAATCCTAAAATATGCTGTATTGTTTTATTTTTTTATTTTTGCATACACTGTACACAAATCAATTTATTAATAAAGAATAAAGAAACCTCAACAGACGAACTCTGTTCATTGTCTAAAATACGTTGTACATAATAAGCGTATCTGTAAATACTTATAAATAAACGTATTCATCAATTTATCAATCTATTAAAGACTTGGTATCGCTCCTTCCACTAGAAAAATGGCCTAACTCATGGGTAACAGTTTCTGAAAACTTTTAAGTTTTCATGTTTTCATTGTAAAGGGAGAAGAAGACCTGAATGCTCGATTTATAATTATTTTTTAAGTACCAGGTCCCAAGATATAGATTGAAAAATTTAACTTAAGGTAAAACTATTTTGTGGTCATAATAAATTATTTTTGATTTCGGGTATTTATATGAAGTGCGCACTAAGTCGATCAGGTCTTAAATTAAAGATACGACATTCCACAAGTAAAAAGTAGTTCTTAAGCTCATTTAGTTTTTGCTGCTAACTTGCAATTGCGATTCTTACAAATGATCGATATATATATACTTGAACTTATTTTACGTTGTGACTGACGTTTAGCGAAGAAATATTGGTTATTATAAATAATTCTATAAATATTTTAACAACTATTTCATATTTATATACACTAATTGAGGGAGAAATACAAAAGACGGTTTGAATTAGAGAGTACCAGAATTATTCAACTACTTTATTTATTTTGTTTCTTGAAAATTTTACAAATATACATTTTAATCATCTTTCAAATATTTAAAATAAAGGTAAAATAAAATTAGATTTTGACTCTTTGGTCATATTTATATTGGTTTTGTTAAGTTTTATTTTTTAAAATAGAATACATCTATTTCGTTTAAATTTAAAACCTCTAACAGTGTCGTTGTTGTTAAAAAAAGGGGTTATACCGAAAAGGATTACCTAAAACCAAGACAACCCTTACTTGGAGCTAGTTTCCTGATGTTTGCTCACTTAGAATTTTCCAAAGAGAGCATAATTAAAACCAACAGTAACTTTGTCATGTTTACATTCAATTACCATCTCTAAAACCAGGAGCCTTAGAAGCTTCCCAGAACGAACTTTACAATGTCCTTTTTGATTTCATTAAATAAAAAGGACTTTATATAATGTTTAGAACCATTTTGTAAAAAGAGATATCACTTGTAAAATTAAAAAGAAATCATTGAAATTTAAAATTATATAATGACAATTGTTATACTTTTTAATTCAAAAAATTAACTGTTGGGAAACTAGTTAATTTATTGTTACATCCTAAATTATAAAATTCAAAGCCGCTTTGTGCTTTACTTATGTAATAAATATTATTACACATTTTAAGCAATAAATAATTATTTAAAAACTATTTTTACTGCTATAAGTAAATGTAGGAATAGAATATTAAAAGTGATATAACTAAAGATAAAACAAACTATAACTAGCGAAGCCATAGTTTATAAAAAATCACTTTAAAAAAATTTCATTAATTTATTTTATTTTATTTCTTTTTAATTACAACCCATTAAAGGGCATTTTATATTCCTAAACATTATAGACCAGTCGTGGGAGAAATTTATTTTCTATCGGTAGAAATGATTTGTTCTGGGAGAGACCATCTTTACTAGGGGGTATATTCAGCCTCTATCAAATGGTTATCACACGATTCTAGGAATTAAGGAGAAAAGCCTAAGGCTTGGCTTGATTCTGACTAGATCACTGCCTTATATAAGCGTTACTCAAGAAACAATATTTCCATAAACAGTACTGAATCCAACAGCCTTCGTGGTTTCCAGTTGTACAGATTTTTATATTTGTATGTATATACAAAACCAGATGGATGGATAGGATCAACAAAAATGCGAAAGAGCTGCATGCAGCAAACTGGAAAGCAGTGGCCCAAGATAGGCAGAAGTGAAGAAAGCTGGATCAAGCGGCCAAAGATCTACAAGATCTGTAGAGCCAACCAAAAAAAAAAAAAAAAAAAATATATATATATATATATATATATATATATATATATATATATATATATATATATATATATATAAGAATAACTTAAATTTATGTACCGTATTTATATAACAACAGAAAACCATAATACATCATAATTGCCGACGCGAAACCTCCTAGGTAGGTGTCAAGCCACCTTTCAGAGAATTTATGCAAACAAATATAGATGTTTTTGTTAGGGTTAGAAATTTTTTTGTGTTTTTTCAGTTATTTTACTACTTCAGAGATTAACCATTTTTATTTCTTTATAAACTAAAAATTAGAATGATTAGAAAAAATTTGTTTTTAAAACACAACTTGATTTTTTTTTTAAATTAATTCATTTGTATACAGTAAACGCTCAGAGTATTAAGATAATAAAATATGTTTCCATTTTGACGTCACAGTCGTTCGTTCTAGTGTTGGGACTGAATTAAAATAGAAAGTGTTATAGTTAGTGATAGGAAGTGTCTCAAGGTTGATTTCTAGCAATAACTGGTTCCGAATGCGATAAACACTAACAAGAAGATTTTTTTCGATTCTCAAAGTATTGTTTTGTTAAAGAGATCTTTAGTTTAATAAAAATGGGACTTACAAGGTTATTTCCGGTAGATCTATTGTGGAAATTCGCCATTAAAATCAAGTCAGAAATAATTTTAGTAAGAAGCTTTATTTCAGTTAATTAAAATTTTTAAAAAAAGGGAAGGCAAAATATATCAATGAATTTTTTTTTTTTAGAAGTCTTCAAAATGGGAATTGTGATTCATGACAATTAATTTACCCACACGCAAAGATTCACAAATTATTTCTATTTTTTTTTTATGAACAGGTTTGTAAATTAACTTACAAGTCTGTTGGTTTATAGGCGTGAATCAGCACCTAAGGTTGGAATATGGAATATTCATTTAAACTTTATTAAATTGGTGAAAGTCTGGTGGATGAACTTGGATGTAGACCACGTCATCTTCCTTTATAACCGTTGGACTAGAAACATTATTTATGTCATATTATTCATTGAATAATAAGACCATTGATGGATTGTAGTGGAGAAGATTTTATTATATTATGAAATCCAAAAAAATTGTTTACCTCGGGACATTGGAAAACTCCAACAATGACATGCGACCTGAGATATACCGAAGAATAATAGCGTACAATAGGTGCTATTTCGGACTTCTGAGACACATGAAATATAAATCCCTTTGCGGAACAATCTGCGCTTATACTTCATGACATTCATATGACCTTAATATGACCAGTCCTAACCGACGGCTCGCAATGCTAGACTGTATCAAGAACCATCGATCATGTACTGCTAAGATACCAACACCGGATCCTTCGCGTCTTCAAAGTGGAGACTGAGAAAAAATGCAGAACTTCAGGTATGGTTCTAGAATAGTGACATGGTCAGATTTATTAGGATTGGCCGACTTCGCTGGATCGACCATGTGGCTAGGATGCCTTACAGCCAAATTCCAAAGAAGCTCCTCATTGAACAGCTATTCGGAAGAAGATCAATAGAAGGACCCAAACTGCGACGGGCTGATGATGTGGCGGCTACCGCAAGATCCATCCTTCGTATTCGAGATTCGAAATCGGCTCCTCAGAACAAGAATTACTGGCGACTGACCTTGACAGCACGTGGGTGGTACCAGTAAAAATAACGATGATGAAAATAAGTATGTTTGGTTTTTGTGGGCTCACTCAAAGCTTCTAAGAACCCCTGGGGAACTCCTAAGTAATAAGTTGACATCCACATTATGGTATAGAAGGATCAATCCGATTAGGGATTGATAAATTATTTGTCACTTCTATAATTTTGTTTTTATTGAAAACTAGTTCCAAATGTAATATATAACCAAGGTAATATATAATCTATTTAAACCTTGATGAGTACCAACATGTATTTGATTTCTTGTCTTAATTGAATTCATAATTCATAAATATTTTATAACACTAATTTATATTACATTTAATTTAATATGTTAAATAATACCAAACTATATTTTGAATTGCTTATTTTTGAATTTTTGTGTGTTTTTAGAACTGAAGATGAATGTTATACATTCGGAACTAGTTTTAAATAAAAACAAAATTATAGAAGCGGCAAATAATTTATCAATCCCTAATTCCTAAATAGTAAGTGATAGAACAATGATACATTGATCTCGGCCGTGATAAAATTAAATATTTCAGTGAAAATAATAATACTTTTCAATGCATAATTATCAACACAAAACACCTTCTGCATGAAATAAAAATATAAAACTATTATATATATATATATATATATATATATATATATATATATATATATATGTAAAATAGTTATGCCTTTTGGCATAAATTGCAAGTGTGATCTTGTTTGGAAAAGCTTCTCTCAGGGATTGAAGTGAAAACTTGAATGGAGAAACCGCTCAGCGAAGGCACTCGTAGTAGACCTTCTAATGTAGTAGATTCCTGCTCCAGAGAGGTTTCGGTCTCCTTATCGGATTCTGTGGTTCTGTGTGCGTCTGCCAGTAATGTTTGTAACGATAGGACATGAAAATTTGATTACTGTTTCTTAATTACGTCAATCACAAGTGGTATGTGTTTCTGCAGGTCTTTCTGCAATGATTCGTTGGTTATGTAGGAGGGACAGCGAATAATAGAATGGAGGAATTTTGGCTGGGAGATTAGAATGGTCTGCAAGTGTGATTTTTTGCATGAGCTCCACACCTGAACGGCGTCAGCCAACATGGGTCTATGATTCATGTTTTACATAATTATTTTGATAGTAAGTGATAATTTTACGGTGTAGCAGTCGTCCGATTAGAGAGAGTCTGTGATTCAGACTTTTTTTACTCGGAAAAAAAAATATTTAGCAGATATTTATTTATATTAGATTTTGTCTTTGTTTGTTTTGCTAATGGAGTTACTATTAAGTACGTACAAAGACAGTAGAACTTCTCTTAAACTAGCCTTAATGAGGAATCTTGTTCGCTTAATAGAAGTGTTCGCTTATGTGAAAAAAAAAATTAAATACGAACGACAGAAATCTAAAAATGCATAACAAATAAAATAAATAAAAAGGTAGTTGAAATTGGAAAATTCATCAAAGCACGTAAAAACAGTTTGTAGTGATTTTTTTTTTTTAATCGCACATATGTAATAATTTTATGTTATACTGCCCGTCGTCCATTTTGTTTGTCAAATTATAATAAGCATTCGTTCTTTAATTCCTGGTCATCCAGGCTTTTTTGTTTGAACGCCAGTAAATAATTAATAGCTTCTAGTGACACCCTTGAAACAACTTAGACTAACTGCTTTGCAATAATCAAGGATCGTTCAAAATTCCCC
Source organism: Rhaphigaster nebulosa (assembly GCA_948150685.1). Taxonomy (NCBI): domain Eukaryota; kingdom Metazoa; phylum Arthropoda; class Insecta; order Hemiptera; family Pentatomidae; genus Rhaphigaster; species Rhaphigaster nebulosa. Next base: position 54,233,654 of record OX411309.1, read on the forward strand.
TTCATGTTTGTATAAAAATAAATCGTGATTATTTCTTCAGAAATGTTTCCTCAATTTTTTTTTTCAGAGGAATTGTTTTATTAGGCAGCGCTGTAAAAAATAAAATTGTCGCGGTTCAAAATGTCTTTTATCAAATATTCATCACAACCTTTCAGTTTTTGTCGATCAGTCACTAACCACTTCGCAGTCTACTGACGTTACTTCTCCACACAAAGTTTTTTAAAATTTTATTTCGTGTCTAGTCGAGTAAAAACCCTTTTTTTCGTGTAATTTTAATAAATCGTTCCATTTTTTTTCTTAAACATAAGGCACATTGAGCTTCAATAGAAACCGCGATTCACGTAGTAACATGTTCGTATGATAAATGGGGTCTTTTCCGTTTCGAGTACCGCAGTTACTACCCGGTGATTTATGTGATGACTAGTTTAACATATGATGCTAAAGTTTAGGTTATTAATAATGTATGCAGTGACCAACAAATATAAATATTTATTTACAGTGTTAAACCATAAAATAAATATGCAATATACTCGTAAAAAGATTTATAGATCCAAATCTTCATGTTTCATTTGTAACTCCTTTTCGCACCACTTAATTGTAGGATACTCGTTTGCCCAAGAATATACAGACCATAGTGACGTCTTAAATGATAATTTGAAACCACGTTCCAGTTCATAGAGGTATAGTAGTATAACATGTTCTTCTTCTATGCCTCTAAATTACAGACGAAACCCCCTTGATGGAGAGGCTTCATATCGTGACCATTTGGATGCATTTTTCTATGAGGTATGACACCCTGATCCATATAAAAACGAACATTAACTCGGTATATAATCCTCTGTAATTAAATCAGTAACAAGTGAAGAGAAATTTATTTTACCCGAATTTAGAACCTTGTAGTGTAAACAAAGCAGGTAGTGAGGTTAGTTGATAATAACAACAGATGTTTAAAATTAAGCATGCAAAATAATAGACATTATCACAGAAATCACTGGTTGGTAACTGCGGTACTCGAAACGGAAAATACCCGATAAATGAATTAAAATTGATTAAACAAACAAGACTGCAGGAGGATAGAAATACGTTTTTGGAACAGTAGAGATTTGTTCACAAACGAACAGTGAAACACAATGCCGTTCTGCGAAATAAAATTCTAAAAAATTACTTTTAACAAGCAGCTGTGTAGAAGCTCTAACCATCTGCTATTTCATGAAATTATGTCTTTCTTTGGATTGAGTTTGGTTGACCGTATATATATTTAAGGAAGAAGTTGGTCGGGGGGTGCGGTCAAAGACTAACACATTAATAAGTAAGACTTATTTTTATTTGTGCCAACGTTTCGGCCTAAGTTTTAGGCCATCATCACGGCTAAAAGAAAAACAAAACGACAGAGGAAGTACAGTAACAGTAAAAAATGATAGAAACAGAAATTACAAGCAAGATAAAAATATATGAAGTATAAAAAGAAAAAGATGACACTATGATGATACTAATAAAAGGAAAAACTAAAGTTAAGTGAAAAGAGTGAAAGAAGGATTATGATTTACATGAAATAGTAAAGTACATTATACATGAAATGATAAAATATATGAACACTATTAATTGAAATGACTACTAGTATGAAGATTTGGAAGTATATAAAGCATATCGAGATAATTATGATATTGTAAGTTTTATAAAGGATTACAATGATGTTAAAATTGTTAACAAGTGACTAATGAAATTAATAACAATGTAAAAATTAATTGAAATTAAAATAATGCGTTATGAAATGGCCAGAACAACCAATGAGACAATGAGACACAAGTAGATGATCATAGACCAAGAGGAAGGCCAAGAAGAAGATAGGAAGGAAGGCATGAAAGAAGCCTTTGAAGCCAGAGGAATGGACTGGAGAAGGAAAATTGGCAGGAAAAAGAGATCTTTGGTCCAGGCTCAGTACCCTAACAACCTTAACACTGCAGCGGCGGTAGGTAGGGGCTCGACGAAGAAGAAGAAAATAATTATAAAATGAAGGATTAAAATATAAATTAATGTAAGCCCAAAAATAGAGTAATACAATTATAGGTCAATATCATATGTGGTGAAGAAAGAAGAAGAATAGAAACAAGGAGGAAGAGGAAAACGTAATAATTACATCCCAGAGAGGCGTGCAGCCGAGCGCTAACTGAATCCTAATAATATATTTCTGGGAATTAGAAAAACAGGTAAACAATGTCACCACCTTACTGATTTGCCAGAAACTAACACAAAATTTAAATACTCTATGATCAAAAGGCATAACAATTGATTTAAATGAAGCGGTAAAGACTGGTAAAACCTATTGATTTAAGGGCAAAAACTTAATTAATTAATATCTCAAAATTAGTGATAAAAAAATAAAATGTAATTAATATATCATCCAAAAAACATTATTTCGAATGTTGGGATAAATGACAATGAAAATAAAACATAAGTGAAGGATTAAATTTAATAAAGAAAAATAATTTGCATAAGGAGTTGTCATGAGGAGAGACAGAAATAAAAAAAAAATAGGTCTTACTTAGGGCACAAATAAAAATAAATCTAACTTATTAAAGTGTCAGTCCTTAAACGCACCCTCTGACCAACTTCTTCCTTATGTCTTTCTTTATGCTTTTCGAAATAAAAAGGACTAAATCTGTGTCCGTGTCTTAGAAGGAAACGGTTAATAGAACTTAAAAACAATATAAAATAAATGTTATGACGCCGGGGAAAATAAAAACTGTCCCATTAAGTGTTTAGTAAGAGAAGTTCCACTGTATTTAAATCGATTCTGGGCAGAAGGATATTATGATTCTTACAGACTTAAGGACGGAATTTAAAAGTGTGGAATGTAATCCCTTAAAGATGGTTTCAGATTATGCATGTATTGTAACGTTCTAGCACTAATACTAGAATAATACTAGAGAATAATACTCTGGAGAGGATAGAGATACTTCAAAGGTCTTTATTTGAAAAATAGTCAGTTTTAACATTTATACAGGCTTCGATAGATCCTGACTAGTTATTAAACTTAGATGGATTGTTTTAACGAGTCATCCGAGACATCCGAACGCTATTTTAATACTTTTCAGTTATATTTTAATTGCCGATAACTTCGTACCATGCAAGAGAATGGATTAGAAAAACATTTAGGTAAGTGTGCTATATTATCAGGTAGGATGAGGATTATGCTGGTAAAAGCCCATTTATGAATGATTTTGCAGAATGCAGCAGCTCTTTGTGAAGGAGTAGAGATTGGAAAGGCGGGAATGTGAATTACAAGAGTGCATATCAGATTTGAACTGAAGGAGTCAGAAAAAGGACGAATGCATTGGTTTAAAAGATTTATAAAGAAAGTTCTTCTGGCGGTTTTAGGAAAATCCACTTAGTATTATGAAATATAGGAATCTCCAGGGATCCAGTAAATAAATATTATAAAACAATGCATTTATTTTTCACAAAGATAAGTATGGTTACCAAAAAAAAATTTGAAACTCGGTTTTCCTTCTTCTCCACCATCCCTAGGCTTTTCTAAACATCAGTACTTGATGTGGTTCAACTGAAGCTGACCTATCCTCACCGCCATAAGACCACTTCCAGGACAACCTCAAGATCGTCGGAGGTGCGGTTTTGTAGTATGGCTAAGTAAATAGTAAGACACGGTCGGATATGGAGGCGCACGCGCTGATCAATATACCGCCCTGCTTGGTCCAGTGCTTGTGCCATGTGGCTACCGATCTCAGCTCCTCTCCGCACAGCTCTTTCCGTTCTGCTTCTCTGACGACTCGGAGGTGTAGCATGTGACGCAGGCATAACCTACCAGCCAGGTCAGTATACCCTATCTGAAAGCTACCCCTACCGAACCAGTAGGATTCATCTTTATATAAATCATATCTAACCATTTCAAGATCAAGAAAAGCAGTTCTAAAATATCTGACAACTTCTTAAAAAAAAGCCTAGGAAAGAACTAAAATTGGCAGAAAAAAATCAATAAAAAAAAAAAAAAAAATCAATATATATATATATATATATATATATATATATATATATATATATATATATCCACATATACCTATAAACCTATAAAAAAAATAAAATAAAAGAAATATTCGCTAAGATTTTAATATTAAGTATTCAAAAACAATAAATAAAAAGTATTACAACTCAGTCTCAAATTTGTTGATGATATTACATTATCAAGTAGCTTTTGGTGCATAGCACTATATTTATCTGAAAAATTCAACCATGGCATAGAAATTCATTATTACAATAAAATGTCTACTAAAGTCAAAAGGAAACCTGAGAAACATACCTTCTAATTTAAATCCAGTTATTTGAATCTCGTCTGAAACTTTTAAAAGTATTTTTCCAATCAGATATTTGGACTTGCGGCTAAACGTTTACACATTTTTAGATCTCAACGTTAATAATATAATTCGACCAAAATCTTTGATCCACTTTTATATAAAAACTACATAATTGAAAGAGGCATTTACAAATCAATATTTGAATCAAAAATTCAATTTTAAAGCATCTAACGACAGTTAAAAAAAATTTACTGATCAAGAATTAGCAGGTAACTTCGAAGGGGGAGTTGGCTAGTGCTAATATTACGAAATATATCGTTACCACAATTAACAATTAAATGCCTGTTGAAAGTATACGAATTAATCGATTAATCTGATTGCGGTTATATATGTTACAATCGATTTTCATGTGTATGATACACTGATCGATAACAATGAGAACAGGCTGCGCTGAAGGGGATCGAGTACCGCCAAAGGTGCAACAGATGTCTGTATTATATCTTCTTCTATAACCGGAAAATGGGTATGATTTATTTATATACTTATAACTTCGACAACTTATTGCCTCAGTTAGTCAAGGAAATCATACCGTATATTGTAGTGTTAACCATGATTTATACAAAAGTTTGGTAGAAGTATGAGATATGCATTGATAGCAAATCAGTAATGAGTTTTAATTTCGAATCAATATAAGATATTGCTTTATTAATTTATTTATTTTTTTATATATTGGTTTATTAAGTCAATTTCCAATGCTAAATCATTTTTCAACAGTTCTCCTGATAGCTCAGAATTATTCCAAGTTTTCTAAAGATTTTTAAAATGGTCGTACGTTTTTTATTGCATTAAAATACAAATAATTGCGATATTTAATACTTATAATCACATATATAAGTTATGTATATACGGTTATAGTGTACATTCCTTAATATAACCATAAACTTCGCCTAAAGACAGAGACCAAATTTTAAACGTCTATCAAAAATCATTACTAAGGAATAATTGAAAAATATAATTTTTCTTATTTATTCAGGATATTGACCAAGTATTCTGGTTTTAATATCAATGTGGAAGAAATAAGCTTCATACAGAAAAAAAAATAATGCTAATCTTTCGGCCCCAAATAACGCCATTTTCATTATTTATTTCTATAAATATAAATTAAAGTTATTAATTAAATTACAGTTCAGATACAGGCAGTTAAATATTGGTTTTATATGTTGCGCATTGCACAAAACCTGTAACAAAGTACGAAAGAAACCAAAGAAGTAAAAATGATATAAACGTGTTTGTTTAAAAATAGATGAATATTCATGCAAATTATGGGAAAACTTGATATTTTTCGATATAATAGATCTCATGATGATTCATCGTATTTTTTTTTTTCTATCCCACCTATATGAATAAAAATTATCCAAAAACATACAATTTTTATATTCAAATACCACTTTGATTCAAACAATTAATATTTAATGAGATATGTATTAAAGGAGTATTATCCCACATTCATTATTTCTGTAATTATAAAGAATAACCTAAATATTGCACTCGAGGCAAAACTATGATTATTTACAATGCAAAATTATTAATTTACAACCGTATTATATTAACAATATTATTAATTATTAATTTTGACACTAACTATTACAACCCTTCAAGTCTCAAGGGCTATTTCGAAGAACATGGAACTGGCAACAGGTACCCAGCCAAGCGGCCAACCTTTGCCAGTATCTTAATTTCTGCTGAATCTTAGTTATTCGAATAGGAATCAACTAATAAATGTATTTAGTCAACAGTTATGTGAGTGAAAATGATACCATACAACTGGCAGTACGTGTGAACATTTGATAAATAGAATTATTTATTTTTTTAATTCTTAGATAAATGGATAGATTATAGATAAATAGAAAAGAATTTTATTTACATAACTATTAACAGTGACCGTAGATAACAAAAAAAGAAAAAAAAACTCTTTTATCGATATATATGCCCTAATCTTAATAATAAACAATCTCCTCTGTTAATTTTAATATACATACAAGGTCTCAATTATAATCTTATTTATGATTAAGGAAAACGAAAAAATCCAGTAAATAACAAAAATGTTAAAAACCATGAGAAAAAAAATAAAAAAGAATTGCAACAATACTTATTTCTACATAAACGCCAAGATTAGCATATTCGTTTATTTCTAGATAGTATAATTTTTTTAACCATTTTTTGAACGATTTTTAATTTTTGTAAGTTATTCGATTCTTTTTTACTTCCTTGTACGAAGTAAAGGAAGTATTGTAATCGCGAAAATTTTCGGTTTTCAGATTTCGACGGAAATATCCATTTTGACCATCCCTGAATCCATTTTGACTAGTTTCGTCGTGGCGTCTGTACGTACGTTCGTACGTTCGTATTTCGCATAACTCAAAAACGGTTTGCCGTAGAAAGTTGAAATTTTGTATTTAGGATTGTTGTAAAATCTAGTTGTGAACCTCCCTTTTTGGTCACTACTTGATCACCGGAAGTGGTACTTTACTTGAAGGTCATAATTGATTTCCATCAAAAATTATATTAAAATACTATGCAAAACTTCTCAAATTTAGTATTTATAACTTATATATTGATCTAAATAACATACTAGATTTTAGTCTAAATTGGAAAACCGGAAGTGGTACTTAACTTGAAGGTCAGACATTAGACTTTCAATAGAATATTTTTGTAACCCCCCCCCCCTCAAAATTTGAGGTTTTACGTTTCAAGATACGTAGATTCCAAATATCGAATAAAAAAAAATTCGTCCGCAAAATTTTTTTTTTTTTACTTCCTTGTACGAAGTAAAGGAAGTATTGTAATCGCGAAAATTTTCGGTTTTCAGATTTCGACGGAAATATCCATTTTGACCATACCTGAATCCATTTTGACTAGTTTCGTCGTGGCGTCTCCGGAAAAAATCCGTTAGCAAATTTGTTTTGAGCTTTTATTGTATTTAAACGAAAGCCAGTGAAACTCCCTACAAAACGAAATAAAAATCATTTAAATCGGACCATTATTAGCTGAGATATTGCGTTAGGAACTTTTGAGACTGATTCTCCTGGCGGCTAGTCATCTTGCTTCCTGACTTATCTATTTGGCTTCTGACTTCCTCGTATCTCTCTGTTTTATTCTTTCTTGGATTATTTCTTTACTTCCTTTAGCTTCCTTAGTCTTTCCTTTTTTTTTGTTTTCTTCTGAAGTGCACATCAAATATTTCCTCTGTATCATTTTACATCACAGCCTACTTGCATTGACAGAGTTTTTAAATTAACATTCCCAGTTCAGCACTCTCACGTCCATCATCTTGTAAAAAGCTTCAAATTTCTTTCCTTTTGGTGCCTACTGCTTAATTTTTTTTCTTGGACAGAATAGAAATTTTTGAAAGATTACTAAGTGGAAATAATAAACCATTGTGTAATAATTTGCAGTTTTTTATTACTTATTTTAAGTTTTAAAATTGAGTCTTAAATACTAGTCTTCAACACTAGTTTTTGTCATTTGTGAGATCAACAAGTCTTCATCATGCGAATAAGATATTAGTTAAGTGGGTTTTTCCGCTTAATATGTCGAAACTGTCCATTTCTAAAGCTTTATCCAGTGGTATTGACAGTTTTATTGTTGTCATGGAACATGAAGAAATATCTTGGAAACAGTTGCCTACTGAAGGAAAACGACTTATAATAACGGAATTATACCTCCAGTGACAAGAGTGTGTGTTTGTGTGTGTTTGTCAATAGATGGATGACGGGACGCCGAGTGTCGTTCTTACTGCAATCTTCGGAAACTAGTAACCAAATTCAGTATCACTTTTTGAGTCACGGATTTATAATTTAATAGGCGTACAAGGAAGTCATGTGTTGCCCACATCAGATTATAAAGAATACTAATATTCTAATCTTATATTTATAATTTAGAGGGAAGTCTTCAGGAATTTCAATATTTATTAGTGAACAGGACTTTCTCTAATTTAAAAGTTGCGATATAAAAGAGATTGTTGAAAGAAGTAAACACTCCTTTACAAATGTATGTTGAACATTATAATTTTATTCATTTATTTATTTATGACGATATTTTAAGATTGAAAGTACAGCAAATCGGAGTAAAGAAAAATGAATGTTCTGATAATGGTGATAAGAGAATGTCAATGTCAAAATTGAAAATAAATATGAGTGAGTGATAAATAACTGAAAGCTCAAGTATGGGGAGAGGAGACATTGCGTGAAGAATGGAGTGACACCCTTATTGTACCAGTGTGCAAGAACGAGGGAGAATCAAAAATATGCAGCAACTACCGAGGGATTAGTTTGTTTAACACCGCATGTAATATTTTCTCTGTGAGCCTTTACAACCGGCTCCTTCCACATGTGAAACAGGAACTGGATGACTATCAAGGTGCTTTCCGGCCCAATGGGTGTACTATTGATAAAATATTCATCCTGAGGCAAATCTCTAAGAAGATGAGAATATCAGCAGGCTACTTGGAAGCTGTTACTGATTTTAGGGCACCCTATGGGACAATTGTAAGGAGTAATTCATATCGGACATCCATGAACTGATACTACGAAGTAAACTAACTCGATTAGTAAAATACACAATGACGAGTACTATCTACCAAGTAAAGTGCTTTGGATTGTCGGAGCCTTTTGGAGTGGAAAGCGGCCTCAGACAGGGGAACCCAATAGCTCCTCTCCTGTTTAATACCTAAATACCTACAAGTAGTCATCAACAGAGCAGGACTGAGCAAGGATGGAACAATATTCATAAAGATGACACAAGTTCTAGCCTAAGCAAATGATGTGGCCATGATCGGGAGATCCCTACAGAGCATAAGGAAGCACTAGATGTAAGAGACAAAGGAATTCGGTCTAAATATTAATGAGAGGAAAACCAAGATTATGACATTAGGAAAAAAACAGCAGGCTAAGAGGCAGAATCACAATAGGACAGGTTCTCACAATTTTGAAATGGTCGGTAGTTTTCAGTACCTTGGCTCTATTATTAACGTATCCTGGATGAAGAAAAGGAGGTGAGAAGGAGAATTGCAGTAGGAAATAGAGCATATTTCTTCATCTCATGACTAATTAAAAGTAAACTTGTAAGCCTTAGCACCAAGTTTATGCTTTACAAGATTCTTATAAGACCAATAGGCATACGGTGGAGAAACTTGGACCTCAACAATTATAATTACGACAAACAACAAGCATCAAGGGTAGCATCAACAAGACAGGTTTGAAAGGGTAATTCTTAGGAGAATTCGAGGGTCCGTATGTGAGAATGGTCATTGGCGACTTCGAAAAAGCAGCGAATTGTTTAGGCTCTACAATGATATCAGCATCTCCTCATTTATCAAGATACACAGTATAAAGTGGCTTGGCGATGTGATGAGGGTGAGTGACGAAAGAATGGCCAATAGGTTGTATATGAATGCTCCGGACGGTGTCCGCCCACCTGGTAGGCCAAGAGGCCGTGGAGGGATGGGATAGGACAGGAACTGGGAATCTCCGTTACCAATGCACGAGACAGAGACAAATGGTTGGTAGCTGTTGAGCAGGCCAAGGGCAGCTTCATGCGCCTGTTGTGCCGATAGAAGAAGCAGAAGAGTGATAAGTAAGTCAATTAAAGGAAGTCCTGTTCATTAATAAATATTTATAATATTTTTTAGAAATATTATTAAAGCTCGATAAACTATAAAAAGTTCTTGAATAGTTGCTGAAAATAGATTTTGTGATATTTATTTGATTAGCATAACTTTTGGCGAATTATGGTTTATTGTGAATTTTAAAATATTTATGATTTACGAATTTTCGATTCAAATGTTAAATATAATAAGAGTATAGCATTCGTGCAGGTAAATTATTCATCAATTCCATTTTTTAGATTTAATGTGATCAATTTTTTATCCTACTGAGAACCTGGTTGGTCTTATTGATAAAGAATTCATTTTGAAATAAAAAACTTTATTTCAGGATTTTGATTCCTAGCTCTTTATATTTGTAATCCTAGCTTCGTCCTGAAGCTTTCGAAGGCGAATGTTCATGGTTGAACTACCTTATTTAGCGTAACATTTCCTATAATATGCAATAGTAATATTTAGATAACTAATTAATCACATATATATATATATATATATATATATATATATATATATATATATATATATATATATATAATAAATAATATTCATATAAACATTAAGAAAGTAAATATCGGCTTTCAAAGCGGTAAGTTTGGACGAAAGTACAATACAAAATCCACTTTTGGAAAATTATTACAAACAAATTATTATGGGGACAACTCACCGAGATAAGGCAAATTTCAATTGATAATATTGATTTGTAACACCTATTTGACAGGGGAAAATTTAAGATTTGAAATAAACAGAATAATTTTTAGGTGTAGTATATAAATTAGCCATCAAATTTTTGGAAGTGGATATATTAACTTTTGATAGAAAACTCCTGAATTGTTTAATATATCTATTATATATAACTACTATTACGCCGATTAAGCTTCTTTTTTTTTTTTTGCTCAAGATATTTAATTTTATAGAATTATCTTTCAAATGAGCACTTTGAATGCACAGGATTATATTTTAGATATATGTTTTCGAGTTATGAAAAAACTAAACAAAGTAAAACCGGATAGATTTCCCTAGGAACAATTCCAGAATACTTTATAAATCATGTGCATAAAGAACAATACGCTTTAACTGTGATACTTCTGGTCCGATTCGGTTATTTGTTTATTTTTTTTTGTAGGAAATTTAATTATCTTTTAATTTAAATTTAATGCTTATAAAAACAAAATTAAAGAAAGTTTCATCAAAATCGTTAGAGACGTTTGAGCGCTTCAGTCTATTGAAAAACATGTTTTTCAGCTATTGCGTACACGATGGCCATATCGGAACTCCGGAGGGTCATAATATTTGAAATCCGTTGAAAACTGCATATCGAAAATTTGACCTGATTAAAATCCCCTCCTTACCTGCGTGACAAGGAAAAGGAAAGGAACTTATACTTAACCAGTAAAATCCTTCTGCACTACTTTTTTTGGTGATTTTTATATTAAAATAGTTGAAACCATATTAATTTGTAAATATATTTCCACATTTACTATTATATAGACATTTTGTAAACTCTTGATCCCCCTTCCTTCCTAAAATAAAGTACACAGGCGAATGTTACAGGTAGGCAATATAGGAAGAACTTCTGAAGTTTAATTCATATCACTTTACGCCAAAATTTAAAATTTAATTTAATTGTATTTGTAATAATACTTTATTATCTAACTCTAAGCTCTTGAAGGAACGGTATTTCAAAAATGAAAATGTATTAGTAATGCTTTTAGTAATTTAATCTATCGGCTCATTAGGATTTTCGATTTCCAAGAAGGATTAAATAAAAAATCCATAGGAAATGAGTATGGGTTAGTTTGAGTCTATAACTAAATTCAGGTAGGTTGAGTCTATACCTATCTATAACTAGGTTGATGCTATGCTTGCTTTTGATTTGAACATAGAGGAATAGCTTCACAAACCGTGCATATTTAAGCAGCAGAAATTTAAATAATTTGGAAATCTTCAATTAATTAATATAATAATATTAAACGATGGATCGTATTTCAAATGGATGAAATAGCAGAGATGGTTGTAATGAAGGGGTAAGGGTAATTTAGGCAAAACGAGATATCCACTTTGCGGCTAAATAATAATTCCCGGCATTCAGAAATAAACAGAATGAATTTAATTAAGTTAATTAAGCGAAAACATCAATCCTGAAAAGTAAATTTAAATTCATAAATAATGTATGGATTGAATTATTAATTTCCTATGCATCCGTGCCCTATTTCGGTTAATTATTTTCAATAATGAACCTTTGTAATCGGAAAAGAAAAAAAATCTATCAAAATTTGAGTTTTCACCTTTCAAGATGCTTAGAATCCAAAAATCGAATAAAGAATAAATCTTTATCGTTAGTCCAGGCGCGATAGAGTACATTTAATCATTTTTTGAAATAAATTGCAACGGTACTTTCTCATACGTCATAATTAGGTGAAAAATATTAGAAACAATTTTATATGTTTCAGATAAAATCGATATGTGGCAACATGGTGAAAAAAAAATCATAAAGGTGGCGAAAAATTTGTTTAAAAAAAATAAAAAATAGTACATAATAGCGTTTAAAAATGCGGAAATCATGAGTTTTAAGCAATTGAAGTCGGTCAACAACTTTTCGAGAAAAAAAAATTAAAAACCGCAAAATATAGCCATTTCTGGTTATTATTACAGTGCTCTTAATTATCGCAGGAACTTGTTTTGGGACTTGAATTGTCGCTTTTGTTAGTGTCTATCTATAAAAAAAAAATGTATGCAAAAATAATAATAACTTTTCCCAGAAATTGAGAGAATGTAAAAACAGGCTATCTATAAAAAAGATTTGAACAAGGGCCAAAATGGCCCTAGAGCCATTTTTCAAAGAGCTATTTGTTCGAGGAGTTTCACTAGAATAACCTTTTTTCATGAAATATGTGTGAGGTTCGATTAAATACCTAGAAAAGGTCTTTTACGTTATTGACCGACTTCAAATGTTTAAAACTCATTTTTACGCATTTATAAATTTTTTTATTTTTCTTAAACAATTTTTTCTTCACTTTTATAATTTATTTTCACCATGTTGCTACATACCTATTACCGATTTTATCTAATATATATAAAATGTGTTTCTACAATATTTCTCCTAATTATCACGCTGAGAAAGTACAGTTCAATTTATTTTAAAAAATAAACTACACCGCCTGGACTATATGATGATCCTTGAAACTCAACATAACCATCCACCGCTTTGTTTCCAAATGCTGACCGATTATATGTTTCTTATACCGAAATCTCAATCATTTATGAAGATAGAGGAAACATATTAAATGTTTCGGAATCATTGTATCAGTCATAAAAAAAATAATTATTACAAATTATTATTATAAACCCAACTGATCAGAATCGTGCACATAAAATAGCTAAATTACCGTTTTATACAAAATTAATTAACTATTACGTAAGAAGGATAACTTAAAAAAAAAAAAATCTCTCCCACCTTTGTAGCAATAAATTCATGTAAATTTACGAATTTAACTCGATATTGATGGATAATTTACATAATTGCATAATAATTCATAACGGTTTATTAAAGTGTTGAGGTTGTGCAAATATAATTTTATATTTTCTTTTTAAACTTCAATCAATCAAAAGAGCCATCACGTTACTATGATAAATTTGAATTGTTAATTAAATAAAACCAAAATCAGTCAATAGTATTTAATGAATTATAGTGAATAATTATTCAAAAAGCCGTAAGATTTATCATATAACTAGTTTTCTTCTAAAAATAGTGAGCATGGTTACAAGATTGGAAATATACATATAACTTGTTGAGTGTATAACATATATAACATATAACATATAACTCATATAACTTGAGTTTATTTATGTAATAAATAATTAGAAAATATTGTCAAAATATTTATGATTCATTAGAAGAATAGAAAAAGAAATATGCAAAGAAATAATAGTAATACAGGCAAAATAAAAATTATAATATTTATTAGATAATGTTTAGTTTATCCATGTTCCGATAACAATTGTCTTAGTTTGTAATGTGTACTTTTTGCTTTATCGTGGCTTTATGACGATTATTATTTATTATTTGGAATGACTTGTGCAAGGTTCGTCTTTTAGTAGATTTCCAGTTTTCGATTTTTTTCCAGTCTTGTCCCAGTCAGCCAATGAGCCCGCTTACTTTTCTTAATGAATGAGAGAGGTATTATTATGTTGTAATCGATTGGTAGCTTATTTGCCACTGTGGCCTTTGATCCACGTCAGTCTATTTTTAATGTCTCTGTTCATTATTTCGATTAAATTATTCTTAAGTTGTGTAGTCAGTGAATTGTGGGCTTTTGAGTTTACTACTGGGCCAATTAAAGTTCAGTTATCTTTGTAAATAGTATTCGGGTATGTTCGAAGTTCCGTTTGCCTTAGAATGTACTCTGTGGCCTCAGCTATTGCTAATTTTTTAGCCTTTTTATTAGTGCAGTTTGGTCATAATTTGTAACGGGGTGTATCAAAAATAATGACCGTTTTATCAAATTTTTATCAAAGGATGTAATACGCATTCAACCTATTCAATGTTTTGGTATAACTATAAATGATTTGGACATTGGTATAACTAATGCTCTAGTGTAAAGGATTAAGTAAACTTGTTATATAAATATAGCCTTGGGTTCATCAGCTAAAGCCGAACAAGAAAGATGGTTCCTTACGAAATACTGGTAATACTAAGACTAAAGGAAAAAAAAAAACTGCCGCCGCTGAAGCATTACATGAAATTATTTAAACTGAAGGTGAAGGTGTCCTTGACCATTGTACAACGCGGTGTTGGTTTAAAAACGAACAGCAGAGGAGATACGTCCCTGAAACTGAAGATGGGCTCAGGGTGATCATTAGTGGATATTGATGAGATTCCATGAGGTTACGACGGATATTCTACGAACTCCGAACTTCACTGTGAAAATGCGAAATTATCACAGTGTTACCCAGCTTTGGTAAACCGTTAAAATGTTCTAATTAATAGCAGGATAACGCTCGGGCACCTAATATTAGTCGGACGCAGAAATAATCTTCAGGGTATCGGACTTCTTTCATACCCACCATACAGTCTAGACATCAGATTCCATCAGATTATCACTCATTTCCTCCCATGCCCACTTTCTTCATGACAAAAAAAATCATCATTTGCAGAGGTTAACATTGTGGTTCAAGAGTGTTTCGACAGCGGTCCCATGGAGAGGTAGCAGCATGGCATGGAGTCGAGTAACTCGCTGAAAGGTGGTTGACAACAGTGGATCATAATAGATTAGGTTTTGAATACTAATTCTGTATTATATTAAAGAAATAAAATTTTAACTTTTTGTTGAAAAACGGTCATTAGCTTTGATAAACACTATTACATTTCTTCGCAGCCTGTTTCTGTGGTTTAAGGTTTGTGCTCATCCTGTGTTCTGTTCATCTTTGCCTCCGTCTGTATATGTATATATATATCGATATTTAGAGTAGTGTTTATCTACTCTGTAGTGTTACTTGTTGTGTTTATGTACTATGTTAGTTTGGCGTGTATGGAAGGATGTATCTAGTGTTTGGTTGATAAATCGTATTCAATATCGTTTTGTCCAACGCCCTTATAATTCTAGGGGTCTTGGCAAGTATATGTAAAGTAAATATTACTTTTATTGGAAATGTTACTTTATATAATGGAAAGCAAATATCACTTTTTCTCCTGATGTTTCCCGGGGATTTAATTCATACATGGATACATTAAGGGTTTTAAGGAGACCATTTCAGACGAGTTTCATTAAAATCGTTAGCCCTAATGAAGTTACAGTCTAAAGAAAAACACGTTTTTCGGCTTTTATATTACAGTTAGGTCAATGGTCTATGAATAAAATGAATATTTTTCCTCCAGCATTGAATAGGGATTTTTATTTTTATTGAAATTACTTTAACCGTAGTAAAAATCAGACTTCTTACACACCAGCCACCTATTTATAAAAAATAAGCATAATTAATTGTTTTAATAATTTACTATGAGTAACAGTCAAATAAGGTTTGATTATGAGCCACAAATTTATTCACTTCTCTGAAAACGGAAAAATGCAAATAAACTTATTTAATTAATTTTATTCAAACGTAAATTAAATTATAAATATTAAATCAGCTGACGTCGCTCTCAATATTTAAAATTTAATTATAAAGGATATTTCTAACTACGTGAAGGCATTTCAATCGAATCGTACCTCCGTTAGTAGATGTTTGAATACAACTTTGCAAAATGAGTTCACACATTGACCTGGGGTGTCTGTCTGCCTGAGCATCCGTTCTCTTATCGGGGCATTGTAAAGGCTCTACGCACCGATATTGCACTGAATATTATCACTGAATCCATGGGTCACTAATCACAATGTTGTCACTTCCAGGCAGGGATTCATTTCGCTGATAAAAGTAAATAATAACAATACCGAAGTCATATCCACCCTGACATTTAAATGATTATTAACAAAAATGAAATTTAAAATTAAACGGAATTTGTGATCTGAAAATTACTTCATAATTAGCAAATTTTCAATCAGCTTAAGCAGCATTAGAATCAATTAAATCCTATTGGCCCCCGCCACTGTAGTCGTCAGGGTGGGCGTATTCGTTCTTAGTAGATCTTAGTGTTTCTGTCAGAGAATACAGTTTGTAAGTTAGTCTATGAAGAAGTTATCCTAATATTTATTTGCAGTGCTTAATACTGCTGAGATGTCAAAGACCAAGTGTAGTATGTCATTTCTGTCGTAAAATGGCGCGTCCGATATTTAGAATAATGCTGAGTTATTATTTGCTCGAAAGTAACGAAACATTAAGTAGGATAGAAAACCGCGATTGCAAGGAATCAAGGTGAGGATATCTATCTAGACTTCCGTACCAAAGACTAACAAGGTTATTTATGTAACCCGTAAATCAGTAAGCTAGATAATCTAATACAAAATACTTAATTAACTAATAATCGATAAATAATTTAATTACTTAGCTATTTCACCGATTTCATTGCAACTTTCTTGACGATACTAGGTCGAAAAATATCAGGCATGTGTTCGAGGGAATTGCCAATGCGCCCGAGGAGCCAAAAAAATTTTTTTTAATATAATTTCAACTATTTTTTTGATTGCATTAAAAATAAAAAAAAATATAATTAATTGCATTTGATTTTTTTGGAGGATTTTTATTTCCTGCTGATGTCCGGCATTCACTTAAGCATTTATAACTCCTCAGGATTTTATATAAATTCAGCGTTGCTGCAATCGTTGGAAAGCTGAATTTCTGTTCCCAAATCCATACCAATAACTTTTAGATTTTATGCCTTTATAAAAGTACTGTAAAAAAAAAAAAATCTCAAATATTTATTTTATATCTTCGGTTCTGATGTGTTTACGGAGGTGGTACTTATTCCATTCCGTGTAGTTTTAAGGTTCCTAAAATATTCCAAACATTCATATGGATCGGTGGAATTGTGTTTAAGGTCTTTAAATTTTTATGATTTTCAATTTTTTTTTTGCATAAATATTAATTTATCGATTGCTAAGAAAATTCATTTTTCAGAATTATTGATGGACGAAAAACAAGTCAACTTTGTTTTTCCATAACAAAAAATAAATTCTCCCATCATGGTGCGAAAAATCCTGCCGTGCTTGTTATTCGTAGTTGCGACACCGATTGTGATTTCATTTTGTTAGATTCAAGTTTGCACCTTTTACAATAGCAAATAGGTAATTTTATGGATTTCAATTATTAATTTAATTATTTATAATAATGACAGATAATAATAATTGAATCTATTTAACTTATTTTTAAACATTAAATAATTAATATAATTATTTAATTGTGTAAAATTAACAGTAACAGCTCTAAAAAACAAATCATCATGAAAGCACTTTTTTCAAAATAAATAGTTTAATTTCTACGAAAATAGTTAAATAAATTCCGTTTAATTGTTATTATTATTTTAGAGAAAAATCTAGTTATAAAATATTATATTTATAGAAAATTAATTAATTAAAAAATAATTATCATAATTAATAATTTTCAGAAAAAAATAATTTATATTAATCATTATAATAGCACTTTTTTTTAGCCTCCCCTTGGAAGTAAGCTCTGTAAATCATTGTTTTATTTTATTTTTTCAAAGTTAAAAATGTTTAACAGAAGATACAATTTTTTTGTAGAATTATATGAGCTACAAAATCATGCCATTTGAAAGTATAAAATACAGTAATAATGATTTATTTTATTTTATTTCAATTTCATTTGCATTGTTTTTTCCATGGATCGATTTCCCTTTTCTTTCGGTTTGATCTCCCTTGTCTACCCGATTGATTCGGTATGCTTTGTGGTTTGGCAATTCAACACAGTTGAGCAGCACTCGAAAATTTTTGTTTGTTTTCGAACTCTCTCTGTACAAAATATTTTACGATAGAATAGTCAAAACACGGCATACAGATTATTTTAAATGAGCATATTGAAACTTTTATCTATACTTACTGATAAAGTAGTAAAACTCTGCATTTTATTTACCATGGCTTATTATTTCCAAATAATTACACTTATATCCAAAAATATTTGAAAAGTTATATGTTTTTATTTTTGCCTTTGGCATTATGGTCCCAAAACACTTTAAACTATGTTCATAAATGACTTTGATACAGGCTTAACGTATTTAAGAAACTAATCGGCCGTTATTTTGAAACAAAATGGCGGATAGTAATGTTGAATTCCGAGAATCATAGGTCAATCTGGGGTCAATGGTAGCTATGGCGAAAAATCTAAAAAAAATCAGCTTAGCAGCCTAGAAAAGCTGCGGACGACAATTATTTTTTTTAAATTGATTTTTGGATTCTATGTATCTTGAAATGTAAAACCTAAAATTTTTAATTTTTTTTTTTTTTTTTGGCGGTCAATTACAATGATTTATTATTGGAAATAACAAACAAAAAAAGGATTACAATAACAATATTCTAATAGATCTGGGAACCGGATTAAGTTGAAACAACACTGCGGTAGTATTTTTTTAATCGAAAATAACTCTCCATCTACATACTGGAGCATTCAATAATTTATTCAAATTCAGAAATAATATATGAAATTTTCCGAACATACAAATTGAAAAACGAAAGTTTCAATTTAAATACCATTATGATAATTTTCTTCACAATCAGAACGGCAAAGTATAAATGAATTATGCAAAGCATTAAAACTCAGCTTAGTTTTCTTAGATATATTTCTATTAGGACGGGGTTTGAGCTGGGTCAAAGCAGCTAAGTGATATTCAGTATTCAGTTATTCATAACCTAAGGCTGGCTCGTCGTGCATAGCAGATGATAATGCTCTTCTTGCTCAACTGTCACCATACCCCCTCCAATCAACATAATTTTGACATTTCTTTCTCATCGGATAAATATCATAGATGTAATTAGACTCTATAAGAATTGGTAAAGACAACCGAAAAATTCCGCTAAGGAAGCTGGTTTGTAACATGAATATGTGTATCTGGTGTCTAAATTCACAAGACTTTTCTCATCGCTTCCAAAATAAAAACTGTTTGCTGCATCTTTACTAATTTTAATCCGATTAGAATTTTAATTTTTTATGTTTGGCTTTGTAGGCATCTGAATTATCTTTTAAATGAGAAGCTAAGTTGTACCGAGAGATTTATAGTTATTAAAAATTAAAAAAAAAATATAAACAGTGATGAACCGGTTTCCAAAGGAAACTGAACAGAATACTTTATTAAACATGTCTATAAAGTTCAATACGCTAAATCTTTGCTAATATTGGTACGATTATGCTTGTAATATTATGTAAGGATGACACGCGGAGTCTGGCTTGGGCCCTGTACTGTGCTAGATCAGCTGTGTGTTTATCTTGTGTTTGTAAAGTTTGTAAAATACTGAACCAATAAAAGTGATTTGTCATATGCTTGTGTAGTTCGTATTAAAGAGTAGTTATTCAAATGTTTATCGAAATACGTCAAGAATTGAAGATCTCGAAGAAGTATTGGAAAGTATTTCGTAATAAGTTGTCAATCCTTATCTCTTAGTATCGGCAAGCTATATCTCGCCAGCTACTTCCCTAGATACTCCACAGCCAGTATAAATACCAATCAGCTGTATTTGTTATTATCGTCAATATAAATTATTCCAATCATCTGTTTTAATTTCTATTTTTTTTACAATTACAACGATCACTAACGAAGATTTGATGGAGGTTATCAACCGTAATAACGAATAATCGAAAAGCTCGTTGAACAAAATTAGTGTAATTCTGAACTCTTTAACGACTGAAATTTCTGATCTCAAGAAGAAACATTTAGAACAGGATAAAAAAAATAAAGTTATTAAAGAGAGAAAGAAGAAAAAACAACTTTTTAATTTTTAATCTGTCTTAATCGGAAAACGAGAAAATCTCTACAAAAGTAATTAAGCCAGGAGGTTAATGTAGAAGTACCAAGATACGTCATAAATAATTGTTTTAGAATTGGTAAAGGTCCGTGACCAAGACCAATCTTGGTATCCCTTAATAATTATAGCGTTAAACAGGAAATAATGAAAAGATGAGACGAATTATTCAGAAATAATTGCAGAATAAGCCATGACAGGTCACCGGAAGATAGGGAGGAAGGCAGATAATGTTCATTTGCATTAATAAATTAAAAGTTTTGGATAAAAATGCGTCTTACAGAAGTGGGTTCTTCAAAGTTAGCGGCAATCTGCTGGAAAATTCGCCTAAAATTGATCAAGAAGACGGAAAAATCAACCAGTCACGGAAAAGAAGAAAGACGGTTGAAAGATTAAAAGAGTTCGAGTTCCGGCCTAGATCTAGTTCACTCACCGATCATCCTTCAGAAAGAGACTTCTGACTTAATAACCATCAACATTCACCTAGGCTCCTGGACAGTCAAAATAATTATAGTAATCTTAACTTTTCATTTAAACAAATTGACATTACATATAAGATAATATTTAATAATATCAAAGGTTACCAAAATTTATTTAACATCAGTTCACTTTCAGGTACTAATATATTAGCAATATGTATAGTAGAATTTTATCATACCACCTTGACTAAGGAATTACACTTACACTTACATTACACTTACACTTACATTACACTTACACTCACTCGTTACTTTCATAAACAATGCAATAATAAAAAATAAAGGGAATGTTGAAGAAATTAACCAATACATGATCATAGTTTTTTTTTTCAATTTATTAATAAATAATCATTTATTAATTCGTAAGGTTTTGTATAATATAAATATAATTCATTTTTGGTACCCTTTCAAATGGCAACAAATACATTGTATCATTGCGACTTAAAGAAATATATATTTATGAAGTCTGAATAATATTATTTTATTTTATATAAATGTTTATAATTATAAAATTTCTATTTTTTGTAAGTTTATTTAGTTAGTTGAACTATAGTTAAATTTAGTTTAACTAAGTGTATGCTAGGCAGTACAATTTATTTTATATTCAGGCATATCTCATATTTTCTTCTTATATTGTGCTCATTTTTCTTTTTTGATGTACATTTTATATAAAAACTAACTCTAATTAACATTGATTGGGCCAGACTCCATGGCTACGCAGTATTATAAGCCAATAAAATATGTTTCTATGTTTCTATTATGTTTCACATCAAAAAATAATAATCAACAAAATCGGCCCATTTGTAAAAGAGATAATCGTAGCACATACATACACAAACACAGACCAATGGCCGAAAATATTTTTTTTCGATGAAGATTAAAAATTAAACTAAATATATATTAGTTATTATAAATAGTAATAATGTTATAAACTAAATATATATTAATTATAAAGATTAATATATATATATATATATATATATATATATATATATATATATATATATATATATATATATATATATTCTTGAAAATCATCATCATAATCCTATTCTTTTCTGCCGCTGTTCAGTGTAAGGATGCCCTCTATTTAGCCTGGACCATGTGTCTCTTTCCCTTACCAGCTCTCTCCTCCTGCTTCAGTCCAGCCCTAGCTTCCTGAATGCCTCTCGCACACCTTCTTTTTAGGTTATCCGTGGTCTTCCTCAACTAGGTTCCCTATACTCCCTTGTTCCCTATACTCGTGTCTCGTATGTAATTCTAGCGGTTCTTTCCGTATTCATTCTAAGAAGGTGTCCAAACCACCGCAGTTTATTCTCCTCTAGATTGGTTTCCACTGGCAATACCTCTAGGTTTGACCTGATTGTTGTATTGCGGATCCTGTTTCTCATCGTCTTCCCTTCACTCTTTCTCAAGTACTTCATCTCCATTGTCTGGATCTGCCGCTTGTGTTTGGAGGTGAGGGTCCATGAATCCGAGGAGTAGAAAGGATAGACGGAAATGTTGATCTGCAGACAGACAACTCCGTCTTTTTGGTAACCTCTCTTTTGTCGAAACCTCTCCGAATCGAATGGAACATCTTCCAGTTACTCCCAGTCTTCACGACACCTCTCCGTCGATATAGCCGCTTTCATTGAGCAAGACTCTTATATATTTGAAATCTCGAACTTGATCCAAGATTTGCCCATTCAGCCTCAACTTTTGAATATGTACTATGCAAATAGAAAAACTGTTCACTCTTCGTGATATAAATATAAATATTTAAAAAAATGTATTCGGGGACAAGGCATATACATCAAAAGAAAAAAATATGTATCTAAAAAGTAAAGAAAATGAACCAATCAAGTAATTTAATTAAGAATAAATTAAATTAAGAAAATCATCTAATAAGCATACATATAAGGAAAATAATAAAAAAATAAAAAAATTGAATAGCTAATAAATATGTTTAATAATTTCGTTATTAAATGACTGTTTATTCGAATAATGCCAAAATACACCAGAAAAGCAAATAGGAAGGTCACTGAACAAAGGTTCTCCGTATTGCCTCCACAAAACAGACATTTTCTCATATAGTCCATTAAGGTCACTTCAATAGGAATTATATTGTATAATTTCGAGCTTTGCGCTCCACAAAGCTTTTGCTTCCAAGGACCGCTTGGGATAGAAGGATATGAGGGTAGTAGCTTTTGAAGCTGCACAAACAGTCAGATTCAATATTGGCGTCTAATATGACCCTTTTCCCCATAAATATCCGGAAAAACCGATATAAAAAATAAAATAAAATAAAGATATCTATCTACACCAAACGATTATCAACAGATGAATGGAATGCCACATATAAATATAACATTGATAATTTACATTTTTCTTAAAAAATCAGAATAAAGCAAAGACTGAAACGCGATGAGTTTAATTTAATATTTTTTTTCTCTCTACCGCCATGAGACTGGCCAGCTATAAAAAAAAAAAAAAAAAATGTAGGCGTTATTTTTGCCTGATTGACTTGTCATAAATTCCAATAGTATAATTATGAGTAGAGGAATTTCCGAACCAGCATAATAAACAATACATAAACGGATCAGTGCTCATGAATTTCAGAAATCTCTATTTATGTAATCTGGAATCGGTAGCTGGAGAAAATAGAATAGAACCATGGTCTGACAGATCCGAAATGATCTCGAGCTAGTGAAGAAAAAGTTAGCAAATAAAAGTAATCAGTGATAAGGGGAAATAATCGGTTTCTTTTAATCTCAAGATGGTTAGGTCAAACTCTCACAAGCACGAATCATTAATTTTCAAATATTAACAGCTGAGTAGAGCTAACTTAATTAAAAACTCATTAATAATTACATCGTAATTAATAATTGATTGATTAAATCATATTTTATAATTAACTGATATTGATTGTAAATAAAATAGATGATTGATTTTAACTTCATGTTAATATAATTAATCCTTATGAAACTCTAATCGCCTAAAAAATTACAAGTCCTAAAGACGACATTATTATCGCATCATATACGCAGCTCTAAGACAAAGTAATTACGACACAAAAAATACAATTACTGTGCGAGAGTACAGCTGAGTTTGACAGCTCACCTGCTGCTATCGAAAATGGTTTGTAACCGAACCCTTTGGAACCTTCACTGTTAATAACTCTTTGTGTCTCTGAAATGGATCTTTCTTTAAATAATAACTTCAACATTCTGGAATATTTTAATCTATTTATAGAAGATAACGTCAATTTTTTTTTCCGTCTTACATAATTTTATTAATGACAATTGCTTGGTATTTCATCATGTGTGATTTTTTTAAATATTAAAATAAACAAAAGAAATATATATGTATACATACAAATTTAGACCTAAAATTCTTGTTTTTGCGATGTTGCTACTAGCTCTTATACTATGAGGCCTAGTAGGTTCTAAAAAATAAATTCAAGAGACGCATGTTTAGGCCGAAACGTCAGCTTTTGCAATAAAAAAGATGTTGATTGCATCCTGACTATTTCTTCCATCATAAACATCACAGTCGAACAACTAACATAAATAATTTTTTATATGCTTGTGTGTATGAAATTACAATGACGGTGCATGACGGTGCGTTTTTCCAAATTGAACCTCTTCTACATTCTATTTGAAACTGGAATTTGGCATAATAATTTACACATCAATTAGCAGTGATTCGCGTAGAATGTGATTTAAAATAAAACGCAAAATACAATCGTCAACTTGTAAAAAAGAATTAACAGCAAGACCTAAAGTTCTTACTTTTTGATCTAAAAAAAAAAAATTTACATTTTACTCGAAAACAATAGTACATGAACAACCATACATCACACATAAATATACGGGATGCCGTTGTACCTTATTATATATAAATATAATACCACACACAGCATTTAATTAGAAACAAGAAATTATTATTAATATCGTTAATTATTCTTGTAAATTTATAAAATATACTACTAAGCGTATTTATTTGGCTAGTGATCATACAGCGCCATCCCAAAAAATTTTTTTTTTACATTGGTATATTTTTGTTTCTATAAATGATTACAAATTGTTAAACAATTGCAATATGTTTTTTTTATTTTTATTTAACGACTTTTACAACTTCGGTCATATGTCGTCACCAAATATAAGTTTTTTCCATCTTCCTCTGTCTTGCCAGTCTCCTTCACGCATTCCCCTGTTCACCATTCCTTCCTTGATGCCCTCCAACCAGCATCTCCTCGGGCGACCCCTCTTCCGTTTTCTCTCTGGTCTCCATTCCAAAATTCTTTTAGGCCATCGCCCCTCTTCCATTCTCATCATATGCCCATACCATTTCAGCCTCATTGTTTCAATAGTATGGAGGATGTTCTACACTTGTTGAACTTGCCGTCTTATTTCACTATTTGGAACTTTTTGAAGGCGTGAGATACCACATGATCGCCTCCAGTAATCCATTTCTAGTGCGTTAAGTCTTTGTGATTGACTCTCTTAAATTGTCCATGCTTCCGCTGCGTAGAGAGTAACAGTTTCTAGGAATGATTTTTGTATAATTTTTTTTTCTTTT
This sequence comes from Rhaphigaster nebulosa, assembly GCA_948150685.1. Classification (NCBI taxonomy): domain Eukaryota; kingdom Metazoa; phylum Arthropoda; class Insecta; order Hemiptera; family Pentatomidae; genus Rhaphigaster; species Rhaphigaster nebulosa. The sequence continues at coordinate 54,259,071 of OX411309.1, forward strand.
TAAGGACACTGTTTTACTCCATAGTACCAAATTTAAGGTTCTAATAACGATCTTCCCGTTGCTTATGCTCCTTTCAATGTCCATTTCTGTGGTTCCTAAAGCATTTACCCAACTTCCTAGATGTTTAAACTGATTTTCAGGTTTCATGATCCGTGAGTCCAAATGTAGGTTTCACCTAGGCTATTAAAGGTAAAGTATAAGAATACTGTTTTTTCTTTGCTAACTTCCAGCCCCCATAATGCGTATTCCTGGAGAATTTTTCTCATCATATACTCTGCATCATCTGCTTCTGAAGCGATGAGCACCTGGTCGTCAGCAAACTGAAGATTAAATAGGCAATCATTCCCTATCTTTAATCCCAAACTCCTATATTCCTTCTTCCATTCTCTTAGGGCCCGTTCCACATAAATGTTAAAGAGAAGCGAAGACAGTGAACATCCCTGTTTCAGACCTTTGGTTATGGGGAAACTATTACTAACAGAGGCTCATCACTATTACTACCGTCATAAAGGCTTTTTATTGCTGTTATAATGTAGGGACTTATATTGAAATCGTCCAGCGTTTCCCACAACTTCTTTAATGGCACAGTATCATACGCTTTTTGTAATTCCACAAATATTACGATATGTTCTCTTTTAAAAATCACAACGTATAACAAAAATTGCTTTTTTAATGTAGAAACATTGCACAGCGGTTTAGAAAATATAAATGATTTATTCTTTTCGATATATGTAGCACTATAAAAAAAAAAAAATATATATACATAACTTTTCTTTCTTTCTTTAAAACACATTTTTGTACTTAAATCGTGTTCTGGTAACGGATAAATTGTTCAACTTTTTCTTCATAATGCCTTGCTTAAAATTATATCAGTATTTAAGAGTATTAAGAATAAACAAATGCAATTGAGGGCGTGGCGTCTATCTGAATGATGGATTAATAACTACTTCGGCTACTGAATGTGAGTATGTACAAAAAATATAGAAATTTTCTACCTAAAAACATCATTGTTTCTGGTATAGCGTAAACAAAAATTAAGTAGAATAATAGCATCGGTAACTACGAGTCGAAACATCAGTTGCCAAAAACACATACTTATAAAATATTTAAGATATATTAAAGCTTATAATTTCTTCTTAAAATAATTTAAACATAGAGCCTCTTAATTAGTACATGATTTAGGCCACAAAATATAATATATAAACAAAAAAAAATGAAAATTTCCAAAAACGAATTAATAAAATAAGTATAGATTATCGAAGATAAATTAATTCGTAAAACAAATATATTGTTAATAATAATATTACATTCTGGATAAATTCCAAAGCCGGAATGTGAAACCCCGGAACACAGCGGACATTTCAATATCAATGACCTTGGAATACCCTCGGTAATGAAAGGAAGTTTACATAGACTCTATATATATATCATTACTGTATTGTATTTAAAATCAACTAGAAATAAATGGAGGATAAGAAAAAAAAAAGAATACATTTATATATATATATATATATATATATATATATATATATATATATATATATATATATATATATATACATGGACACACTACATTAATGATATGGCCAAACGTTGATGAACAAATCGACAAACGTTGACGACTAAATGATACGGCCAGTACTAGTTGGTCATATGATGAAATAGTTGGTCACATTTTGAACTCATGATAGGGTCGGCCACATCATGATATAAACAATTCTAGGGTCGGGCCACGACGCATATATTACTTTTAAAATATGGAGTACGGGATACATTTTTAATTTCAATTTTCTTTTTCAAATTAAAACAAGTCTGGCACGTTTATTTATTTATTTATCCGCATAACATAACACGATCATGTATGTTAAATAGATAGACATTTGGATTCTAAGGGGAGTGATCCGATCTGTTTACCTAATTGGACCCTGCCAGGGGTTCGTGTACAGTTCTAATTACTTCCCGAAAGCAATTAACTATATGTTTAATTGATCATATATAGCATATAATTAAATTAAATTTCAACAGGAGTGCCTTTTGATCTTGGAAGCGTGTTTGCCATTGGAAAAAAACATAAATTTTTTGCTCTAACAAAATTTGAAAATGATACTAACGACTATTTACCACTGACGTGCATAGCCCACTAGGGATCCAATATGATCCACAATAGGACAACAGGAGTAACTAAAATAAATATGTCACATTAGAAGACTGGGAACCCCAATAAAAAAAATTAAAAAACACTTATAGAAAAACGGGCAAAAGAAAATAAAACAATCCAAACAAGCAAAATGTAAAACTCGTGTTGGAACGGTACACTCAATGCGAATCAATTCGATATGATTCAGAACAAAACATATATTTTTAAACCCCTTTACATATCGTCCGCATTACAACTAACGTTGACCAAGTAATTAATTTTAAAGTTTTATATTTTATATATTTATTTTACCAAAACTTCAATCCTAATATCATAGCAAACATCTGCGTGAACTCCTCGACTTCAAACGATGTCAATAGGGCATCCATTGTAGTTCCAAAAGCAAAAACATTTTTACATTTTGAACTCTTTTAAAGTCGGTTTAACATTTAAAATTCTTTTAAAATTTGAATATATTGGAAAATGTAACATTTTATGGCTTCATTTAACATTTTAAAAATAAACAAAAACATTCAAATATTTTATAGCTTAGCTTTTTAGTATTTTATATTTTACTGCTTAGTATAATCATTTTCCAAGTAAAGTAATAGTTATAAACTAGATATAAACGGAAAAAGTAATAAAATTCCTGGCAGCCTCGTTTAAGTTTATTACTCTATACCCATGAGAGGCACTTCATCAACAGCTCCTCTTATATTTTTACTGGTCTCTTTTTCATTTATTGATATTATACTAAGCTAAAATATTTTCGGTATTTAAGCATAATTGTATTAATTGTCCCATTTCCATAACACAGCACAGTGGGACGAACTAGAAAATCAGTAGGCATCTATATTATTTTGTTAATTTCTTTGATTACTATGAAGTGTTATTATATTTCAGGGCTATTAATGTTATGTTGGGTTATTCAATGAATTGTAGGTGGCACCTGTCCCGGGGCTCTTCACGCCTCGATAAACAATTATGCAGTACCAGTAACTTATTTTATAAAACAATAATTATAAATGCCTATTAATAAATAGGTAACACTAAAACAAAAAATAACTTATTTTAAAAGTCTAAATTGTCAACCAAACTATATTATTTACCTATTTATTTAGATACTATGTAAACACTTCTCTAGTTAAATAAAGCCACTAAAAAAAGTTAAATAATTATAAAAGTATAAAACCAAGACCACATTATTTAATGCGTCATAATTATCGAAATCAATCTCTTTTGTGTCATCGCTGGGATTTGAGAACAAATTTAGCATTTTAGGTCACATATTTTTCGGTTTTGGTCATTAACCATGATAGATCTTAATGAAGAAATGTAGAGATCTGATGACAGCAAAATATAGTGTAAAATGTCTTCGTTCTAAGCTTGGATATATTTTTCTTTCTTGAGTAAGATATTTGTGATTAACTCTATAAAATCCTTATTCCTCCTGCGTACCCCCTTCAATTGTCCATTTGATAACATTGCCAGGCTCACAGTGAAAGCGCATAGAGCATATTTCTTACACATTGTTTCAGTAAAATTATTATATAAATCGAATTGTCGGACGCGGGCGGATGGGATTTCTGTATATTTAAAAACTAGAACAGTTACTGGTTAAAACATTTAATTAAAACATTTTGTTTTGTAATAAAAGAAGGACCACCTAAACTAAGATTTTTAAAATTCCCAAATACAAAAATGATAGCCATAAGAAATATTTCGAAAGGGTCCACTAAAAGTATGAAATCAAAAAAAAAAAAAAAAAATTAATTATCTATTTCGTTAAAAAAAAATAATTTCGAGTAGTGGGGTTCAAGTTAGATAGCAACCAGAAAAATGTCTGAATAAATTATCATTTTTTTAAATAGCTTAATGTTTACTTTTTTCATAGAATGTTTCTACAGATGAAGATTTTGAAAAGTGTTTCACTAACGAATTAGCCCTCTAATGCAGCCTAAAGGTTCTCAACTTACGTGCTTGATCAACCTTCTATCTTTTCTAATTCATGTTTGAAGTAGTAACGAGTGAAGAACGAGTTGGTAGTATAAATAACCTCAAGATATTCGACAATGATTTGGAATTTTTTCGTTTATCAAAACTTGTCTAAATTTTGACGGAACGTAGTACCCAGAGGCAATGGTCGCAGAAAAAAAAAATTGCGTTTTGAAGTTATAATAAATTGTATCCTCTATAAGTTTTATACATGAAGTTTTTCTACAAAAATGTACGAAAACAAAGATTGAGTGAAAAATATAAAATAAATCGAAAATGTATGAGGTTTTTTGCGCACCAAGGAGCGCCACAGGAAGAGGGAGATCGAAAATTTGGGGTTTTAGCTATGAGTCCGATCTGTGAAACACACCAAAAAAAATTCTCTGTGTATCATTAAATAAAAAAGGTAATGAAAGCTGGCATATAAAATATAACTGAGTATGTTAGAGCTCTGTTTGATCTCCGCACTAAAATATTTAAAGCACGATGTGTAAAGAAATTGTGTTAACCTTTCAAAACATATTTTTTGGGTCTCAGAATTTTCTTACATAGTATACAATAGTCAGTCTTGTATTTATCCTCTACTTCGGGGGGTACAACAAGCCATTATAGAATTTCCACTTTGAGGAGCTTCTTCAATATTTCGGACTAATATATTTTTATCGTAAAAACGATAAAAAAATAAATATAAAAAAATGTTCCTTTTTTGAAAATTTAAATGCAATTCTCGATTTATGCCATACTGATTATTTCATCAGATTCCTTTTAACAATTAATGTGATGTTGAATTGACGTAAATTGAGCTGTGTCCCTGAATGAAGTGTACTGAAATGGAATGGAATGAAGAAGATTGGAATGAAGTGGAATGGAATGAAGCAGATGGGAATGAAGTGGATTGGAATGAAATGGAATGGAATGAAGTTGAACTGACAAATCAGACCTGAAAAAAGAGAAAAATAAAAACAGATTGATTTCTGTTTGTATCTTTTTCTTTGAATTCACAATTTCTTGCCATCACTTTTTGGATTAAATAGCGTCTTCTCCGCTATTTTAATTTCAGGTCCTTCAATTATTTTTATTGTGTGGAAGACTACAAAAGTTTTATTAATTAAAAACAATATGCGTCCGTAAGGGGATGTCCGTTACAAATAGTTCTAAATTTGTACACTTCCAGGCCGGGACATTTAAAATGAATCCGTAGGGAGGGGTACCCGTTAGAGAGGTGTCCGCTAGGAGAGGTATCACTGATTTTTTTTCCCACTACATTTGGGCACTTGATTCTTTTGGATCATATGAGCTGAAATTCAGTAAATATGGTTGTTTTTTAGATAGAATAGTCCCATAGAGGAGAGATGGGGATGGATTAAATCTTTTTAAGGTTTTTCATATTTCTACAGCCCCTCCAAATTGAGTTAGAGGGTTGAAAATTTGTAAGTGAATTGAATTGATATTTTCAGTTCTTTATTTTAGTGAAAGTACGACCTTAGTAACGGAGCTCTGCAGCGCAGGCTTTTTTTTTTTTTTTTTTATAAAATACTAATAAGTTGTAAAATTGAAAATTGAAACATTTCAAAGGCGTAGTTCACATTTTTTTATTATCATTGGCCTTTATAGGAATCTTATAATTACTAATAGCTAAATCATCCCACAGCATTCGTTTCTCTCTGAACTATTTATACGGATGTAGAAGACAACTTTTGAAATCCAATAATGGATCAACATTTTTTATATAAGTTGCGCTAATCGCTGTTGTACTACGACACAAACTTATCCTTGCTAGAACAAATAGAAATATGGAACCGCTATAAATAAACCAGTATTTAATTACAGCACTGGCAGCAGCTATAAAGAGGCCTATTCTAATGAACTCAACTCACTTTATAGCAGTGGGTAGGCAATTAACCCAATTCGACATCACTCAGCCAAACCATATTTACACAGCAAAACCACTTCACTTGAGAGCCTCTTAGCTATCGAAATGTCAGCAATGCGTTACTGTCTATTTTCGTCTAATTACCACACCCCACAATAACGGAAAAATAATGCTGAATGTCCCATAGCTCGTTTCAGTAATACTTAAATCTGTAATACGGTAATACTTCAGTAAGAGTTATTTTTTCTATTATCATTGATTCTCAAGAAATTTATTATCAACATTATTTTGATATTATTTTTCTTTTTTTTTTCTTCTATCAGTTCATTTTTTTTCCGGTACCAAATAAAAATGTAAATTTGTATAATTATTTATTTTTTATAAGATGTAAATAATTATTTTAATGAATACGTTTTTTTTACACAGGTGAATGTAATTTTCTTTTTTAACTTCTTTAAGAATGTAATGTTCTTTTTTTTATTATTATTACTCGTTTATATTGTATCACAAGAATTCTTCTTTTCTGTTATTACTTTTATATTATTTAAGAATTTGATTAGTTTGTTCAAATTTGAAAGTCAGTGATGTTTATTTTTTTGTTTGAACACCATAGTTATTCTCAAGGGACTTCATCCCAGAATGTACTTTCTTTTCTCTTCTATTTCTAATCTATTCTATTCTACTTCAGGACTTAATCGAAAACGAAAATATGTAGTTATATAGCTTTTTCAAAAACTAAAAAAAAAATATACAATATAACCATTTGTTTTATACATATTTGTAATTCTAGCTTGCATTCTTGTGCTATACCATCCAATCCCTATTTACTATACAATCCAATCGAATCCCTGATTCGGAGTTCCCGACGGCAGAATGTAAATATTTTACAGAAGTATGAATGTGTGAAAGATGATTTATTTTATTTTAACTTACCTTTAATTTTCTTTATCTTTCTAGTTTACTTATATTGTTACAATTAATTTATCTACCTATTTCTTTATATTTGCGACATCACTCTATCTATCTATCTCTCTCTCTCTCTCTCTCTCTCTCTCTCTCTCTCTATATATATATATATATATATATATATATATATATATATATATATATATATATACCATGTTTATGCCATTCTATTTTGCCGATATCAAAGATCTTTTTAACCGATTCGGTAGATTTTTTCAATTTAGAGTAATTAAAAAATCTCAAAAGGATTCATGCAAAATAAAGAGCGAAGGTTTCTTAGTTATTTTCTAAAAGATCTATTGTTCTTTTCATCCCTTGAGGCCCAAGCCATACTTAGCCATCTTTTCAAATATGCATTACTTTTAAATAACACAAGGAAAATTTTGAAAATGTAACGTAAGTACTTTATGGAAATTAAGACCCTGACTTAATGCACAGTAAGTCACATTGAAGCAGTTCCAATCAAGAAGCCTGAAAGCAGTTCCTGGAGCTCGGAAGCCCCATCCCCTTCCAAGAAGTGGAGCTCCAACAATGGGAAGGTAGAAGTTATGGCCTGACCCAGGGGAGGGGAAAGGCTAAAGGACCGTCATTAGTGTCTCCACGATTACTGGGAAGTTTTTATTTCAGCCAATTGGGAGGATAAAGACCTTAACGGATTTAGATTTTAGATTAAGTAAATAGTCATTAACATAAGGAGCTTATCTAGGATCGTTCTAATTAGTGTTTCTTAAATACATTTCAAGTTTGAATTATCCAGAGTAAAATATTATTTTTTTCAAATAACCGTTTCAAACGATAAATAATCTGGAATAGAACAGAAACTAATTAATGAAACAGATCAGTGCTTAGTTTAATGTTAAATGTTTAGTCAAGAAATAGGTTCACATTAAAAATTAAAATTTATTATAAATCGAAATTAAATGCACAGCACAATCAGGTCGAAAACGACATGGCTGCTTGCCTGTTGTATTAATAAATAAACAAAATCCATTTGTATTTGACAAATAAGGGCACACTACAATTGTTGAGTCGGATGTTACATCCAAAGCAGATCACATTAATATATCTGTGGAAATCGGGAAAAACGAGGCAAGTCAAATAATTTACAAATTACTTTTCCATATCAACATAAATATTTGAGTCGAAAAACTTTAAATTAATTTGGTTTGGCCAATTAAAATAGGCTATAGATATTTAAAACTTTTAGAAATTCAAATGTAACTAATTAGAAGAATAGTTTTTAATTATTCGTAAAATTGTGCCTTACTAATAACATATAATTCAAAGATTTATAATTTTAAAATCAATATATATTTCTTTTACTGGTATATTATACTTTACCGGTGACTAAGAGCAGAACTTTTTACGTTAACCGCACCTCTACAACAAATTAAGACCAAAATAGATACAATTAACTACACACATAAATAGAAATACCAAATACTAAAAATTTTTTAATCCAAAGCATTAAGATTGATTAGCCCATTTTTGACAGTAGTGGATAAAGTTTAGTCATTATATTAAAAAATAACTGATTGGAAACATATTTTTTAAAAGTATATAAATTCTACCTTTTAACATTGTTTGCACCTTCGCCATCTGAATTCCATAAATGTACCTGAAAAAATAAACAGATATTAAAAATTTGGATATATTTATAGAAATAGATACCATAAATTTATCAATAATTTAAACTAAAAAAAAAAAAAAAATAGAGAATGCAAAGTGGCATTGGTATAGATTTTTTTTTTTTTTTAAGTAGGAGTAGCAATGTTTTTCTCTTACACCCAATATATAGTTACTTAAATCGGTAATACGGTAATAATTCAGTAAGAGTTATTTTTTCTATTATCTTCAATTCTTGAGAAATTCGAATGCACAATTTATTTCTTTTTATTAACGTTTTCTAGATATTGATTTTCTTCAATCTGTTATTTTTTTTCCTTTAACATATGAAAATGTAAATGTGTATAATTATTTATTTTTTCATTATGAATAAGTTTTTGTTACACAGGTGAATGTAATTTTCTTATATATCTATATATTCAATCACACACAAACACACACACAGACACACACACATATATATATATATATATATATATATATATATATATATATATATATATATATATATATATATCCAGTGAAAATGCGAATCACATTGAGGTTTTCTAGGACGTGAAATAGCCGTCCGGATGATTGGTCCATGGAAGGTCTGCTTCGGGGAAAGAAATATAGGTCCTCCTGCGCCTGCTGACCCCTAGCAGCCATAATCCGTGGATCTTGACCGGTTTGTCACTGTCCTTGAATCCGAGTGAGTCGTTGGGAAGGACACTGCCGAATTGGCCCCAAAGGGGCTGGTTATGGAACTATGGACTATGGAAATCATGGTTCGTAGCAATGTGAGGGTGGGTGACGCCCTCCAGGCAGTCTGTGTTCCCGCAAGCAATCAATGTAGGTAAGAATACCACATCGCGCCGCCAAAGATCTCCATGGTCTATCGTGCCAACAGAAACAAAGATATATATATATATATATATATATATATATATATGTATATGTTTGTTTGATTGAAATGGTTAACCTGGATTCTTAAAATATGCAAGGCATTTCTTCATTGCTTTCGCATGGCCAAAAATTGCCAATTAAGCCAAAATATGCCTTGATCGGCTTATGAATCGGGGCATTGTTGAAATACTTGTGAAACTGAATCATACGAAAGGTTAGGGGTCGCATTATGAATATTAAGCTGCTTTATTTCGATTGCTTGACTTCAGGCCGAATATACGTTTTTCTTATTAACCTCGTCAATTGAGATAAACATAATAGAAAATATTTAATTACCTCGTAATGAAATGACATTAAAAAAATTTATGGTATTTATAAGATATCTGCAATAATTGCTAAAGAAATGTCAATTGTATGAACCATAAGAAAAATAATAAAAATAAAAATGGTTCCGTTCTTACTGCAAGCGAACTCAAGTACTCATTCATAAATGTTTTTTCAATTATTTTTTTGTTTTTTAAAGCAATATGCTTATTAATGTATAATGTACTTATATTTATTACTATGCAGATATGAAACCATGCCATTCTGCCAACCCGAATTCTATAAGTTGGCATTGTTTCAAAGCATTTCTGGTTTGTTTTTGTAAAATTTTTGCCTCTTTTTCTTCATAACGTGGGGCAGAACAAAGTTAGTGGAAGGAGGCTTTTATGAAATTCGGGATGGTAAGAGGAACAAAAACGTCAATCTTCTTCTCTTTATTTTATACACTTTTGCTTAGTACTAATGGAAAATGGAATTATCAGACAGAAAACTAAAAATTCTCGATAACTGGCTGTTTTCCACACACAATTATTTCTTTCCCGAAAATTCAAGCAGAATTCACGATCCTCGAGGAATTCAAGGCTGCTGGACGCCCTGCATTAATGCGTATATAGTTTATCTTTTCATTTGAATTCCATTGCAGAACTAGACCAACAGAAATATTACAACGTCTTGATTCGATTTCTTCATCAAGAATTCCCAGAGGAACTGACTCAGGAAACTGAGCTGAGAGTTGGTTGAGCTGTTGAGCCCATGGCAAACAGTCTTCGCTTGTTCAAACAGCCGCACAGGATTACCCGACCAAACCCAACTCGTGGGGGTTAGTATCTAATCCGAGCGGTGACGTTGCGCCTTCATAATATTTTCGATCTGTCTATTTAACTATATCAATAAGAAATTGTAGGTATATTTTTCAAAACCGACTTCAACATCGAATTGTTTATTCGTTGCCTTATTTATTTATTGGTATTTACGACTGCGTGAAACAGGCAACAAGTACATATGCTAATATTATTATATCACATTATTAGATGACATTGACTAACGAGTCAATCTACACATTTGAAAAATTAAAGTGATAATTACATATAAGAAGGTCCCGTGGAAATTTTCTTTTCAGAGGGCTTGAAAAAATATCGAGTGTGGTTTTAAACATCTGCTACTCCTGTGTCATTTTCGGGCCAAACCCACAACTTACAGGATACCGTGTTCTTTATGAATATATTTATTTGTTACATGATACAGAGAATTTAGTATTTCACAAACGTTTGAAAAGACCCAAGATGATTAATGTGAGCCAAATAGGCCTCATTGTACCATGTAGAGCAGTGGCTCACAAAGTGTGTGCCGCGAAATATTTTAATAATAAAATTAAATAAAAAATAAAAATATTAAAAAAAATTGTAATCAAAACAATTATTAGAAAATAACAATGTTTTATTTACTTCTATGGTTTATGATTTCATTAATAAATCTCCTGAATGCACTTTGATGATTTTTTTAGAAATGTATTTCTGTTATATGGACATCAATTTACTTATCTTCATCATCAAAAAACATTATCTTTCCTCAAATCCTTCATACCTTTACTAACAGCAAAAAAATGAAAAATAATAAAAGAGGTGCCGTATTTTTTTTAAAATAATTTCAGATTGTCTCCAGACAAAAAAATTGGGAACCACGTTGATGTAGAAGATTGTTTTTTGTAATATTAGAAGATAAGTGCTTTTGTAAAGTAAATTTCGCAGCAGTGGTAAACGACCAACAGTTCGTCAAGCATCACAAAGACCTAATTTTCATAGTAAATATGAATCATCAAAATAATTCCATATTTAAAAAGTAATAACAATTTTTAAAAAGTGTGAAAGTTGAACAATGAGGTAGTCAATTCAGAAAAAAAACATTGTCCCGTACCAATTTTATTTCCTCCGATAAAAGACCTGTTAATGCAACGCTCACGTTCAGTAGCATTTTTTTTTTTTTCCACATCCCTTTTACAAGGGACTTTTTCCTCGTAAAACATTTCCAGAGCGTTGCTATCCATTCAATCAAAATTTCATCATCACTGGAATGTAATGTCAGTTTTCATCGACATAGAATTAATCAGAGGGACTTCATAACTCATTTTCATCGTCATATATCAATACAGAACAAAACATTATTTTAACTTACTATTAAAAGTAATATAAAGAATGAAAACAAAGTATTAAAATAAAAAAGAAAGCTGTAAGATCAAAGCTGTATAATTTGAAAGTTCATGAGGTAAGAATAAAAAACGCTGCAAATTAATACATTATGGTTTATCATTTTCAATAAGATATTTACCAAAAAAAAATGTATTTTCTATTAAGGCTTCGGTATAATGATTCCAATTTTTTTTTTTTTTTTATATATATATTTACCCTATCTTCATAATTTACAGAGATATGGCCGTTAAAAACTTTCAATCGGCCGTTCGAGTATCATCCTAGAGTCAATTGTGACACAATTGTGATATAATTGTCAGGGAGATGAAATAAAGAATACATTCATAAGAAATGAAAAAAAAAAGAAAATCAGATAAGCGTAAAATAAGATAGGGATTGCGAAACCCTAAGAAAAGAGATAAAACAAAAAATAATAACAATAAATAAATCTATATATATATATATATATATATATATATATATATATATATATATATATATATATATATATACACACACACATTTCATTTATATTATATCGTTTTTTGAAGGAGGCTTAAACACCACCTATATCGATTACCGTAAAATAAGACCGGGATTGCGAAATTTCGAAAACTTTCTCATGAACACATTAAATAAAATAATAGAAAAAAAAATAACCCTAAGAAAAGAGATGAAACAAAAAATAATAATAATAAAAAAAAAATATATATATATATATATATATATATATATATATATATATATATATATATATATATATATATAAGTTAAGGTACACAGTGTAACTTTATACAACTTAATCCTAACTCTAAGATGTAAACACTCCCTAAGACTATATATAGAGGATTACTAAGGCAATAAAGTCAGTCTTTTCTCATCAAGTGTGCGTGTCATTTCGTTCCCTTTTTTCCTTTTTTTTTATTTTAAGTCCTCGGAACGAACATAAGTGGTGCCGAAACCCGGGAGGCCATACTCGGAATAGAGAGTTGTTTTTTTTCTTTTTCTCTCTTGGTGTTTTTTTATGTTCACGCTGTTCGCGTCTGTTTTTTTTTTAAAATTGACCAGGACAAGTGAGAAGGTTACAGTATGCCAGATAAGATAGTGCGGCCGGCAACCTTGATACTACCACAGGACATCCCAGCGTTGCCAACGGAAACCATGGCGGCGGCGCACGCGAATTTGGCGGCAGCACAAGCAAACGCCCTAGAATGGCTAAAGATAAAGACGGCGACATCGCAGGATCTAAGAAAGGCGATCACAGATCTAGAAAGGTTCAACGGAGAAATCGGTGAGCTAAATCATTTTCTCAAGGGAGGCGACCGTGTGATGACACGCATAGAGGCAAAGTTGGCGGAAGACCTCATAGACCCAATGGATGCGAACGCACTGAGAGCAGCGTTAGTATGTCGAGTAAAAAGGAACATATTTAACCTAATTCAGGCGGACGAGGATACACCTTGGATCATAGTGAAGGACAGGCTGAAAAAGGCATTTGGGGGAGGCCGGTGGGCCCCAGAAGAGGATATTTTTCGAATGTTCAGGGAGACGAAGAAGCCTTACCAAACGAATGGGCAGTATGCGGGATCGCTATTAGCCAGATACAACAAGATAACCGAGAAGATGAGAGAAACTCTGAACGCAGCCGAGGTGGAGGGCAGGATGGCGTTTTTGTCAACTATATTGAAAGTGCAGCTAGCGAGAGACACGGGAAAGAAAGAGGGGCTGTCTAGAGACAAAACGTTCATCGAATGTGCCCAGGAGATGGTAGACGCTAGTGCCAGGGATGAAGAGGCGAGATTCGGAGAGGAAGCAGAAACGGGATGGAGTAGGGTAACTTACAGGAGGCCCGAGACAAGTAGGAACAAACCTAGGCCAGATATGGGAAGGAGAAGAGAGACGGAATTCGTTGGACGGGAGAGGACGATGGCACGAGAAAGGAGGCAAGGACCGGAGAAGAAGATCTGGAAAAGGGAAGACAGGAGGTGTCATGGATGTGGGAAGACGGGACATCTGGTAGCCCAGTGCCCCCGAACGAGATGTTTCGAATGCGGCACCGAAGGACACATTGCGAGGCAGTGTCCCTACATGAGCAGACGCGGTGAAGCAAATCGAGGGGAACCCATGGAGGTGAATGCGCAAAGAATGTGGAAGAGGAGCAGATCACCATCTGAGTCGATAGGGTCATCGGAAGCCTCGGAGACGGACGAAGAGGAAATCGAACCAGGAAACAGAGGAGCTGGAGGAGGAAGGAGCGGCAGAAGAAGCGGCGGACGAAGAGCAACGCAGGAGAGGGTATCGAGAGATAATGAATGAGAAAAGTGCGAGCAGAGAGGCAACCACGCGGTAGTGCATAACATAGAGAGTGAGTGTGGTGTCTTGCCTATTATCAGAGTTGCGAGAGGAGTACGGTGCTTGGTGGATACAGGCAGTTCAAATACGATAATGTGTCGGAGTGCGATAGAGGCGTTTTGTGAAGGAGAGAGGATACCCCAGGTACAGGTATGTGGATGTAGATTAACCACCTTGAATGGTCCATGTAAGATAGAAGGGGAAGTGGGGATAGATTTGAATAAATGGGGAACCGAGGGAGGAAAATTGAGGGTGCACGTAGTGGAGAATATGCCTCGGGAATACGGGGGAATAATCGGGTGCGACCTGCTAGGGAAAATGGGAGCGCGGATAAGAAATCAGGACGGGAAATGGATTATTAGGATAGGAACAAAGAAGTACAGGTGTAAGAGGGTTCTGAGAAAGGACAAAATTAGAGTCGGGGCAATTAACCGGGAAGACTGGAGACAGGCGTTACGAGATGAGTACGCGGATATTTTTTTCCAAGAGGGAGATATATTGAGTGTAACGGGGGAAACGGTACACGAGATCCCGCTGAAACAGGATAGGGTGACATACGTCAAGGAGAGAAGGTACCCGCAAGCTCTACGGCAACATATCCGGGAAGAGCTGGAGAGTTTGAAGAAACAAGGTATCATTACCGACAGCACGTCGCCATACAACAGCCCCCTTTGGGCAGTGAAGAAGAAGAGTCCGGAAAACGGCGAGCGGGAGAAGTATAGGGTCGTGGTAGATTTTAGGAAACTAAACGAGAACACCCTGGACGAGAAATACCCGATACCGAGATTCGAAGATATCTTGGATAGGTTAGGAGGAGCGGCTGTGTTTAGCACGCTGGACTTAAAAGCTGGGTACCACCAGATAAAGATGCACCCGAGGGACCAACATAAGACGGCTTTTACTTTCGAAAGGGGTCATTTCGAATTTACCCGGATGCCGTTTGGGTTGAAAAACGCGCCCATAACGTTTCAGAGACTCATGGACGAGTTTTTGCGGGGACTGGACGAATCGGTCTGCCAGGTTTACATGGACGACCTGCTGATCTTCAGTAAGAATGAAGCGCAACATATAGCAGATCTAAGATGCGTCTTCGACCGGCTGAGACAATTCGGACTAAAGCTGTCTGTAGAGAAATCGATTCTGGGGCAAGACCAGATCAACTTCCTGGGGCATAATATATCAAAGGAAGGAGTACGACCCGATGCGCGGAAGGTTGAGGCTATCCAAAAGATGGCAATCCCAACGGATGTGAGAGGAATAAGGAGGCTGCTGGGAACGCTAAATTATTATCGACGATTCGTCCCGGAGATGGCGGAATATTTAGTACCCCTTAATAACCTTCTGAAGAAAGGGAGCAAAGTCGTGATAACGCCTACGATTGAGGGTAATATTCGAAAGTGTATGTCGCGATTACAGGAAGAACCGGTACTTGCGTTCCCTGATTTCTCGAAACCATTCACTATCACTACAGACGCGAGCGAATACGCGTTGGGGGCGGTACTGTCGCAGGACGGAAAACAGGGGGAACAACCAGTGGCGTATGCCAGCAGACGCCTCACGGAGACGGAAGCGCGTTATAGCGCGTTAGAACGCGAACTGTTGGGTATTGTGTGGGCGGTCGAACACTTTAGGCCGTATGTCTTTGGGCGGAGATTTAAGGTCCAAACGGATCATCGACCCTTATTGTGGGTAGGAAAGCTCAAAGAATCATCGGCGAGAGTTACCCGCTGGAAAGAGTTTCTGAGCCAATATAACATGGAGGTGTCTTATAAACCAGGAAGAGAGAATATTGTGGCAGATTGGCTATCTCGAGCGCTGCAGGTCAATGCGATAGAGACAGAAAGAGGGGAACATTCCGGAGAGCTACAGAGATTCGTAAGGGAATGGACGCCTGAGGGTGAAGGGGAACCAGAGTCAGGGGAAGCAGAAGAAGAAAGGATGTCGACGGGGGACGGAAGTGTTACGGAAGACAGGCCAACGGATATGGAGGAGAGGGAGGAAATCATCAATGACAAGAAACGTCAGATTATCTGGAAAACCCGGACGTCGGGATTGATGAAGGTGGATTACTCAAAATATGGCAAGTATAGTATTAACACGATATGGTCGCATCCAGGAGTAAGAGAGGAGCAGATTTGCAGGGCCCTGAAAGACGCGTCCAGACCAGGAACCACCCATTATCTGTATGTAGGAAACGCATCGGTCTGGGAGAAGATAAAGCGCTTATGGCAGACCGAGAAAATCGGAATCGATAGGACGTTCGTCAGATGCAAACTCATGGTGGAGACGATCAGAGATCCAGAACGGCAGGAGGAGGTTACTCTGGCGTACCACCAGGGGAAGACGAACCACCGAGGAGTAAACGAGACCTTGCAAGCATTGAAAAGGAAGTACTTCTGGGAGAGAATGCGAAAGACGATAGAGAAGGTGTTAAGGGCATGTGTAGTGTGTCAAACTACGAAATATGATCGTCACCCTCCAACTGGGAAGCAAGAAGAGACGACGACACCTAGCGCACCGTTAAGCGACCTGCAGGTGGATACATTCACGTGGAAAGGGTTTAAATGGGTTACAGTGCTAGACGTATTTAGCAAGCTGGCGATGGCATATCCAGTACAAGACCGGTCGGCAGAGGCAGTGATCGCGGCTCTACGAACATGGTTCCAATTTTATGGGATACCGGATACGATCTCTTCCGATGGAGGGAGAGAATTCGATAATGCGAGTCTGCGAAGGCATTGGAGATAGCTTGGCATATTAACACACCGGGACACCCCAAGAGTAGGGGAGGGATAGAGAGGTTGCACAGTACGCTGGGAGATCACCTGCGAGTGTTCCACGTAGACAAGGGGTTGGAGGCTGATTGCGCGATGCCAAAGGCGGTAGCAGCATACAATCATTCGATTCATATGGCTACAGGGTTTTCCCCGTTTGAAGTAATCTTCGGGCTTCGAGAGCGGCGAAGAGACGGAGGGAGCACGGTAGTAGACGAAGGGTTGGCAGAGCGATTAGTGAATAATAGGGTAGCGCTCGTGAAACTGCGGGAGAAAGCACACAGGAGGATCGCGGCGGAAAAGAGTAGAAGGGTGGCACGGGAAAATATCCGGGTACGGGACAGGATGGAGGATGTTAAGATAGGGACTATCGTGTACCGAAAATTGGCATCAAACAGGACTAAAGAGGCGGTACGTTATGAGGGACCATTCAAGGTGATTGTGATACGTGAACACAATGTAGTGACCATCCAGAGTATCAAAGAACCGAGGAAACGGAGAACCGTTCACATTGAACAATTAAAGATTCCGCTGGGCGAGCCCGGACAATCCTGATAAGGCATGAGTGAGTATCCTCTCTTCTACGGGAGCAGTTCGGATGTATCAAAGGATGATTTATGTTCATTTTGACAGATGTCGATTTCTTAAGTTGTTCATTATTTCTTTTTGTATAATAGTTCATAAGTTTAGCTATAAGAATTTTGTATTTAGTTGTATTATTGTATTATGTTTCATATTTTTGGGTGTTTACATGGCAGAGTATCATTTTTATTTATTTATTTTTTTTTTTGTTTTTGTTGTTTCGTGTTTTTGTTTGTTGTTCAGAGTGTATTATAGGAGTAAAGTTTACGAGAAGTGTTCGTAAACTGGCAGGGGGGAGTTAAGGTACACAGTGTAACTTTATACAACTTAATCCTAACTCTAAGATGTAAACACTCCCTAAGACTATATATAGAGGATTACTAAGGCAATAAAGTCAGTCTTTTCTCATCAAGTGTGCGTGTCATTTCGTTCCCTTTTTTCCTTTTTTTTTATTTTAAGTCCTCGGAACGAACATAAGTTATATATATATATATATATATATATATATATATATATATATATATATATATATATATATATATATATATAATATATATATATATATATATATATATATATATATATATATATAAATATATATATATATATATATATATATATATATTATATATATATATATATATATATATATATATATATATATATATATATATATATATATATATTTAAATGCACACATTATATCTACATTATATCGTTTTTTGAAGGAGGCTTAAACACCCCCTCTATCGATTATCGCTCACCATATAACGAGAAAAAAATTGGAAATGCCCTAAAAATCAAATATTGATGACGTAAGCATCAAATACTAATGACACTCAGTCATTGCTTGAAGCCTATAAAATAAAATGTAATTATAAAGGTTTTGCAAGATTAATAAACTCCTACTGTATACAAAAATGAATAAAATTTATAAAAAAAACATATTGTTATTTGGGGAAAATCTGTTTTCTGTAAAGTTTGCTAAATGACGCATATGCCTTTTTCAAAAAACGACATCGATATATAGTAAAAAGCTTGAGTGAGTGCGCACAAACATTATGTTACTAGTCGTCAGTTTGCCAAGAAGTCTTTTGTAGAGTAGTTTCTCAAACATTTTAGAACATATTAGGAGCAAGTTAATAGGTCTGTATGATGAATGATGTCTTTGTGAATAGTAATATGTGAGTATTTCCATTGTAGAGGGAATTTGGTCATTCTGAGTATTGCATTTTAAATAGATGTTAGATACACTAGACCTTTTCTGGAGCACTTGAGCATTTACCAGGTCATGAGCAGAGGATTTCTTCTTAGGTAACTGTCTAATTTGCTCGGCAATCTGTGTCGCTGTAAAGCAAGCAGTAGGTGATGGATGCTAGTTGTAGTGGAATGGCTAAAGTGTTCAGAATTTGTGAAGTCGGTATGTAATATAAAAACAGAAAAAAGATGATTTGCAAATAGCTCAGATTGTTCAATGTCTGACACGGTCCAGGAACCATTTTCATTACGGAGAGGTGCTGAAGCAACACGATGCTTTACAAGATTCTAGGTGTGCTTACGTAAGCTCCCATCATCAGTCGAAAGGTTTCTGATAGAATTGTCGTAAATTGTGGTTTTGAAACTTTGAATTTGTCGTTTGTGTTCATTGTTGCCTATTAAAAGTCTGTTTTTCAGATGTAAGTCGGTCAGTCTGCCATACTTTACAACCCTTCTCTTAGCCCTGATCAAATCTCTTTTGTACTGAAGATAGTTTTGAAGATGCCCAATTCTTCTGAATCTGAGTACAAAAGAAGAGAGCCTGCTGTATACTGCTAGTAAACTTTTCAGCGGCTTCCTCGAGCTCATCCTCAATCTTTAGAGACATTGAGTTTAAGCAACTGCTATAAGCGTCACGATCCATAATACCTACTACAAGAGATGTCTTTTTAGGGAAATAAAAGGCTTATTCAATAATACTGAATCGAGAAGAGAACTCGTATTGTATGGGGTACAATCACAACAACTTTAGTTATGAAAAAGTCAAGTAAGTCTGGTATTTTCTGTCTTGAGGTTGGCCAATAAGCAGGTATTCCACGCGAGATAATGTCTAATGACAGCTCATGGATGGCAGACCTTAGATTTCTTCCTCTTAGAATACACAAATCTCCAGGACTGATGTTCGGCATTATAATCACCTCCTGACATAAAACTTCCAATGCGTCTGAAGAAATTGCAAAACATCGCGGGTGTCAGGACGTACCTCGGAGGACAATATACTACAGAGAAAGTAATGGTGAGGTGTTAGGAGTGCAATGTGATGGATGTGGATTGTTTGTCTGGTGTAATAAGCAAATGTGAAGTGTTGTGTAGTAGTAATGTTTTAATTAATATTGCAGTACCGCAAGAATGTAAAATTTGGAATGTGGATTCAAGTGCGTTTCAGTAATTAGAGTAGCATCAGTCCTTTTGTCATGTAAGTAAATTTCGAGTTCAGTTCTATGTTTATTAATACTATTTTCCATTCAAATAAGAACGGGCATGGAGCCCACAGTCAATTGATTATTGGTCATATCCAGGGTTTGTACCTTGCTTTATGGCTTGGGTAAACTTTGAAAGTTGTTGAAGGAGACTGAAAAGGGTATGAATGAAGTAATTAAATCCACTAACTAGGTTGAACAGCTGATATGGTAGTTCTTTTTGGGTCAGGCACTCCCTCCCTGTAGTTGGCAGGATGGGGTCCACCACAGTTGGCACAGGTTGCTGCGGTCTCTCTTGGCTTTGTACAGCCGTTACTTTCATGTCCGCCACCACATCTTACGCATTTCGGAGCGTGATTGCTATACGTTTTAGTGTGGCCGTTCTGGTGGCATCGTATGCCTTGAGGAATTATTTTCTTTCCTAGGTTCTTCTATTATTATTTTCGTATAATATAAATATTCTATATCGAAAACTTTTTCATTAAACGTTGCTTTTGATACATCTACAAAGGACATAGGTAATACATAAAGGATATAGGTAATACATAAAGGACATAGGTCTTTTGAAAAGTAAGATAACGTTCACAACGTTGTTGACATAGTAACTAAAATTTCCTAACTCACTTTTTATCGCTTCAATAGGAGTTGTGCAAGTGTTTTATTACTACCCTAGGACTTCTATTTTTGGATAACAGGTACGCGTGGAAATCCGCGCCTCTACTTCTAAAATCAGATACTAAACGGTGGTAGATATCCGAATTTGCAGTGTACCTGAAAAAATCTTTGGTTGTCGATTTTAATTTGAAGTTGTTTTCAGCAATATGAATTGTTATAATTGATGGGGACCTAACACGAACAGTTTGCACTTAGCTGTGTCTCTTCAACATTTGAAACATTTGATAGGGGATCAAAACTATTTTGGGTATTGGTAGCATCACTTACCTAAATTAATTTTCTTGGATCTCTGTGGATCTTTATCGAGTGTTTTCGGTCGGTAACCAGTTCTCAGTCGTTGTTTTTCTCCATATTTGAGGTTAAAGTGTCTATTTCACTAGTTGAAGGCGATGGTGCCGTCATTATTTGCGGTGGAACCGCTTCACCAAAATTCGCCGTTCCTATCTCTTCAAAGAATTCTTTTTCGCTTTAACTAAAGATGAGATTAAAAAAAACAACGAAACAAGTTTTAACTTTCTTAGTCGAAGAACTTTATAAAATAACTTTACTGAAAAAAAAAAATTAACCTTGCAGCTTCAATGGTAACATATGACTTAATTATTAATAATTTTAACAATGAAATGAAAACATGATCAATAGTTATTTAAAAATGATCAAATAAAAAGTAAACCTCGTCACTTTGAAAGTAATGATTATTATAATTCACATTACTACATAATGTATTAAAGCAGATAGCTATCAGCAATAAACGCGGAACAGAACGATAAAAATAAAATGAACATTACGAAAACATGACAAAATATCTGATGTGGGCAACACATGACTTCGTTGTACGACTATTAAATTAAATTCGTGGGTCAAAAAGTGATACTGAATTTGGTTACTAGTTTCCGAAGATTGCAGTAAAAACGACATTCGGCGTCCCGACATCCATCTATTGACACACACACACACACACACACAAGCATACACTCTTGTTACTCATTCCGTTTCATTATATAGAGGTCTCATTCCGTTATTATATTTCGTTTTTCTTCAGTATGTAACTAGTTTCGAAGATATTTCTTCACGTTCCGTGACAACAATAAAACTGTCAATATCACTGGATAAAGCATTAGAAATCAGCGGAAAAACCTACATAACTAATATTTTATTCTCATGCTGCAGACTTGATGATCTCACAAATGGAGAGAAAAACTAGTAGTATTTTACACTCAATTCTGATACTTAAAACAAGTAATAAAAATGTTTAATTGTATTGGAAAACAAATTGCGTTTTAACCTTTATTACCGAAACATATGATTTCTATTTTATTTTAAATATAATTTTTGATGTAAGCTTATTATGACCTTCAAGTAAAGTAGCCTTTTCGGCTCAAGAATCTTAACCAAAATCTAGTAAATACATTTATAGTATATAGATATAAGAGTCCTATTTACCAAATTTGAGATGTTTTACATCATATTTTAATATAATTTTTGATGAATGTATAATATGACCTTCAAGTAAAGTACCACTTTCGGTGATCAAGCAGTGACCAAAAAGGGTGGTTCACAACAAGATTTTACAGCAATCCTGTTTTTGAGTTATGCGAGATACGAACGTACGTACGTACAGACTCCACGACAAAACTAGTCAAAATGGATTTAGGGATGATCAAAATGGAAGTTTCCTTCGAAATCTGAAAACCGAAAATTTTCGCGATAGCAATACTTCCTTTACTTCGTAGAAGGAAGTAAAAATGATGCCTACATTCATTAGTTTAATTGAACTGATGAATATACATGCAGGTTATACAAACAGATTAAAATTAGGCACAAAGAATAACACAGGGAAGAGATAAATGGATTATAAAGGACAAAGGAAGGTTCCACAATCTCCTTAACCTAAGCTTAACTTTGTGTTAGGCTTTCAAAGGGAAAAAGGTAAAAGAAATATGGTTCTGTTTTCAGAAACAGGCTACAAACGTGCTGTTCCTCTTTTAAAAGGTCTCAATTATTAACCAAAACAAAAGAAGAAACTGTAAATGCATTATAATCATATTAAATGATTACACATTCACTGCATATCATTTATTACAGGAGTTTTTTATCAAGATATAATTACATTTATAATTGCTCTTACATTGGCTACAGAGTCTTTACAGAGTCGTTACAGAGTCAAAAGGAATACAAAATGTCTCGCTGAGACCCTTCATGTCTCAGTACCCTCATACCTACGTGAGTATTGGATATAATATGGGAATTTAGGCTCTGATAGGTTCCCTACCGTTGCAAAATATTGTATCAATATTTATCAAATTAATATACATATACATACTAATATTTTAATGATTTTTCGAAATTTGGAACACTGTCTATTATATCAATATTTATTTCTTAAAAATAATGCCATAAAATCGAAATTTAAAATATCATTATTTATATTTTTTTAAATGTATATTATTTATTGGTTATTGTTAGCGCGATTCGAAATCTTTTGCATAAAGTCTTCTTCTTTTAATTATGCACATAAGTCTCAACTTTAGGATTTAAGAAAGTTAACTATTAAAGAGCATGAAAAATTTCACTAAATCTAGATTTTATTGTTTTATATGCCCAGCCTTATCGCCTGGACTTTATAGTCCAGTCCAGTTTTGTGTCAATCATTGCTAAATAAAATATAATGTATGGATCAATAAATAAATAAGGACAACCCAAGTATTATATCAACAAGAGACCTATAATCAAACAGGATCAACTAACAACAATAGCAAACCCTGGTAAAAGAATAAAATAAAAGAGTATGTATTTAAACGAGCATACAAGATAATTCTTCTTATACAGAATTTTCTGGAACCTTTATTAACAAGAACCTAAAAGTAAATTTTTTTACGACCATTAACTTTAAACATTTTTAATTATGAATTATTATTTGGCATAAATGGATAAATTGTAATATTTGGCAATAAATACAGGCTTAATTAAGTATTATTTAAAAAAAAATATCAGTAAGGATAATGAAGGATTTCGATCAGCTTTTAATAATTTTTTTATCCTTCAGGGAAATTCTGAACATAAACTTAGTTCATCCAATTAACAACTTTTTCGAACCCAAGTTAGTAGGAGGGTAGGTCATTGATTTTTCACATTGCCAAACCTCTTCCTTTTTTTTCGTACTTCCGAAATTAACAACCAATAATGCTGGTTATTTAAAAATTAAATAATACACAGAGAACTAATAAAAATATGTATTTTTTTTTAAAGCTATTTTTACCAAATCTTTTTTTTATTTCGTATTATTTACTTTTTTATTAGGAATGTTTAGAGGTTGATAGGTAAAGATGATGCGAAAAGTTTAATAGGATTAAGAAAGCCTCGATTCAACGAATTTCACGAAACTTTTTAGGATACTTTAATATTCTCGGTACAATGTCAAAGTGGCCAACTGAAAATTTTACTGTTTTGGACGAAAAATATTTTTACCTTCGCAACGACAAATATGTGACTAATTAATGATACAAAATACCACCAACTTAATTCAGAAATTAGCTACCTTACTTCTGCAACCATAATTGAAACCCAATGTACTTAGTTTTACAAATTTTCAGATGCGCCATTTTGGCATTGCACCGACGATATTATAGGTTTAGCGATTATGTATTTTATTTAAAAAACATTTTTAAGAGTTTTACAATAAAAATGACAGGCACTTTATCATTCTATATTGAAAAATGTGTCGTTATATTTTATCTTGGAGGAGCATAACCAGTTAATACTAATGTAAGTCAGGTGAATATACTGGCAGGTGAATAAATTCTATGACTTTATTATTAATTTCATATCCTAGCTTCACCATGTTCGATTAATTTCCGGTCTTATTTTCAAAGCTTTGAAGAAGGCCTTGAATTTAAAACGAAACGTCAGCACATATAAAACAATCAAAAATCATTTACTGTGTTTTTATTCAGATGAGTGTTATTTATTATGATGAGGTAGAACTTCAATTTTCAGATCAAGTAATGTAAAATATTTTTAAGTATCTTTAAAAACATTCGTGATCTAAAAATTAAAGTTCAACCGCATCCACATTATTCGTCTGACTTGTCTCCAACTGACTACCACCATTATTTTTTCAGTGCGTATTTTAATAAAACAAAATATTCCAAAATGAAAACGAGATAAAATTTTCATTTCTAGATTTAATTGATTCAAAGCCAAAACGTTTCTTCGAGCATGGTATAAAATAAAAACAATATCTTTAAAATGCCGTTTTTTTTTTTCATTCACCCCATACCCGAGGTACTGACATATTATGCGTATATGTTCATACATATATTTTCAAATCTATTACATTTTAGTTTTGTCGTATTTCCCCGCTGTATTTCCATTAATCAATGATGAATTCTATGAATTTATTAATTTCATATCCTAGCTTCACTATGTTCGATTAATTTACCGTCTTCTTTTCAAAGCTTTGAACAAGGCCTTGAATTTAAAACGAAACGTCAGCACATATAAAACAATCACAAATCATTTACTGTGTGTTTATTCAGGCCGTACCGTACAATCTCTTCGATGTTATGAACCGTCAAGAATATCAGCACAATTGAACATACAAATAATAAAACATTTATAATAAATCACTAATATCCTATCTCTAACCTTATAGCAATGTTATAGAAAATTAATTTTTTTTTTAAATAAATTTTCATAATCAAAGTTTCATATTTTCATAAATAAAGTTTCACCATTGAATTCAAGGATCTCCGCAGACTTCAAGGATTTTTCAACAGGAATTGTAAATGTATAAGCATCATTAACATCTGATTAAGAAAATAAATTTACAATCGACCAAAAGAAAATAAAAACAATGATTGACCCCCCTTTTTATTGTTTTTCATACTAAATCGAGAGATGAGAGATTTCACTTAAGTGTTTAATTGAAAATTGTCAGTCAGCGACTAAAATAACAATAAATATTTAATATGGACCCGACGCCATCTAGAGTATTTACTTTAACCCGAAGGTCACTTCAATCCGTCCTATATTTACACAATCATCTGAGTCAATATTTCGTTTTATTTCAGAGAGAAAGAGAGAGAGAGAGAGAGAGAGAGAGTGAGAGAGAAAAAATACAGTAGCCATTTAAGGTAGGACAATGGTGGAGGGCTAAAAAAGTCAGAATGGACTTTGGGTCTCTGAGCTGGCTTCTCATGACTTCTAAACGCCTGTCTTCATCATTTATATCAACCGAGCAAGCTTGTTTGCACATAGCGACCCCGTCAACCAAGCAATGGAACTTGGAAACGGCTGAAAATTAATGCATAATATATACCTTCACGATGTTCGGAGCCCTCAGGAACGTATAAAACGTCGTCACTAATAAATATTTGATCATGTATTGCCATTGGCAGAATTGTGATTTTCATATTTTACGATAGATCCCTCAGCCGTTCCAACCTTTTAGGAGCATCATAGGGATAAGAGGGACTGAATAAGGATTGAACCTAATGATTAGGGTAATTGGTAAGGTTATAGTGAAATTATGGAAATTAAATGATTGTTTAAAAAAAAGCTCAAATAGTTTAATTACAAGTATTTCATCCATTCCAATTTTTTCTATAGTAGTTAAATTAAAAAAAAAGAATGGAAAAAATTAACAAGATATGCATTTTTTAACAATTTTTTAGTAAAATTTTATATTTCTATCTTTTTTCTTCTATAATCTCATGATTTTAATATTATTTTATTAATGTAACACTAGTTTTATTAAACTACCTATATTATAATGTCTGGACTAATTCATGAAACAGTATCAGGCAATGAAAATCAGTAACTAAAATAAAAATATGAATTCTCGTTACATTAAAAAAAAATCAGTAGCGTGGAATCGAATCTATAAAAGAAAAACCTGTCAGCAAATGCAATGTATGGTATATATATATATATATATATATATATATATATATATATATATATATATATAATATATAGGTAAAATATATATAAAATATAAAATATATAAAATATAAAATATAAAATATAAATATAAAATATAAAATATATATATATATATATATATATATATATATATATATATATATAATATATAGGTAAAACGACATCATATATATATATATATATATATATATATATATATATATATATATATGATGTCGTTTTACCTAAAGGTTTTTTACGTGGAATCTGTTCCCAAGAAATGATTTCTTTCGACTATACGTGTGGCAAAACAGAATGTCATAACTTTTTTTTTCTAGGGGTAATTATAATTACTTTCTCTAACATAGGAAGTTAAGAAAGTAATACTATAAAAGGTAAGAAGAAATTTTAGAAAGATGAAGGTTACGAAAGGAACATTCAAATTGAATTTTTTGAATAGCAAGAATTGAAGTTGACAAATGGTAATACATATAATTTTATAAAAATATAATTTATAAAATTAATGAACACCACGTATATCGAAATATGTACTGCAAATCAGTCGATAACAGCATGAATATCTTCAAAATAATGGAATACCAGGCATGAGGAAAAACATATTCAAGAATTGGCATCTCTTCTGCGACATTCATAAAAATTTAAATCAACTCAATATTTAAAAATATTATTTTAGTCTATCGCCAAAGAGACATTAATAAATTAAAATATTTTACAGATGTCTGCTACGATTTTCAGCGGTAATGGGATAGAACCATTAGGTTTTTAAATAAGCCATATTATTTAATAAAATTCGTTTTAACAAACAATATAATGAAAGAGTCAAAGGCTATTAAAACCTTTGTCATTTAAAATTCTTTTTTTTTTTAAATAACTTAAATAACTTTATTTAATTCATAGTTATATGTATGTATTGATTTTTAGCTCTTAAAAAGACCAAAAACCACTAATTAATTTTTGAGTAAAAAACAAATTAAAGAAAATAAAATATTAATGAAGGTTCCTCTGATGGTCCAAAATAGAAACACTTATACAATTTCAAAGGTCTTCTGGTGCAACCCTGATACACCTACGTAATAAACAGCTCCTTCAAAGCATTTCCGATGAAGAAAACATCAGCATGAACTAGTTTTATTAGATGCGTTCTAACACAATATTCTCGCGGATAAAACACACTAGGCAAATACATCCAAATGAAGTACCATCGATCTAATGGGGGCTAATGGAAGTGAAAAACATTCCAAACACTCGACAAACTTTCAGAGGGATTGGTATGTGACCGCACGGTATCGCCCAGTTATCAGAAGTGATTTCATGCCTTTGATGTTTCATCATCGTCTCCATAATTAGAAGGGATGTTTTTACTTATCCACGATTTTGTGATGTAAGCACTTAAGCTAATGGTATCTACGTTTTTAGAAAAACAATTAAAAAAAAAGTTATACTGTCTGTACTCAGAATAGAAGAGGTTTAATAATTAATAAACATCTGGACTGACAACTATTTGTTACAGTTAATATATTGATATTCAATGCTTTTAACTAATTCAAAGGGAGCATTTAAAAGCTTGTTATTTTTTAAAATATATTTTCGTGTTTGTATTTGGAAATATAATTCTCCCAAATCAGTTCAAAACCAAACTGTTAAGTTTTCGTAAGATATATTCAACTATTAAAACGATTAAATTTTATGAAAATTTCCCTTATCAACTTTCTCACTTTATTCACCATTTCTCACAAAGTTTCGGGCTTTTCTTACTCTTTTTCAAGTGATCTTATCTTCAATTTTTCATCCCTATTTGTCAATGTGAGATTATTCGTATAAAAAAATTCCTATTTGTAAAATCTAGTTCGTTGAATACAATTATATCCATTTGCCATTTCCCAGCTGTGTTTTGAGCAGCTCCATACAGTTCACTCAGAAAAAAGGGAAGATAAGATCACTTGAAAATGGGCAAGAAAAGCTCGAAACGTTGAGAAAAATTTAGAATAAAGTGAGGAAGTTGATAAGGGAAATTTTATTGTAATTTGATCATTTTAAAAGTTAAACATTATTAATTTTA
Organism: Rhaphigaster nebulosa; assembly: GCA_948150685.1. Lineage (NCBI taxonomy): Eukaryota > Metazoa > Arthropoda > Insecta > Hemiptera > Pentatomidae > Rhaphigaster > Rhaphigaster nebulosa. Next base: position 54,287,904 of record OX411309.1, read on the forward strand.
GGGCATTTTTTTTTGTTTGTATATTTCATTGAAAATTGCTCTAACCTAAACAAATTTAACGAATGTTTTTTGTTGGTATTGTTTTTTATTAATTAAATAAAACGAAATGATAACTATAAAATTAATCTAAAAATTTAAAATATTCTTCAAATAAAGTACAATTTAAAATAGAACAAGATGCGAAAATTTCAAATATTAGTAATCCAAAACGGTAATCATGTCTTAAATTGCTATAAAATCTATTTTTGAGGAATTCACTCCCTATATATTGTAAATGTAATATAACAGATCCCAGGTATATTTAAAGCTCTAAGTGAAAAAGAAGCTTAGTAACGTATTAAAACATATTTAATTAAATTGTTTAAAAACGTTGCCACTTAGGTAAATTATAATATTTTATCCGAAATATTTCCATAAACCGAAGCATAATCATTTATTTATTTTTATTTAATCATTCATTATCTAGTATCTATCAATTTGGTTTAATAAATTAATTTTATTTAAATTTATTTATTATGTTATAACCCTTGTTTAATTTGATTTATTTTCATAATATACTAAATCTATTCCAAACCTTTATACTTCAGACAGAATTAATATTTTATGGGTCTTATGGCTTTAAACAATAACAAACAAAGTGACATATTAATTTATAACGTAGGCTTACCAGCACAGAACTTTTCTTGTAAATTAATATCTTATCTTTTTTAAATTATTATTTTTTTTTTTGTGAACTACATCAATTAAAATTTATTTCTAAATACTTAAATAATTAAAATTTGAAAATCTTCATTTCTTTATGCTGTAGAAACACAAATAATTCACTTAAGACTAGAGTGATATGAACTCTCGAGCTCATAGGCTAGAAGGGGAGAGGGTGGGCGAAGAGGGGTGGGACCTGTCACGAGATAAGGGCTGTGACAACGTGCTGATAGTGCAAGGGGGTAGTTCGGATCAACAGAACGAGCAGAAATTGTACCTTTACTTAATTTTCTTTACTTGTCCCGTCCTGAGTGAACTGTAAGATATAATACTCATAGGATACATAACATAGTCATTTATAAGATCACGAAAATGAACGATTAAAATTGTATAATTTTACATAATTATATATTTAAAATTTTATTTATTGTTACAATCAAATGTTCACAAGTTTTTTAGTTTTTTTTTTTTTTTTTTTTTTTATCTGACAATTATATATTCGAACGTGTCTAATAGAGAATAACAATCAGTAAATGCCATGGATATAATAGATATCCCCTAGCAGAGAGGTACCCACCAGCACCTCTTCCCGGTCTTGAATTAGTCTATTAATTCAGGAAAGGAGATCTCTCATCCAGCTCATTTTTAGCCTTCTCCTAATGGTCATGTTAGCCGTAGCCATATCGTCTATCAGTCTGTTGGGATGTCCGTGAAGGTTATTATAGAAACGGGAATAAAGAGTACGTATGTATTGGTCGATAGTTGGTTGTTGTAAGTCGGTATGTAGAGTTTTGTTGTTTAGGTACCAAGGAGTTTCTGTTATCAGTCTTAAAATTTTGGATGGAAAATATTTTTGTATACTTATGTAATTATGTTTTTGTAAGTGAGTATTTTTTGCTGAACCGTAAATATGTGAGGCGTAAGTCCATATGGATTTAAGTACGTATGTGTATGTAGCTTCTGCCTAATTTTTAGTTTTGACGATTTGGAAAAAAGAGAGTAGAGTAATTGCAGTCGCTCTTTTCATTTTGGCGTTTGGGCCCCAGGTCATCATTCGGTCATTACAAGTTTATTTATAAAATGTTGTTTGGTTGGCATTTTAAACAATGATACTTTGGATATGGTTTTTCAAGTTCATTTCCTTTCAGAAATACCTTTCGCAGGGGTTCAGTATGAGGGGGAAAAAAAATCATATTGATTCAGTTGCTTCTACCACAAAATGTCAGAAGGGACGCTCTTTTATTTGGCTTTGTAGAGTAACTCTTTATGTATTTATTTTTTTGAGAGTTAATAGAAAGGTCCCAATTCAAAACATGAGGATTCAAAGAATATTCTCTCCGCATTCAGAGAAAACATTCTCTTTGATGTTTTGTATTTAAAACAGTATTTTTCATCTTCTCTTTTAAAGATCCTTGATCTGGTTTCCATTAACTAGATGACCTATCTCCGTTAACACTTCCAAAGAAACTTTCTAAAATATAAAAACAAAAGAGAGGGTAGTTAAATCTTTTTTGCTAAAAGAACTGCTTTATCAGCTGCATCATAATTTGGAATACCTCAGTGAACTAAATTACATATCTTCTATAATGCTTATAATTATAATAATATAATGCTTAGCGAACCCGAAGGTTCGATTCCGATACCACCAATCGTTGTCTACAAAACTCGGTCCATCGACTAGCGTCCAAACCCAAATCCATTAGATCACCCTTAGCACAATCCTCCCACCTATGTTTCGGTCTACCCCTCGGACGTTTACCAGTCGGCTAAGCGTTTATTAACTTTTTAGGAATTCGTTCGTTACTGAGCCCAATAACTTTACAAGCCCATTTCAACCGTCGCGACAATATCACTTCGATTATATTAACAGGATGCATGCTCCGCTTTTGATGCAAATATAACAATTAAAAATTAACAATTAACAATTATTAACAATTAATAATAACCATTTTTATTTCTGTTACAGCATCAACAAGTAATAATAATAAATTTACTACTAACAATAATTATTTATACTTGTATTCTTTCCCTTTATTTTTACATTCACACCTATCAATATATACACAACCAGTGAATTAGTTCGATAAAAAATTGGATATTGTGGCATGAAAGGCATGATAAAAAGTAATACCGAAAGCTCTTCCTGTCTAGATTCGAAGTCCAAACTTAGGCAAGGTGGTCCCTCATCCAGCTCCTTTTTAGCGTTCCACGGGTTATGGTTTATTATCGGTCATATCAAAAAACGAGTATGTTAGTGTCTCCGAGTAAGTTATCGTGAATTAGTGGGCCCATATCCATATCCGTTCGTTATCCGTTGAAATATGAAGGTCTGTATGTGTAGTGATGTTGCTAACTTCTTGTAAATTTAGTAATTCAAGATGATGCATAATAATAATGCATGTGTAATTAGAAACGATACATACATGAAGGATATTTAAAATTAATTTTTAGTAATTATTTATTTTTACTTTCATCTCTTGGTTTGCACCTTTCACAAAAGAGTGACAATCAGCAAATATGATGGTTATAAAAGATAGTAATGAAATGCTAAGCATGAGAAAGGATAATATCCGACAGCACCTCTTCCCGGTTTTGAATTATTCCCTTGATACAGGAAAGGTAGATCTTTCATCCAGTTTCTTTTTAGTCTTCTCCTAATGGTCATGTTAACCGTAGCCATATCGTCAATCAGTCTGGTGTGATGTCCGTGAAGGTTATTATAGAAACGGGAATAGAGTACGTATGTGATGGTCGATAGTTAGTTTTTATAAGTCGGTATGTAGAATTTTGTTGTTTAGGTACCAAAGAGTTTCTGTTATCAGTCTTAAAATTTTGTTGTATATCGGTATTCAGAGTTTTTTTGTTTATGAGCCAACAAACTTCATTTTAGTCTAAAAAAACTTTGGATTGAAAATGTTTCTGTAAGTATTTTTTGCTTGACCGTAAATCTGTGAAACGTATGCCCATAAATGTTTAAGCAGAAATATGTTTGTATTTATTTTCTACCTGATTTTCCGTTTTGATGATTTGGAATAGAGAGTGCAGTCATTTCAATCATCTGTTGAGTTTTCCTTTTCATTTTGGCGTATGGGCACCAGGTCATCCTTCGGTCGAATGTTAGTTAGTCCAAGGTAACGTGCCGTGCTTGTCGGAGGAATTATTTAAAATTATTCCTTGTAAGTCGGTAATAAACGTACTAGTTTATATTAATTAATAATACATAGCAACTTAAATGAGTTTTGAATGTTTTTATTTAGGACTATAATTTTTGTCATTTTTTTTTTAACGTGTATTCAAAATTAAAAAAAAAAGTATTAACTCGACCATAGCATTTGTTTCCTATAATGCGATAATCAGAGTAAAAATATTATAAATCATTTACACAACAAAAGAAAGGAATTAAATTTGTTGTGACCCTCGCGGGGGGAAACAGTTCGGTGATAAAAATCAACAGGCGCTGTTTTACAGTACCCGCAACACCAAGCGCCGTTGTGGTTGCATACCTGTCCATTGCAGGCGTCGAACAATGCGGCCAATCAATGTGATTTTGGACAAAAATCAGAATTCATCCTTAAATTGTGATTTTTTTATTTATCAATAAATATATACAATGTAAAAAAAGTTCGTGCATCATAATAACATGTCTCAATTATAATTTTTATAATTGTCATCATCACAAAAATAATTTATATTTTATGAATTATATTTCATATTGTATTTTTTTTTTTTGTAAAGCCGTTTCAGATTAATGTTCAGGATAAAAATACAACTGTTTAAAATAATAAAGTAAGATAATAACTTAAAACGAACAAAGTAAAATAATACTTTTTTTTACGTAATTAAACCAACCATTATTTAAATAAAATAAAACTAAATATAATGTAACTGTATAAGAAGTCAATACAAAGTTTTTAACAAAAATTCTGTATTTGACAAACCAATTTTAGAAATGAAAAATTAATAAAAAATAGTGTAGCAGTTAGTTGCACCTCAGATTCATAAGAAACAATCTAGAATAAGAGAAAAAGTAAATTCAATCGAAAGCACAGGATATTTTTCTGTTGAGATTAAAGTTGAGGTTGAGATTAAAAAAATTGAACTTTAACAGGGAAATTACTACCATCAGCCATTTTTTAATGAGAAAAATCACCTCACACAATCAAATAACAGTTGCTTTAACTAGTAAATATAATTTCGCGAGAAATTTCTTAACTCGACTAGCCAAAAATTCATAGCTCATTTACCCTTTGTTATCTTTAAAGTCATCCAAATATGAAAAAAAAAATCTATTTGTTTACAAAAACATATATTAATTCAACAACATACATTTGTGAAACTTACTTTACGGTTAAAATTCAACAACAAAATACTTTGATTTTTATTTTGTCCAATTTGCGTCAAGTATATATTTTAATAATTCTTATTTTTTTTTTTTGTTGAAAACATAGAGATCAATATCTAGAAAATAATACATTTAAAAGAAAAAATATAGAGCCTACTTATATCTCTGATAATATTAATTTAGCTGCAAATTTCAAAACAGATTAAAAAGATTTAAACCATCATTACGCAGAGATAATGTTTAAATAATATTGATAAGCGGAATTAATGTTTAATTAGAATTGGTTTTAAATTTAATTTTAGAGTATTAAAACACATGACTGATGGGGACAGCGGAATTATTAAAAATAAAAAATCTCCGAAACCCTTTTATGAGCAAAAAATAAAATTAAATGAAATAATGTTTTGGGAGAAAAAAAATTTAATTAAAATACAATGAAATAAACTTTATTTAATTTTGAAACGAGAAAAATTACAAATATTGGTGGTATTTCTGCTAAACTAAGTGTCAAAATCATTAATGCTATACATAAATGAAAATAGAATAATTTTTTCTTTTCAATTATATAGCTAATAAAAGCAAAACAACGAAAAAAAAGGAATTATATGTTTATTGATTTAGCTGAATACTTTAATATATAAAAACAAAGGCAGGTTGTTGCTATTTCCCCAATCTATTGATTACGATGCAAATTTTTACAGGCCATACTCAGGCATCTCTGTAAAAGGCCCTTATTTAGTTCAATTTATAACATATCACAGAATTAAATATTCTAATAAATACCATATGCATACTAAAATTATTTAAAATGCATATACTGTCATATTTAACTCTAATCCGGACCAAGTCGAAATATAGAGCGTCACTAAAAAATAAATAATTATAATAAAAACACAATAACAAAATTGAGTTTGAAGCAAATTACATTACAGTTTAAAATGCAAAATTCCAATTAAGTTAATTTAAATAAAACACTTACAACTTTAAAAATAAAATAACAGTAAGAGAGCCATCTCAGTCATCACGCTGCCTTTTACAGAGATACTTCAGGATGGCTTGTAGGCCGAAAATTTGCATCGTAATAAATAAATTGGCAACAACCTGCCTTTACTTTTATATAAAAAAAGGAATGTTAATCTTAATTGTTTTGAAAATAAAACTTTTCTACTTGTAATTACAATAATTAATGCATAACGACTAAAATCAAAACTGTACATCTATGGGAATAATTAACAACTATTTATAAAAATAAAAAATGAAATTATTTTTTTTATATATTTAACAGAATTGTTTTTGGTATATTTTGGTAAGCTACTAGAACAAAACAACTTCCCCTTGCAATCCATTAATAGATCATTAAGTCTACTACGGTTCTCTTCAAGGAATGGCTTTTGTTACCGCCATCGTAAGAATGACGAATACAATAATATAAAAAAAGTCCTTTTAGTTCGTTTAGTTGGTTTAGGGTTCCTCCAGACTTCCCTGGGCGAGCATTGCACTGGTAGACGCCGATCGCAACGAAGTCCAAAAAGAAATTGATGTTCGATGTCTAACAATTACTCCTCTCTATACAGCATTCCTCGAGAAACTAGCACAGTTATCTCTCGTTAAACACTAAATGGTGAATACAGAGGAAACAAATAACTTTCTTTCGTTTCATTAAAAAAAATAAGCATTTAAAAAAATACCGTTTCTATTTGTTTAATAATAAGGTGAAATTAAAAGGTTAGTCTAGGTGACGGAACAAAAAACAAAAAACAAAGGTAACGGCTTAAACGGTGGTGATTAGTACCAAGCATCACCTTTTCCCGTTGTTGAATTAGTACCTTAATTCAGGAAATCTCGTCCAACTCAGCTTTATTTTTTCCTAATGAGCATGTCAGCCGTAATCAAATCGTCTATCAATCTTAATTATAATTTTTAAAAAAACTTGCTATACTATATTATTGAAGTTATATTTTCATCCTTTTAATTTTTTTTTTAATCGTCTAATTATTTTTTAAGCAGCTAAGTTACTTCCTGATAATCAATAATTATGATAGGAGGGGAATATATATCGGTACTAAAAAAATGTAAATGAATAAAATAAAACTCTAGACAAAACTAAACTTTAAATTTTAAACAAACATTAAAATTATGATATTCCGAATATTTTTTTTTTTTTTGGCTTTATTTTTTAAATTCACACCTGTCTATGAGACAACCAAGCATGAAAGGCATGAGAAAGAGTAGTACCCAGCGGCACCTCTTCCTGTCGTGATGATCGGATATAGTTAGGCTAGGAGATCCCTCATCCAGCTCCTCTTTAGCATTCTGCGAGTGTTGGCAGGCATATTGGTTGTCTTGCCATGTCTTGCATGAGTGTGTTAGGATCTCCGTGTAAGCTATCGTGAAATCGTTTGTAGTGAGTCCGTATGTGTTCATTAACTGCAGACATATTGAGGTCTATGTAACGTAAAGTTGCTGATTTGCCAAGGAGCTTTGGTAATAGTCCTAAAGGTTTTTGACTGAAAAATTTGAAGTTTTTGTACGTGTATTTTTTTGGCTGTCCCTTATATCTGTGAAGCGTTGGTCCAGATGGGCTTGAGTAAGTGTTCAATTTATGTCTAAGTTTCAATTTTTAATGTCTTGAAAGAAGTGAGTATAACAGTTTTAGTCTTTGGTTTAGCGTTTTTTGTTTATTCTTGATGTCTGGGCCCCATGTCATTTTCCTGTCAAATGTCAGGCCTAGGTATCGAATTTTGTCTGTCTGCGGAATTACTATATTGTCGAGGTATATTGGAGGGCAGGTTTCTTGTCGGAGAATAAAAAGGATATGTTGAGATTTGTCGAATTTTTATGATTAAGTCGAATTTTCCAAAGTTTGCACCAATCATGAAGTTTTGTTAGCTGATGTTGTAAAGTCTGTGAGGCGTGTGCTGGATTTTGATGTTTTGTTAGAATTGTTGTATCGTCTGCATACGTCGCTATCAGAGTTTCGGTGCTGTTTGGAATATCATGTGTATATATGATGTAGAGCAGCGGAGCTAGTACTGATCCCTGAGGTGCTCCTGCTAAGGCCGGTCGAATGGCAGATAGTTCTGAGCCTTGGCAGACAGAGAAAAATCTTTCAGAAAGAAAAAATTGAAGAATAAGATAATAGGAGTATGTATATAAGGTAGGAGGAAGTATCGTCTTAAGTTCGAAGAGAAGCCCCTGATGCCAGACTCTATCGAACGCCTGAGCGACGTCCAGAAATACTCCTGTTGCATATAATTTTTGCTTTAGTGCCGTCGCAATGTAATCCGTCACCCTGTGTAATTGTTGAATGGTTGAATGTTGGGATCGGAATCCAAATTGATGGTCAGGCATTATGTTATTGTTCGTCAGTATGTCAAGAATTCTTTTGTAGAGTAGTTTCTCAAAAATTTTTGAACAAATCGGGAGCAGGCTGATACGTCTGTATGATGATGGAGTAGCTGTGTCTTTGTTTGGTTTATGAATCGTGGTAATGTGTGAATATTTCCATTGTAGGGGGAATTTAATCGTTCTGAGTATTGCATTGTTAATAGAGGTTAGATATACTAGAGCCTTCCTGGGCATTTTATCAGGTCATGACTAGGAGCTTTCTTCTTAGGTAGCTGTCTAATTTGTAAACTTTTGTAGCTGGTAAATTTTTTAACGGCTTCTTCGAGCTCCTCCTTAGTTTCTAGAGACATTGAGATAAAGAGCGTTGAGTTTAAACAGTTGCTATAAGCGTCCCAATCAATAATCCCTTCTACAAGAGATGTTTTTTTTTATGGAAATACAAGGCTTATCCAATGCACTTCGTGCACTTCGATAAAAGGTGTCTATCGCCTCTATCGTCACTTGTCTGCCCCCAGCTGGCGAGATCTCTTTGATCTCTGCATATCGCACAGCTGTTTACAATTATTTACATTATTTCTAATATTACGTCCTCAATAAGTCTTTCAATAGTGGTTTGTAATAATTACAATTTAAAAAAATAATAAAATAACTTTTATCTATAGTTTAGAGCATAAAGATATCAACGTAACAATATTTTTTTTACAATAGTTGCTAGCATTATGTAGATTACTATAATCATCAATATATAGGTATGTTAAAAAAACAAACAAATAACATTGACTATTGAGCAATTGAAAGAAAGTCAGATAACTCGATCCACAAGAAGTATAAAAGAAACATTGGATCTGTTTTCCTACCCATCGTTTACGTGGAAAATATGGAATATTTTCCACACTCTGAAGCTCTTGAATCCCTCAGTAATACGATATTGGAAAAAAGAATGTTACTATCACTGGTATTGACACAGCATTTCAGAAGGAATTCGAGATGTATTTATAATGTGCCAAGCTATTTGTATAAAATAGCAATTAAACAACAAACTAATCTAAAAAACTAAACTTATTTCCATAAAAATGCAGTTGTGATAGCATTTACAAACAATTATGTCAAAATTATATCAATAATTTTAAAGTAACACTGTTAATCCAAATTAAGTCGATCAATATCATTTCTATTTTATAAATACTTGGCAATTTATAGATTAAAATTAATTTAACTGGGTCGCCGATTTCAATATACCGTGAAAAACCAATATTTTGGTGGGAAAGCCACGTGGATGCCATTTTCCAAACTTTAGATTACATCATATATATTTGTAACGTTTCGGCCATTTTCAATCCTCCATATTCTTTTGCATAAATTAAACTGCTAACATCAATTATATGAATAGTATTAATCGTTTATAATGCATTTTACAGGACAATGTTGTATTAATTTTCGCATTAAATAGATAACTAATATTGGATGGGTTATTCCCTATTGCGATGGCATTATTGTGATTCTCGGATTAATTTATACAGCAATAACATCAAAAGTCAGAATCAATTTTCAATAAATGGTTTTGAAGGCCTTTGAACGCAGATAGAGTTTGGGATATTGTTAAGGCGACAAAGAAACATTATCTACGTAATATCAGCACTTCTCTATATAATCGAATATAGAGAAGTTCCCCAGCCTCAACCATCATGGCCGTCATTCCAGTTCAATGTGATGAGTTCATTAGTTTTATCTAATCTTTAGTGCTTTGTTTGTAATCAAAATAAATCATTTTTTAAAAAGTTATTTCGGTTGGTCAATTATTTAACTGGCGCCCGAACACAGGGACTTGAGGGCTTTTGAAGACTTGAGATGAGAACTTCAGCAAGATATTCCTTACTACACTTGTAACGAATTTGAACTTCTCATTTCATATATTCAAGAAAAAAACTGTCACTATGAGTAAAATACTATCAAGCTCTTTCAAGAACATTTGACTTTGTTTTCAAAAGAAGATCTTATCAAAGATTTCCAACTCAAGTAGAAATTTTGTTAAATGATCAACCAGAGTTTTTAAACTTAGAGGCATTCACTGATACAACAATTTTTCACAAGATTAGCATTTATTTTATTTCAAAATTGTTTACCATTTATTTTATTGTATAACATTTATATAATTTTTTTTTAAACATTCATTTTATTATAACTTTATTTTGTATGAATCTATTTTACATTTATCTATTTACTTTATGAGTAATTTGCAAGATAGACTTAATAATTTAAGACAAATTTAAAATAACATTACTTTAAATTCAGATAAAATTAATTCTTTATTAGTAGATGAATCAGACATAACAATGGCCTTAGAAATTAAAGAACATGATTTCAAATTTATCTCCGAATATGATGGTAACTCATTATTTTTAGTAGACCATAAGAAATACAAAATTTGTATATAATTTATATTGTAAGGATAATAATCCTCACAAAAATGTAAATCATTCAAAATTAGTTTTGACTGCATTCACAAAATTAAAAGGTAAAGCAAAAATAGCGACATATGATACAGAATTTGATGGCGTACAGATAATATTAAATTATTTAAAGAAAAAATACCAAGACACACGAACAAGAGAACAATTAATTTCTGAAATTTTAAATACGAGAGCGTATCAAAACAAAAATCCTCACGATTATTTAGGGCGTTTAGGACGGAAAAGGTGAGACTTATACGCAAGAATTTATTCCGACGCAGACATTGCTGATAAAGATAATGAGATGGAGCGTTACGACAAACAGATTAGTCATCATGCGGCACATCAATTTCTTCCTTCACTGATTGACGTCATTTAACTTATTAAATTCGAGACATTAGAAGACTTAGACAAAATTTTGAGGAATAGGACGCCACATATAGTTCAAAGATATCCTACGCATCAAAAATTTGAAAACCCTCAAAATATTAAAGAACAAAGAAATCCCAACTATCATGGTAAAACTTATAATCCAAATTATGATCAACAAAAACGAAATATTCAACCCAAACAATTTTATCAAAATCCTTGTGACCATCATGATCATCAATATAACAATCAAAGATATAATAATCAACAATATAATAATCAAAATTATAATAATCAACAAACGCCGATTTATGATAAACAATGGGATCCACAAGCCCAACAACAATTCTTTAATAGACCTAATTCTAACCAATAACAAAATGCAAATAACAAATAACAAAATGCAACAACCTCCTATGGAAAAAGCGGAACCATCCCTAACAGCTTCAATGCGGACAGTTTCTAACCGAGTCCATCCAATAGACGAAGATAAAGATGCTATAATAGCACAATTAAAAGAACAAATTCAAAATTTATAAAATAATTAAAGAGCCTTTTTTAGAGCCAGGTCCACACTCCAACGACCCGCCGGATTTAAACCAACATTAAATAAACCTACAGAAAGTTATTTATTTATTTTGATTTCCAGTTATTTATTTTGATTTCCAGTTATTTATTTTCACCAGTCTAACTGCTGAAGAAACAGTAACATGTCATAAAGCTCAGTAAATATCAAAAGTGAATAAAGAAATCATATCTCATTTCTGGCCTAATGAATATATATTGAATAGAATGGCGCAAAGTACGCACGGTTCGACAATTACACCAAGACGATAAAGGCGGATACTGAGGTGATCGTGACCCTAGTTAGCATCCTGAAGCTAACCACGAACTGACTACGTCGGAGGTTCGTTAGAAGTCGTACAGATGAATCTTTCAATATTTCCCATCGTTTCCCTGTCGATTTATCTGCATAATGGCTACTGAGTCAAGGAAACCACAAGTGGGGTAGGTACCGGGGATTGATGTTTTTTCCCTCCTTATATAGCTTCTCTCGAAATCCTTTTTTTTTTTTTTTTTTTTTTTTTTTTTTTTTTTTTTTTTTTCTTTTAATCCCCCTACCTGACCTTTCGGTCATACGGGGTCGTGGTGGCATTGGGGTATTACGCTGGGGTAGCGTATGCCACTGCCACCAATAATCAACACATTTATTTACAAATTCTTATATTACATTTTCTCTGAGGGTATTATATTTCTGGGTACAATTATTATAATTTCCTGCTACTGTGGTGCAGCCCAGTGTGCGTTTGCACGCCTTAGGGCTGCACCTTGTCTGCTACTACGGAGCAGCCCGGTGCGCAGTTGCGCACCTTAGGGCTGCTCCTTATCCTCTCCATCCGTCCGGCACCGTCCAGCCCTCCTGGTCAGCCGCATCCGTCCGGATCCCTTCTTCAGCTCCATCCGTCCGGATACTGGTCCAGCCCTCCTGGTCCACCGCATCCGTCCGGATCCTCTCACTGACTGCATCCGTCCGGAAGCCGGTCCAGCCTTCCCGGTCCACTGCCTCCGTCCGGGTCCCATCAGCCATCCTCAGGCTCGCCGACGTCGGGTGGTCTGGCCCTTCCCAGTGTGAAGTGCTCAGGACCCACCACCTCCTTCCACCCGTACACGAAGTCCTTGAAGAAGGGGTACACCTGTTCCTCCATCAGACGGGGGAAGTCCGACTCGGCGAGGGCGAAGATCCCGGTACTTCTCGACAACCTGGCTCGGTGTCCTTCTACTGCAGTGCAGGACACGATCACGTGCTCTGCAGTCTCAGGGACTCCACAGGTGGGGCACCGGGGGTCTATGTCCTTTCCATGTTCCTGTAGTTTCCCCCGGAAACCTCCATGCCCTGTCAGCATCTGCGAGACCCAGTAATCAGGGAGGACCCATCTTGCCTTCAGCCTTTCTTGGACGGTGGGGAAGAACTTCCTTAGGGTAGTTCCCTTCTGACTCCCTACCCACCGTCCATTCCACTCCTCGATGGTATCCTCCCTCAATATCTTCTTCCATTGGTTGGGGTTCTCGCCGATTCTGGTACGGAGTCCCTCCGGTAGCGCGTCGAGCCCCTGCCTCTTCACATTATACTTTATTCTGTCCTCCTTGAGGACGAGGTCTAGGGGCATCGCTCCGGCTAGCACCTGCACCGCCTCATGCGACACCGTTCTGTATGTCTTAGTGACCCTAAGCAGAGCCAGTCTCTGGATCGTCGCCAGTCTCTTCCTCTGCAACTGCGTGAGGTGTTGGCTCCATGCTGGGGATGCGTACCTCAAGATACCCATGACCACGCCCTTGTAAATGGTCATTGTAGCTGGGTATCTGATGCCCCAGAACGCACCCCCAATCCTGTACAAGCCATTTATAGACCGGGTCACCCTATCCTTCAGGTAGCCTAGGTGAGGGGTGACGTCGAATCTTCTCCTCATCTTCACTCCTAAATACGTCACCTCCTCACCCATCCTCACTCTCTGGCCATCTATCTCCAATATGATAGGGTGAGCCCTGTCTGTGGAGCCTCTTACGAGCATGGCTTGGGTCTTGGCTGCGGCCATGCTCAGCTTCCTCCTCACGCACCATTCTGACACGAGACTGGCGCACCTCTCTGCCTGTGTTTTCAGTCTGGCTCTGCTATCCTCGGCCACTATGACCGCCAGGTCGTCGACGTAGGCCGTGGCAAGGAACCCTCTCTCCTCCAATTCCCCCAGCAGCTGGTCGAAGACAAGTTTCCACAGGGCCGGACCCAGGACAGAGCCCTGCGGACAGCCTCTCTCTATCCTCCGCTCTACCTCGTAGTAGCTACCTCTGATGTTTACGCTCCTGTTACTGAGGTAACTACTAACGAGGGAGTACAAATTGCTGGGGGTGTCGAACTCCTGCAGCCGCTGGAGCACGTAGGGCCACCATACACTGTCGAAAGCGGAGGATATGTCGAAGAGCACCAACATGACATATTTCTCCGCTCTCTCCTCCACGTCCCTACGCACTCTCAGCAGCGCATCGGTGGTTCCCTTGCCACGGGTCGAGCCGAATTGCCGTGGATGACTAGCTGCACTGAGGATCGGTCGAAGACGCGTGACGATCAGTTGCTCCAGGACTTTGCTGACGACAGGGAGGAGGCATATCGGCCTGTACGCCTTAGGCGATGCTTTGTCCTTCCCTCCTCCCTTGTAGAGCAGTCTCAAGTCTGCGGTCCTCCACTTGCTTGGAAAGTGACCCCTCTCCAAACAATCATTGAATATCTGGAGGAGCTCCTCCTCAACGTACGGGGCACTATTCCTGAGGACTGCAGCGTCTATTCCGTCCAGTCCCGGAGCTCTCCCGATCCTCTGCTTCTCCACGGCCAGACGAAGGTCCCATAAGTCCCATGGTGGGCATAGGTCGGTACCTGGTGGGTATACCGTGGTGCGTCTCACCATGGCGTCTATCTCGCTGTCCTGGGACGGGTCATCCCTGGGGTATGTAAAATCTACGTACATCGATGCCGCTTCCTCCAGGGTGGTTGCCTGGGCTCCTCCTACTCTAAGGGAAGCCATCATCGTGAGAGGCTTCACCTTGCCCAGTGCCACCCTGTACGGTATTCCCCAGGGGTTCTTCTCCGTCTCTGCAACGATGAATTCGTCCCAGGACCTTTTCTTCTGGTGACGCACGCCGTTTCGGTACACTCTATACCTACGCTTAGTCTCTTCGCGGAGTGCAGGTCTCAACTCTTCGTCTCTGCACTCCTGGTACCTACGCCTAGCCCTGTAATACTCCCTCTTCACTTGGGTCAGGGCTGGTGTCCACCATGGGACCGGACGTACTCTCGCCCTTCGGCGTCGGAGGGATGCACTCGCCGCTTCCGTGATGGCGCCCGTCAGCATTGCCACCCTATGGTCAATACCTAACTCCACCTCCATCGGCGCCATCTCCTCCCAGTCTCTATCCGCGAGTACACCCTCCAGTTCACTGGAGAAGGCCCTCCAGTCCGCCGATCGGGTCACGAAGCCCTTTTCCACTTCTAGGGCGTTCTCGCCTTCCTCCTGCACCACACTGAAGGCAATGACCCGGTGGTCGGAGCTCGTGTCAGACCGTAGGGTCCAGTCCGCAATGCGCCGCGCCATTGTAACCGTGGCGAGTGTCACGTCTATCCAGCTCTGACCCCTCGCTCCAACAAATGTGGGGCCAGAGGGCTCGTTAACGATCACGAGCTGACACCTCGCCAGGCTCTCTTCTACTGCTCTCCCTCTGGCGTCTGTGCGCACTGAACCCCAGGCCGTGCTCCACGAATTGGTGTCGGAACAGACTATCGCGTTTCTATACCTTTGCGCGACAGCCTCCACGGCAGCTAGACTATCCTCGACGTTAGCCGGTCTCGGCGGTATGTACGTGGACACAAAGGCGAACGTGATGCCGCCCCATCTTACATAGCATGCCGCCTGATCTGCCGTGGTGAAGTTCTTCAGTTCCATCACGTCGAGGGCAGGATTGACAATCACTATTGCCGCTCTGGGCCTCCTCTCTCCACTGCTCATAGCGACCACCCTCGACGCTACACCAAATCCAACGACCACATTCTTCCGACAACATGGCTCTTGGATCGCCATGATGTCCACGTTCCGGGCGAGAGTACGTAACTCATCTGCGACCATTCGTCTTCGGCCCATGTTGACCTGCAGGATCTGCAGGCTACGCATACCGGGTCCTCTTCGCCAGTCCCTCCATCATCTCCAGGTGTATCGGGCACTCCCTGCTGCCCGCACAATGCTGGAGGTCCTTCCCCTCTCTGCCCTTCGCTTTGCAATTCCTGCAGCAAGGGGCGGCTCCTCTGGTCCTCCCCGGGCACTCACTTGCCTTGTGCCCGGTACCCGTGCACCATCTGCACGCAATCTCCTTGCTGCAGGACTTTGCAGGGTGGCCATAGTCTTGACACTTTAGGCAGAGCGGGGGGTCGAGGTAGTCTCTCATGGAGAGGCTCCACCATCCTCCGCTGACGTCCTTCTCCGTCAGCTCCATTAATGCCAGCCTAATGGATGGGTGGGTCTCCATCACCCAACTCCTCGTGAGTCCACTTCTCACTGGAGTGGAGAAGCAGGGTCTCATCCACCCCCTCCTTTCCTTCTCCTCACATTTAACCTGCGGGATCTTTCCCCACAGGTATCTCTCCAGGGTCCCTTCCTCCCAGTGTTTGGGGACCTTTCTAACCTCTATCCGGGGCCACCTAGTCTTGGCAAGGCTTACCTCGAGCCCCTTTTCCGCCATTTTGCTCCAGGTTAAGATTTTTCTGGCCTGGTCGGCCCCTTCCGTCCTTACCAGGACGGCACCAGACCTAGTCACTTTTTCAATTTTTGCTGTGGCCCCTAAGGCCTCGAGCTCCTCCTTTGTTGGCAATTGTTCATAGATCTTGCTGGGGGACCAGTTACCATCGGTCCCCTTCCCCTTCACCGTGATGTAGGTGACTATCTCCTCTTGGGGTTTGGGAACCGACTTTAGGGCCACTTTCCCCAGCACATCCGCAAACGTCTTCCTTCTGGGAACCTTCTCCATCTTCTCCCTGTCCTCTTCTGCCCTAACTCTGGGTCTTGGCCTTCTCTTCTTCTTCTTCACCTCTGTCCACGGCTCCTCCTCTTCCTCTTCGGTTGTTTCCGTGACCAAGGTCACGCGTCTAACCGTTTCCTTTTCTTCTTTCTGGGCCTTAGGAACCTGTATCACCTGCTTCCTAGATGGCCCCGCCAATCTTCCAGGCTCCTTCCCTTTTCCTTTCCTCTCTTCTGTGTGCTTCAGAATTTGGGTCTCCTCCTTTGACAGCTTTAGGGTGTCGATAATCCTGTCGACCCTGTGCACAGTTGGGGATACCCACTTCTTCATTTCTTCGTCATAAGTGGCTCCGACGGCTTCACTTATAGAGTTGGCCACCATCGGGGCAACTACCGCCGAGACCTTAAGGGCTATGACCTCGTGGAGATAATCCGTGGATAGAGCCTCTCTAACCACGTGTTTCACGAGCTGGGGAACTCCTCTCCACTTCTCTTCGAGGGCCACGATCATGTCTCTCATCTCCGTGACCCTCCCGTTCAAGTAGGCCTGCTGATCTAGGGTACACTTAGTCCTTTTGCGGAGGTACTCCCTAATGCCCTCCGCTGCTTTATAGGCCTTCGAAGAGGGCCTATCCTCGTCTTCTTCTCGCGATGGGGGGGTTTCGTTCCTGGCTCTTTTGGGCCTTCTTGGGTTCTGAGGGGTAACCTTTGGACCCAGGTTATCCTCGGCCCCCGTCTCCTCGTCCGTATCCTTATAAGACTCCACGTCCGTCGAGGTGTACGTCCTAGCCACGCCAGCGTATGAATTTGAGGATTTAACCGCCGCCATTTTGTTCTCGAGGTCCATGTTAGCGGCCATTTTGACCACCCTTTGTGGTTTTGGTGGCTCTTCTAACTGATCCATCAACAAAAGCTCAGTATTTTTCGGTCCCTCGACCGGAGTTTCTGAATCCCCCATTTACGTAATAAATTACGCGAAATATGGGTTTCAAAAAAAGGTTTTTAACTGTGCGATTCCCGCGCGTGGTTCTCACCTTTCCGCACTTAACCTAACTTATAACTATTATCGGTCAAATGACCTCCTGTCCAGCGCTCACCAAAAGTCAAATAAAAATAAAAACACAAAACATAAAATAAACCCTATAACGGGTGAAAAAACTTATAAATTTTTTGACCCTCCTGTCCTCCGGGCGTCCCGATTCGCCACTTAGTGTCCCTCGGGAATCACCCACGCGCACTCACTCGCGCCAGCACACCAATAAACACAGGCAAGTTAAATACACGCCTTACCTCACCGGTGTCTGGGAGCAGACTGAGCTCTGAGTAAAACTACAATGGGTGGGGATAATCCCACGGAACGGCCAGACGTAGGTCCTTCTTCATCGACAGCCAGAACGCTACTCTCTCGAAATCCTCTATGTAATGTTAGAATCTGTGAGGACCAGTGTTCTAGATGGACCCATTTAGCCGCCAATCTGGAGTGGACAGTGGGGAAATACATCCTCAGGGTTTAACCCTTTTCGCTAGCGACCCTACTTCTGTTCTCCCTCTAGTGAATCGTCCCTCATTATATATTTCCATCTCTTAGGTTTCTCCATTACATTCTGCCACAGTCCCTTCGGAACAGCTTCGTGCCTGTGCCTCTTTAAATCAAATATGTTGGCATCCTCCAGCAGAATGAGATCCATCTCTCCAGTCAGTACATGCACTGCTTTATGCGACACGGTTCTATACGCCTTGGTGATCCTCAGGAGTGCCAGTCTCTGGGTCGCCGCCAGCTTCTTCTTTTGCGTCTGTGTGAGATGACGGCTCTATGCAGGGGATGCATACCTCAAGATACCCAGTACCACTGCTTTATAGATGGTTCTAGTAGAAGAGTACCTCGGGCCCCAGAATGCATCTCCTATTCTCGGCAGTCCATTTGGAGAGAAGGACGCACTATCTGGGCGGAATCCAATGAGTGGGGTAACTTCGAACTTTCTTAAATTTTAGCCCAAGATGTGTCACCTCATCGCCGAGGCTCACATTTTCTCCTGCTATATTCAGGCTGATAGGGTGAGCTCAATCTATCGAACCTCTCAGCATTATGGCCTGGCTCTCAACTACCCTGTTGGCACAACCTCTCTTCCTCCGCGATCAGCCATCCTTCACTTTGGTTCGTGGCCACTTTCGCTGCCAGAACGTCGATGTAAGCCATACCTCTAAGTATACACTTCCTCCAGTAACTGATCAAATACCAGTTTCCATAGATTCGGTCCGAGGACGGAGCTCTGTGGACAGTCCCTCTCTATCCTTCCCTCAGCCTCATAGGAGCAACCGTGCACCTTAACCCTCCTATCACTGAGGTAGCGGCTTACGAGGGAGTACAAGTTGCAGGAAGTATCAAACTGCCACTGGTATACGAAATGCCAACATACACTGTCGATGGCAGAGGATATGCCAAACAATATAATCAACACGTACCTCTCCACCCCCTCCTCAGCGTCCCTACGTAATCTTATAAGCGCATCTGCTGTTCCGTTTCCACTTGTCGACCCGAACTATCGGTGGGTGGCTCGCCGTTTGGCCTATAAAACAATCATACATACCAAATTTCAGCTCATTGCAGGAAGTGTCCAAATGTAGAGAGGGAAAAATGTGTATATATATATATATATATATATATATATATATATATATATATATATATATATATATATCAGACATCCCCGAAAACTCCTAAACTACGGATTATGAAACGGATATAAAATGCACTCCCTTACCGATGACGTTCAAGTCTGTTATTGTTGGGGAAAATACGAATTAAAAACACATCTGTTGTTAAGATTATAACACCCAATTGTAAAATATAAGGGAAAGTTTCAATTTGTACACCAATAATTTAAATTACTTTAACAGCCGTAAATTGGGTGCTATTGTGATATTCAATTAAGGATTAATCCTGAAATAATTATGTACTGTTCATTCGATTCGGCAATTACCATTCTCTTTTGATCTCAAATAAAAAGTAAAAGAACCATAAAATGGGAGCTATTAACGTAATAAAAAAAAACAACTAATAAACGAGAAACGACATACTCATCCGATTGCCTCACATAAACAGGAGTCGTCAATTCTGCACAGAATCCTAACTACTGTCATTTATAGACCAGGTTACTATCCCCTTTTCGCTACCAGAAGAGGCATTGTAGGCCAGAGGAGGAAATCAATTAGAGTGGAACAGCGCTGAGTTTTAGGGCCATATCTGAATAAACTGGTACAATAAAAGAAAGGGTGACAACTTTAGGCATTAAACTAAAGATTAACATTCTTACACTTAGAAATCAATAATTTCAATTTATTTTAGCAATAATTTAATAATGGTATTGAAATATATTCGTATTGAATATTAGTCGTAGATCTGAAGGTCGTTTATGAAGTTAAGAATAATTTTGTGAGCTCTTCTATGTTTTATATGATAAAACTTGACGTGATTCACCGATGTTTTGTATAATAATAAAAATATTTATTTGCTGATGGATATAAAACATACTCTTATGTGGCATTTAACATATTGAGTAGAAATGAAAACCGAAAATATTGTTGTTCGTAGATATTAAATGCCTAAACAGAGAAACAAAACTAAAAGGGCAAGTTACCTTCCTTGTCATAATAATTTTGATACCTTCAATTTATTGTTACTTTGATGCTGGTATTAAAAAGTCAATCATTAATACAGTCAATCTAATTAATCATTTTGCCTCGTGAGAGAGGACGGAAAGGGAGACAATCTTAGCTCATCGTAATTATAACTTAATAATATGAAGAAGCGTTAAACAAAAATTTTAATTAGCAACAGGATCGTACTATATTTAATGAAAAATTATAACGAACATTTTCATTTAAAATATTTTCAAGGTATATAAAAAAAAAAAATCTAGTAATATAAAAAGCGTGTTTTTTTTATATGAGAAAAATAAAAATATCAGAATAAAATGGGACTCATTTTACAGAACTAGATTTTTAAAAATAACTCAATACTTACAATTTATAACTTGGGCCCCTTGGCTTCTGATCCTCTCAATTATAAGAAAAATTAAGAATTGTAGTACCGAATTTAAAAACTTCCAACACAAAACGTTCTTTTTAAAATAATAAAGTGGGATTTTGAAAAAAATGAGAAACTATTGCAAGTAGATACTAGAATCATGTATATTTTTTTGAAATTAATGAAAAATTTTCATATTTTATTGAAATGTTTCAATGACAGAAATCATTAATCATCAAATTACATCGTTTTTATTTTGTAACAAAATATAAGACCGAAATTTTTAAAACGAACTATTTAGCCAACATTTTTTTTATTAAAAAACTAATAGCTATACAATACAGCTATAAAAAAAAATTGTTTTTTTCACCATTGTTATTCTTAAGGGACTTCGTCCCAGAGTAATGTTTGATTTCTATTATAATTTGCAAAAACAAAAAAAAAATTATAATTGTGAATATAAAAAAAATACCTACAGGATCATAACCCTCGGGAACACATCGAGGCGATGTTTACACAGCATATTTCGATTTATTCAAAATCACGTTCCTTAATGGCGCGCCGAAGTGCGAGGGCTTAGTTTATTCCTAGATTAAGGATTCTGAGTGGCAGGACGATGTATGATTTACTTCTGGTGTCAACTGTTCAGTGGACATTTGAGTTCCATTCCAGACGACCTCGAGTGCGGAGTTAACACCAGGAAACGTGCTCAGATGTAAGTTCATTTTGCAATCTTTTCTTTATTCAAGTAGTAGAGATTTTGAGTCTGAAAACATTTCTTTTCTTTCATTTATTAAAATTATCAACAATCATAATAATAAAAGGCTTCCAAAAAATATATAATTTTACCTTAGCAATGATTGTGAATCTGAAATTATTATAACACTCCTTCTTGATATTTATTTTTATGTCAACGAAAATATAAAAACCGGAATCAAGTTCGCTAAATATAAAAAAAAATTGTAAGAACCACAGCAGGCAGACAATAATATGTGAAAAATGTCCTCAAGAACAATAATAATTTTTTTATTAATTATTTTCATTGTTCATCCGTTATCTTACATTCCTTCGATATTATTTTTGGTTATATGATCTTTTATAGAGCGATGTATTAAATTTTCTTTCTTTTAGATTGTATCTTTACGAACTAAGCTAATTCCGTATCCACCGTTTATAAAAAAAAACATTTAACAATCAATAAATCGAACAATATTTTAATCAGGCAATGAAAATATTTTTTTAAAGTGAATTTATAACAGAGCGGATTAAACACAAAGGGGTGTGCTTTCTTGTGAATTTGCAAAGGTTGTGTTCCCGAGGGTCCCAACTAGTCAAAATCATCAAAGGATAAAGGAACAAAGCAAGACAGAAAGAATGTGTTTTATATAAGGCACCGAAAGAAAGAAAATTCCATACTCGACACGGATGATAAAGTAGGAATATGAAATATACTATCTTATAAACGATCAGACATCAGGATAATAAATAATAGTTATACATTAATATGTAATATTAATAGTTTGTACAATAGTTTTATTAAAATATAATAAAACTAAAAAAGCTTCAAAAGACTTCATTGAAATGGATATAACTAATACATCTAGTGCTAAGAAAAAATCAACTAACAGTGACATTAAGAACTATTATTAATAATGCTGTAATAGCAAGGTTCCTCGAACACGACTTCAACACAATGAGTACCTTACGGATAGAATTATTGTCGTCCAAACAAAATTCTGTTTCCAACAGACACTGTAACACGGTTGCACAATAAAGGGAATGAACGTCACTGGCAACTAAACCTGACAGATATTGTCCGGGAAACACAGTAAGCAATCTATTGCTGCAGGTTAATAATTATATATTACACAATTTTATTACTTAATACTATTGTTTTAAATAGGATTATAATTAACTATTACATTATTTGAAACACTAACAGAAATATTTTTATCCAATTAAGAGAAAAGAAAAATAAGGTATATTTAATATATACCAAAAATCAAATCAAGGAGGTTCTGGTCAACAAGAGGATGTGTGCGAAAATGACAAAAATTAAACAAATTTATCAATATTTATTTAACCATCAACAAAAAATCAACTAGTTTATTTTTAAATATTTGTTTTAATTGTATATCTTCTTCTAATTAAATCTGAAACTAAACACATACATATACCTACTTAAATCCAGCTGGACATACTTCCACAGATATATAGTACAGCCGAAAAGAACTGCTAACAAAATTGTTCAACTAAAAATATTTCCACTCTTAACAAAAGCGTCTTAGTACAAACCCTACATACTGCCTTACACTTACCAACAGTCGACTAACACATACGGACTCTTTACCAACGTTTCCATAATAATTTATACAGACACACCATTAGACTGACAAGAGATACGGATACAACTGATATGCTTATGAATATGAAGAGGAAACTGAAAAGGCGCAAGATGAGAGAACTCCTTCCTTAACTAGCCAAGGTAACTGAGTCAAGCCAGTGAAGAGATGCTGCGAGGTACAAACTATCCATCCCCAGGCCTGATATGTCATTATTTTATTGTCAGATCGTTTTCTTATTGCCAATTGGTGGGATTTCCTAATTGAAGATATAAAAAAAATTGAGAAAATATTTAATTGTAATGACTTTCAATAGACACTTAATTTAACTGATAATTTTTACGTGAAACAACCAGATAATGTGTTTCAGCTCAATCCTGTGAACCACCCTCAGGGATATTTAAGTTGGAAGTCGTGACATAACTCTGTCAGAAGGTTCTGTCACCACTTCAATAATGGCTCAAATGATTTAAACGTCGCCTTAAATAATAAAAAATATACATTGTTGACTGCATCACACCATCACAGTCGATGTACCAGCATCAACAGTCAGAGAATGTGACGTTATATATAAATGGCATGATCAGTCACAAACCCGCAAATCTCCAAACCGGTTACTACTAGCTAGTCTCAATACCAGGAGATCCCAAATCCAACTCCTTTTCAGCCTCTCTTTATTTATTTATGCCTGGAATTACGGCTATTCCAATACGCTGAACCGTTTCGTTACAGTGTCCATATAATGTTTTATAGAAATGTCTGTTAACTAAATGAATATGATTGTCGGAGTAAGTAACATGAGTAATGTTATGTTAGGAGAGAGAGACTCCGTGTCCTTGTTAAAATATCCTTTAAATAGAGGATAATGTAACGATTATTGAATTTGAGCGGGTATCGAACTACTGGCTCAGAAATGGAATAAAGAGACAGTAAATAATGGTCTAGTTATAATAGTATAGTTAGAATAGCAATAGATAGGAAAGCCACTAATAAAAAAATATTTTAGCAAGGTGAAATTTTTTATTTTATTTATATTGAGTAATATTAAATTCTGTTTCAGCAACGATAATGATAATAGTGATAAAAAAAATTATTCACAGAAAAAAAAATTAAATTATATCAAAATAAAAAGTAATAGACAAACTTATATAAAATAAAATAAAAATAACATCTTAAACGCAGGCATACTTATATACACTATTTACAATCGGCCTGGGAAACCCCGAACCATGCTTGCTCTCCACTTATGGATGGAAAAGAGCATGGAGATAATAACATTATAAATTTGGCAACAAAAACAATATTCTGTAAAAGATCTGAAGTATCACTATTTGTGTTTAATATGTATTTGGAGCATTCTTAGACAAACCTGGCAATACCCCGATGTCCTTTAATTCTAAAAAAGAACAGTGGTGTCAGGTTTTTCGAATAAGATTCGTATTCTGTGACACCAAAAAAATTAAATAAATAAATGGCAAAAAGATAAACAGATTTAGGTTGATTTGGGAATTTCCAACTATTTTTTAAATATTTGAAGTATGAAACCAGAGCCACATTCAGCGACTTCAAAAACTACCAAGCCGCGAGTTTTAAGCAAGCCAGTTGAAAAGAAAATTTCGTCATCATACGGATAACGACAATTCGAATTTACGAAAACTTCCTGGCTGAATGATAATTTAGCTTATTGTGAAACATATTTCGAATGTCTGATACCTTATCCTACCCATCATATTGGATTTCAAGAAAGGCCGAGTTACAAAAAATTTAGGCAATCGAAGCTTCCATTCAGAAACATTGTGAAATGGACTCTTCCTGGCTGACTGATTATTTGGCTTATTCTGAAACATATTTCGATGATGTCTGATACCTTATCCTACCCGCCATATTGGATTTCCAGAAAGGCCATGTTACAAAAAATCTAGGCAATCGAAGCTTCCATTTAGAAACATTGAAAAATGGACTCTTTACTAAACTTAGTTTTGGACAGTAGGAGTATCAGATTTGACATATATATATATATATATATATATATATATATATATATATATATATATAAAGAGAGAGAGAGAGAGAGAGAATTTATGGACTTCAATAAGATATTTGCTTTCATAGTAAATAAAAAATGTGTAACGAAGTAAGTTGGTAGGAAAACAAAGCTAATAGCCTTCATGAGAAATTCTGAAATATTTAACAACCATTTAAAAGTTTGCCCCTCCTTTCCTATAGGTCTTATTTCTCTAATTTAATATTCATTAACCAGTTCCCTTATCGGGCTGGATCTCATTTCTCCAACTTATTTACTTTTAATTCACCGAAATATGAAATGTAATGCGTAAATACGCAGTAGGAATAGGAGAAATTAGCCTTTAAATAATAAATTGTCGTTAAATTGAAAAACCGAAATTGAATGGAGTTCGAAAGATGAGGAGCTTTTCTAGAAAAAGAGGAAGGAAATAAGAAACAATCAGTAAGCTTTATATGGGATTGGAAAAGAGGAAAGCGGAATAGAAACGTAAGAAAAATTCTCTCTCATAAAAGAATCTTCATAAAATATCTTATTATCTTTATTCATTTCCAAGCTTACGATAGAATGTTGCAATTAAAGCTATACGGGATACGTATCAAAAATTATTTTATTAAAAAAACTAGCTGTACCCAGCCAGCGGTTTCACCGGCGTTAAATTTGGATCGATTTCTAAAATTAAGAATAACCTATAGTATGTTGTTGAGTTTCATTTCAAAACATTTTCAAGGAACAGGGACAAAACGATAATAATTTTTTTTAAACATCAATAAAGTTGCCTTTAAATAAGTTTCACGTTTTCACACTTTCTCTCCCTTAACGTCCCATTTTACTTAAGAAAGAACGTTTTAATATAATAATTTTATATTTATTAAAAAGTTTAATTTAAGGATAAATTGGTCGGAGGGTCTGGCCAATAAACAATACAGTAATAAGTAGAACTCACTTTTTTATTGTGTGACAACCTTTCCACCTAAGTTGTAAGCCTTCATCAATGCTAAGTAAAAAACAGAACAGGATAACATAAAACATAAAAATATGTAAGTAAAAGTAGAAAGAAATATATATTATCCCAACTTCTTCTTAAACTTAATCTACGGTTAACTGGATCCACACCAAAATTAAAAAGTTTGCGTAGTCAACTTGGCCCAACGAGGATGAAGTTGTCAAAACAACGAAACGTACTCAAGTTGGACACTTTTTTTCATAGCGATTTATTTATGGTTACTACTCCGTTCTTATGCGTCGCACAAGATAACGACTAAACGCATTTCACTATGTAACGACTAAAGACTCCAAAAGATAAGTCACGCACTTACTAACTAAAAATATAAATGATGTAGTAAGAAAATAATGAATACTACATTATTATTTAATAAATTAAAACTTCATAAAAGAATGTTTCATCAAACAGTGAAACTAAAAATAATCCACACGCACCAATGCACGTATCAAATCACAAAATACACAATGGATTTTACTTATGCCATTCATTCATCAATAAATACTCATTTAATACAACAACTTTTACTTCTCTTTTCATTATCACCCAAACCCAGTTGTACAAAACAAAATGCCTTCATACTTATCAATCGCTATACTAAACTTACCTTTATCTGGGTTGATATGCATATATTATAATTTATTTTATTTAATATAATGATTTTTTTTAAATCTTTTACTTATATAGTCGCACCTGTCTAACAGAAGAGCGACAATAAACAAATATTATGAATAATAGGTATACGTTATGATTATTATATCTATTCTACGTAGATGATTTTAATTTAATTTTGTTCTCCAAGAAACCGCGAAATTTATTATTATTATTATTTATTACAAATTTAGGTCCAAAAACTGTGAATGGTTATCATCGCCCATTTAACATATGGCGGCCGATTTGTGAATTTAATAATTTTGGCGAGGCAATTCTGATGGTCGTTTAAAGCTTTAGCCAGTGACCGAGGAATTCTGAAATTGGCCATTTCTCTCCTGTACTCACATGTAAATTGTTTTATTAAAATACACAATTGAACTATTCTTATTGGCACTATCGCACTATTACCTAAAATGAAGAACAAATGTGACAGAGGTCATTCATAATACATAAATGTGTTATTTATAAAATAAAACATTAGTTTAATTTATTTAATAATTATTTATGATATTCATAGCTGGCGTGCATCGGAAATATATGATTAAATTTCGCGGTTTATTCGAGGTTTGTTCGTCCCATATATCTTGCCATTGATAGCATGTGAGTAGAGGAGAGAAATGGCCAATTTCGGAATTCCTCGGTCACTGGCTAAAGCTTTAAACGACCATCAGAATTGCCTTATTGACGCTCTTCTGTTAGACAGGTGCGATTATTATAGGTAAAACATTTTTAAAAAAAATTATATTAAATTAAATAAATTAGAATATATTCATATCAACCCAGATAAAGATAAGTTTAATATACCGATTGATAAGTATGAAGGCATAAGTAAATCCTTTGTGTATTTTATGATTTGGAAGGTGCATTGGTGCGTGCGGGTTATTTATTATCTGGTGCAACAACTCGTCACCAAGTCTGGGCCGTCTCCAGTAAGTCTTCGTCAATTGGTTTTATCTTGCACAGCATTCCTCCAGTCTCGGACACCGAGCAGGGTTCTTGCATCTTCGGCCCGAGCATTCATCCACCTCATATTGGGTCTTCCTACTCTTCTTGTTCCATGGAATCCACCTGTGAGGATAGTCCTGGGAATCATCGAATCTTCCATACTTGCCACGTGGTCTGCCCAACGTAGTCGCCCCAGTTTCGCTATCTTGACTACAACTGGGCATTTGAAAAGGTTGTATAGCTCCCTGTTCTTGCGTTGCCTCCATTCTTCAGCAGGTTCTATGGATCCAAATATCCTTTTCCTTTAATAGATCGTGTGGATCAATTTTTATTACATTATAGTTGATTGTAAAATTTAAAAAAAATATAAAAATGCATCCTTTATATATTTATACATGATATATATATATATATATATATATATATATATATATATATATATATATATATATATATATATATATATATATAAATCATTTATTATTCATGATATTCCCAATCCATTAAAATAAATAAATAAGAAATTAGAATATATTTTCATTATAAAAATATTAGCTCATTAATAAATCTATAAACCATTAAAGAAAATAATTAATGGTTATATATGCAATATATTACATACATGATATTGAACTAATCATATGAACATATTATTTTGTTTAGTTTAGTGCAGCCAACAATGAATGGACCATAAAAAAACAAAATAAGTTTAATTTTTGAATAATTTAATATGAAAACCATCTTGTTCTAGGAGATCTTACACAAAGAGGGAGCCTTTAAATGAATGTTTGGATTGAACCAGAGTCCGCCGGACCGTGTGTCCATGTTCGGACGTTTTCGGCGATGGTCGGTAGGGATCGTTAAAAATTAAATTGCATACAAACAAATTGCAAGTGTACAGACCTTAGTTGTAATCGAACCCCTTGGTGAGCTTTCCTGTAGATTTTGAGACCGTAGAGTTTGGATTTCCAATCAGCCAACTTGACCGCCCTGATTACAAAATTTTACACCTTTCTTTTATTGTTATCAGTTAATAAATAAAACACACATAAAAGTGTATTTTTTCTATTAATAATTAAAACATTTCTAATATTTTTAAGACATCATTTAGGGTTCCAGTTATTGACAATACTTTAATTAATGCCGTGATTAATTTGATAAAATTTAATGATTGAAGCCAACTTAACAGGTATATTAGCATTAAGAATCTTCATTCCATATATATACATTATATGTATATGCACATAAAAGATTATTTAAATGTTATACATCTAAAATTATATCCATGCCTGAATTATTACAAATACATGGGAATATGGTTTATAGCATTACTATTTCATATTATTGGGCTTGATTACAGTGGTGAATTACATAGGTCGGAGTTTTGACTTATATTAGTTCCGCCATTGAGGAAAGGCAATGGTCAGAACCTATGCAAGTAGTTAGTACCTTTTAGTAACGTGGTATAACCCTAGTACAAATCCTTTAAAGTATAATAGTAAACAGGCATTTTTAGAAAAAACAAAACAAAAAAAACCGAAATCATATGAAGTAGTTGCCTATGTAATACCGATAATCCTCATTATCTTAAGACCGAAGCACACGATATCTGAAATTTTAGATGCAAGAACACCAGAACTAAATGATTTTTTAATTTATTATCGTAGTTATTTAACCCGTATTTTATCAATCCGTTTCATTTAAAAAAAAAAATCGTTTATCAGTATTCTACATTGATGCCGTTGCAGCGAGTCGCACTTTAGGTAAAGATGCAATTAAAAATGTAATACACAAGAAAAAAAGGCAACAATAAACTTTATTGTTACACTGAGATTTGATATAATTAACTCTCGAGTCTTAATAAATGGGATATTTGTTTAATCTTTCTTTCAATTAATTTTAGTGAAACTATATTTATATTCGACGCACCTAAGCTGGTTTTCTAAATTGGCATCAGTTGAAGAAGCACGAGATGAACCCTTTGTAAATTTCGTCTTCGAGGAAAATGTTTCACAAACATTTGTTAATCTGCAAAAACACACTCGTTCCGCAAAATACCTTGATTTGAAACATATCTCGAATGAAACATAAATATAGTAACAATAAAATCTTGACGAAAACTCAAAAATTTGTATCATTTCATTGTTAAAATGTAACTTAACTCATTATTATATATAATAATGATTGTTATATTATGTCTATCTCCATTTGCAGATTTGTAGGAGCACATCAACAAGAAATAGGCACGGAAATATTTCAAACATGTTATTTCGATTAGCTAATTATGAGAAACGACTATCATAAGCGGTTATAAGTTTCTTTATTTCACAAGCATATGTCGTGAAATTCTTAGGATGGCTTTTTGGGATGTTAAAATTATCCGAAAATGTTGAAAATGAATCTTAAAGGAGGAGAGTGTAGAAAATAAATTAAAGTAGGAAAGATACATCAAATTATCCAACCTGTAAATGAAGGAAAACATAAGAAAAAAGAAAATGTCAATAGAAATAAAAAATCACACGGTGGACTGCACAACTTAACGTGAACAACAACTATGTACATATTTAAACAAACGTTTATTTAGCCAAAAGAATTAAGATTAGAGTTAAACATTTTTTTAAATAAACAGGGAATTTCCTAAACAAATAGAAAGTTTCCTCTGAAAATAAAAACACCAAGCAAGGGTAGCCCTTTTACAAAGCTTTCAAAAGGGCGGCTAAAACGTGAGCAATAATAAAGAAAGAACTGGAAGCGAACAAGTTGGAAGTCCTTTTCTAAAGGGTGGAGTTAGATAATGTTCTGCAATGAGAAGCTCCCGTTAAAATAAACCACCCCTATCGATCAGTTAACAGCCATGTCGGCCACATGAGTGTTTGCATTAGGACTCTTTGGCAATGTCTGTATTTCTTTGTTTCACATTGGATCAGGAGTGAATTATAATATTCAAACTGGCATTCTTCCTACATTTAGTGCAAATTAAATTATATGCATACATAATATAAAGTGATATTATTACGATTTTATTTATGATCAAGTATCTTTGTACTTCTATATTAAATGTACAATTACATGACGTATTTGAGATTATAACTCGATTTGCATATCTTGGATCTCTCATCTTTAAAAACAATGACATCATCATACAAGGCCAGAAAAAAATCTGCTAAAGAGAGCAACTAGATTCTGAAAGTTCTAGAGGTGAACAAAAATGCTCTCCTTCGCCCTTTCCTCAATTAAGCGACTTACAAAGATACTAAGATACCCCAGGTCTTTGAGCGGAAGGTATTTATAAGGATCTATGCATCCATACTAGAGGGTGGCAATCGGGGAAGAATGGACAACGGCTTTATGAGCATTATCCTACTTTATGAGCTATATGACGAATCAGACATAGTCAGTTGTAAACTGCTTAAGAGTCTAGGCTTTGTAATCTGCACAATATCATGTGGCGAGGATATATTATAGGGCTTCGACAAAGAGGTTGCTTTGGTGATAGATGTAAGGAAAAAGAATGCGACACAGACTAAGATGGTTAGAGGAGATGTCTAACGACAGTCAATGAATTCACCAACAGTTGATCGCTAAGAATGTACTTATATATAATAATGATTGTTACATTATGTCTATATATAATGTTAGCTGCCGCTAAAAACTGATAAAAAAAACAAAGAAAGGAAAAGAGAACAAGAAACAACACTCACGAGATCTGAAGTAAGACTGCTTTATTTCTCTCTCTCTCTCTCTCTCTCTCTCTCTCTCTCTCTCTCTCTATATATATATATATATATATATATATATATATATATATATATATATATATATATTCTCTATGTTCTGTTTACATTCAGGGATCGAATTAAGTCTTACATTGTATTCATCCAGACCTTAACTCTCCCCTGCCAGTTTAACTAAATACTAAAATACTATACACAATAATCTAATATGTACAAATTTTGATGAAAACTTCAGATATGTGTATAACAACGTATACAAAGAAAACAAAACAACAAAAACTTTTAGCAACCATGACTCAAAAAAAAAAAGGAAATTTTTTCTTTTAAGTGGATAACCCCACATGTTTCGGTACCTATAAAAATATTATAAAAAAAAAAAAAAAAAAAACAGCAATAAGACAGCCTCTCTCCTGATTATATATGCTGGCACTGTTTTCGGCATTGCCGCCTCTGGTGTTAAACTTTTGTGGTACACGCGTAGGTGTTCACTCAGCGTGCTAGCCGCTCGTAAGCCTGCTTAGGTCATTGGATGACATAGGGTGTTGAGCTGCCATTTCAAATCCAGTGCCTTCATTTCGTTTCTGATCTTAGCGCTGTCAAATTCTCTGCCACAATCTGACGAGATCCGATCTGATACCCCGTAAAACTAGAGAGCAGAGCTGACCGCCCCAGATGACCGTTTGTGCGCCGTAAATACAATTGTCATTTTGCTGAATAAGTCGATCATAGTAACCCACCTGTGTCCTCTCCATGTGAATATGTCTATTTGTAACTCATTTAACGATGTTTCCGCCGTGGAGGTTTCTCTTGCTGCGCCTTTGGCGGCTGCCGGTCATACTTAGTCTCACAAATTTCACACATCCCGATCACCTCTTTGATCGTTTTTTTCATTCCCTCTCCCCCAAAAAATATCTGCGTTTCAGTACCTGTAGCGTTTCCTGCTCGCCTCAGTGGTTGGTTTTCCCCTGGTGATATGCGAGCGTCACCTCTTTCTGCAGGTTTTCTTCTCGGATCGTCTCTACCGTCAGTTTGCACCGGATAAATGTTCTGTCGACTCCGATCTGTTCGGGTCACCATAACCTCTTTATCTTATATCAAAATGTCTGATTTCCCACGTACTGGGTTTCCCCTGGTCTCAACGCATCCTTAAGCACCCGGCTAATCTGATCGGGCCTTGTCCCCGATTGAGACCAAATGGAAATGGTGGCGAATACATAGGTCCTAAAATAACGTATGGTCCACACGATGCCAGCAGTTCTCTCTCCACGGCGCTATATCTCGTTTCTGCGTCCGTGAGGCACTTACTGGCGAACGTCACCGGTCGTCCCCCTTCTTGCGTCAGAACCGCCCCAACACATACTCGTCCGTGGTAATTATGAATCTCTTTTCAAAATCGGGAAATGCTAGATTTCCGGTTCATATTGGAGTCGTGTCCGAATGTTATCTTCCATGTCGGGGGTTATAACCACTTTCTGACCCTTCTTAAGCAAATTATTAATGGGTCCAAGGTATTCTGCCATCTCAGGAACGAATCTTCAATAATAGTTTAGCGTCCCTAATAGCCGCCGGATCCCCTGTACATCTCTCGGGACTACCATTTTCCTCAATACCTCCACTTTAGCGCTGTCGGATTTCACTCCCTCTTTTGATATCGTGTGCCCTAAACAATTTATCTGGTCTTGACCCAATTGTGACTTTTCTACGGACAACTTCAATCCGAATTTTCTTATCTGTTCGAATACATTACGCAAATGGTCCACGTACAAAGTACTACCAAATCGTCCATGTAGACCTGCCATATAGATTCATCTATCCCCGCAGAAATTCGTCCGCAAGGCGTTGAAATGTAATGGGCGCGTTTTTGAGACCAAAAGGCATCCTTGTAAACTCATAGTGGCCCCTCTCGAAGATGAAGGCCGTCTTCATTTGGTCCCTGGGATGCATTCTTATTTAATGGTTTCCCGCCTTCAAATCAAATCTGCCGAATACCGTCACCCCACTGAGTATATCTAAAATGTCCTCGAATCTTAGTATAGGATATCTCTCGTCTACCGTATTATCGTTCAATTTACTATAATCCACCACTTCCCTATACTTTTCCTTGCCTCCCGCGCTCTTTTTCTATACTGCCCAGAGGAGACTATTGTACGGAGACGTACTGTATACGATAATCCCTTGTCTCTTCAGAGTCTCCAGCTCCAGCCGGATATGCTGACGCAGCGCCTGCGGTTTTAGCCATTCTTTTTCATCTCACCCTGTCTTGCTTCAGCGGGATCTCGTGCATGGTTTTCTCCGTTGCCCCCAATATCTCGCCCTCTTTGAATAAAATATCACCATATTCTTTTTTTATCTCGTACCTCCAATCCCCCACTTGACTGATTGCTCCTACTCGCGCCCCACAATCTTTTAGAAATCTCAAGCATTGATATTTCCCCTATGCGAATGTCCCGGTGTCCCTCGCTATTCCTAACTCTCGCTCCTATCTTTCCCAGCAGGTCATGCCCGGTAATCCCTCCGTATTCCCTGAAAATCCTCTCTACTATATGGATTTTTAATTTATCCTCCCTTTTTCTCCATCCCTCTAGGTTTATGATAACCTCTCCCTCTACTCTACAGGGCCCATCTAGGGTGATTAACTTACAAGAGCATACATTTATCCGAGGCGTCCCCTCTCCGTTATACATCCTCTCCAGCGTACTCCGGCAAAATATCGTATTAGAACTCCCTGTGTCTACAAGGTATCTTCCACTTGCGACTCTAATTATAGACAGCCATCTGCACTCACTTTCCACACTCACTACGGTGCGGTTGCCTCTCCAGTGCCCCTCTTCTCAGATATCATCTGCCCCTCTCCTCTCCACAGCCGCCCGTTGTCCTCGGTTCCTTCGATACTAATGCTTCCCTCGCCTCCTCTATTCTCTAGTTCTTGTACCTCTTCTTCTGTCTCGGACGTTTCAGACGATTCGGTCGACTCTCACTGCGGTTTGTCTCTGCTCCTCATTTCCTGTGCATTTACCTCCATAGACCCTGGCGGTTGGAGCCCTTCTCTTCTCCGACTTATGTAGGGGCATTGTCTGGCAATGCGCCCTTCTGTTTTACATTCGAAGCACTTGGTGCACGGACATTGTGCCACCAAGTGGCCTACCTTTCCGCATCCATGACATCTCCGGTCTTCACGCCTCTCGTTATTTCTCGCCTTCGTTTGTCTCCTTTCTCCAACTGTTGTTCGCTCCTTTCGAGCATATTCGACTTTTCCTTTCCCCCATATGGGCGGCATTGCTCTAGATCTTCTGTGTATCACTCTATTCCAGCCCGCGTCTTCCTCTACGCTCCTGGCTTCTTCTTCTCTGGCGCTCGAGTCTACTATCTCCTGGGCACACTCCTTCCTCACGATCTTCTTTCCTAACTGCACCTTCAATATCATCGAAAGGAACGCCATTCCGCCCTCTACTTCCGCTGCATTCACTGTCACCCTCATCTTCTCAGTGATCTTATTATAGTGGGCCAATAGTGTTCCAGCGTATTGTCCATTCGACTGATGTGCACGTTTCGTCTCCCGGAACATGTAAAAAATATCTTCTTCCGGGATCCATCTGCCGCCTCCGAACGCTTTTTTTCAGACGGTCCGTTACCACGTTCCATGGATTTTCCTCATCGGCTTGGATTAAATTCAGAATGCTCCTTTTGACCCTCCATATTAATGCCGCTTTCAAGGAGTCTGCGTCTCTTTGATTAGGCATTTAAGACGGTGCCCAGCAGCACCTCTTCCTACTCATCTCAAGATCCTTTTAAGATTCCTCTACATGTCATTCTGGTACGTCAACTGTGACTATTTGATTAAGAAACCATTTGGATTCCCATTCAATTTTTCTTACTATTGTAAGTAGTTAACTATTAGTATGAATAAATTAGAATGAAATGCTTTGTTTGTGTAATCAGTCTTAGTGCTTTTGATAGAAAAAGTCGTAATCCTTGTAGTAAACACTGTTAGGTTAAAGTAACTTTGTCATTACATAAATAGATATACGAATCAAGAATTCTTTTTGTTCCAATTTTTTGTTCTAGTCTCTAGTTCGCATACGTGGGTTTCATTCATGAATAATATTAGTCCAAAATAATTTACTGTGAAATTTTTTTCGTTATCCGACAGTTATTAGATAATCTGATTTATGGACTAGCTCCCGGTTACGAAAGTAATACTTAATTATTTCGTGTCACTTAGTCAGGTATTTCGAATTTCCACTGTGAATAATGTAAGCAATAATTAAAACTTTTGAATTGGTAATTGCAGTAAACAGTGATGGAATAGTACGAAGAGCTTCGTAGAAAAGATATGCTTTCCAGCAATATTACTGTTGCTAAAGCTGACAAGCATACCGTTTCTCTAAAGGTAGGAAGGATATTGGAAGATGTTCAGGGACACTATAACGGAGGAGAGATGGAAGTAGCCTGTCTTGGAACATTTAAGAACAGGTGTAGATAAAGGAATTCTACACAAGATAAGTAAAACAAACTCAATCTAATACCGGATTTCCGATACTGTGATTGGGAAACGAGAAGTGAAGAGAGACTCGAAACTGACAAACGTGGATATTAACAGACAAACAAGAGAGTAGAGCAAATGCTGCAGAAATGGAGTTCCTACAAAGGATTGCAGGGAGAACAAGAAGGGACTGAATCCGCAATAGAGGATCGAGGTTAAAATAGGGGTTTCTTAGAGGCTCTTATAACCAGCGGAAGTGGTTCGGCCATGTTTTCAAGACGGAGGAACGCCGAGATCCAGTGAAGACTATGGACTATGTGCCTGGCGATAGAAACTCTTGAGGCCGAACTGAAATACGTCGACCGTTTGTGCAAAAGGGAGAGAAAAAATCTCTCAGGAACCTGGCAAGAAATAGGCAGCAGTGGCAGTCATGGATGAAGATTCCTGTGCGTAGAAAGGTACTACAGGGTGAAGCAAAAGAAGAAGAAGAAGAAGAAGAAGATAATTGCCAATAATACTGTCAATAATAACTTAAGAGATATGAGAGATAAAATTTTGAATAATAAGGAAAAGGGAGTCTTGTTTACCTGTACCACTATAGCCCATGAAGTGTCTTCTTGGGTTCAGTACTTGGTAAGGATCATACTGTTTCTAAGCCAACGGTTGTGCAAGGATGTGATTTGGCCGAGATCACGCTCAGCCGCCAGGTTTTTTGCTCAATCAAGGGTACCCACTTTATAGAGGCTGGGTGAGGCCCAGGAGGGTCTCCCGATCCTATAGGATCTATTCACGGCTGATAACAGAATAAATAATTATCTGTCACAGCCGGTCTCGAACGCGGACCGGGAGCATAGTTGCACAGTTCCTTTACCACTGAGCTACTCCGCTCCTAATACTCTACGCCAGAATAATAATAAATGTATTACAATATACATAAACATTATCAATAATTAATTCATAATTTTACAAAAAATGTAAGAAAAGCTATTACTCAATTTACGAATACATAAGTTGAGGAGTTCAAGCAAGCAACGATCTCCTAAAAGTTGGTACATTAGAAGAATAATTCCTTATATAATTTAAGTTCCAGGAATTTCCGAAACCTGCCCCCTGAAGAAGAGGTTAAAATGTAATTATGCAAACTCTGTCTTTTTAACTATTTGAATTTACATAGTAAGCAGCTGTTGTTACATTGCCTCGTGACCTCATTACTTTTCACTTCTTTTTATGAGGATTTCTTAAGATGTTCCGAGAAAAGCAATTTTAGTCGAACGTGGAAAAAACAATTTAAAAGAGAACGTTAAATTGTTATAATGTTTTAATAAGTCTGTAATATATAAATATGGAGAAAATAATTTATATGGTTAGCAACAGAAACCACAATGATTTTGGTGATATAAACATAACTGCGAATATTTTTTGAATTTAAGTGTCTGGATTCTAAAATATCTTGAAAAAATGAAATTCAAGAGGAAATAAAGACGAGGTTAAAGGCGAGTAATGTTAATTATTTCGCAGTTGCAAAAATGCTTAGTTCACGCCATAAACTTAAAAGTTGGAATACACACAGCTATTATACCTACTTCCTATAGTTATTTACGGATGCAAAACTAGGCCGCTTACGTTTAAGTATTTCAAAGTAAAAGTTTGCGTGGAATATTCGGACGGAAGAAGAGTGAATTAACCGGAGAAGTTAGACGGCTACACTACGCCATATCGCATGAACTAGTCCCGGTAAGTACAGAGTGATCAGCAATTAGATAATTAGATTGACACCCATCCCCCCTCAAATCCGAAATTTCTTGAATTTTGAAGCGGTGAAACATGGTGGGACACATATGTGTAGCCTGAAGTTTCCTTTGAGCTCATAATCAACCCCTAACTTTCTCCAATACCTCTCCAGCGCACATAACTCTAGAATTTTCAATGAGATAGTTATATCTCGTGACTGATAAAATTCTATGATTCGTGAGCAAATAAAATTCTAAAGCGATGTTATATAAGTAAAAATATCGATCCGACGCTTTGATAAGGCCCAAATCACCAAAACAAAAAAATGCAACATATTGTTTCAGCCAAATTTTCATTTTCCCCCAAAAGAAAGCCTTTATCAAAAATAAATCTAATTAAATTAGCAAGAAAATTAGCTCATGTGCAGAGTCATACGATAAGTATTAACATACATAATGCTTTTTGAACATTAGCACAAAATTTCATTTTGTTGAAAAGGTCAGGGTAGAATTTTCAAGTGTGTGTATTTAATGACAGTTTCTTACAGTACATTAAAAATAATAAAATCTATGTTCATTGAAATTTTTCTGCATCACTGAGCAAAGGAACCCACAAAGCACAGCGATTGCATTTTGTTAATCCTCGATATAATCATCAGACTATTCTTAGATTGGTGCAACGAGCGGCAACAGACTATCTTGAGAAATGGAAACGGTAATCAAACACACACTGCACTTGAGACTTCTACCACGATCTTTTCAGCATAATGGGATTATCTGAGTTAATATTTAAGGTAGGGGATCTTTATGTGAGTTAATGTTATAGTTAATTTAATTAGATACAACCTTTATTATGGAGGTATTTTTGATTAAGGCATTTGGAGGAATATGAAAATTCGTCTGAAAAAATGTGATTTGTACCACTTGTACATTTGTGCCATACCAAAGCGTCGGATCGACATTTTCACTGATATAACATCGCTTTAGAATTTTTTTGATTTCCTAAAAGGATCCGTCATAAAAAAATGAAAATTCCAGATTTATGTGTAATGGAGAGGCACTGATGAAAGTTAGGGGGTGGAGGGGTTGATAAGAGCGCATACTCAGAAATACTGTTATGTCCCAACTAGTTTCACCCCTAAAAATTCCAAAAAGTGAGGATTTTCAGAGTGGTTTCGATCGAGTCCCCCAACACCCTGTATAATTGAGGTGATAGCATCACGAAGGACTTGTAAAGTAGTGGGACACTGAAACGAATGAATCACTAAAAAGTTAATTAGTGCTGAATCGACTGGTGAATGTCAATTGACAATGTGGTCATGTGAGTAGACCAAATCGCAGGATTGTCTTTAAAGTCAATGCTATTATTGATAATTCCGCAGTTCCTTATCTACAACTAAGGGCCAGTAAGAATTTATTATATCTAGTCGGCATCTGACTCAAATTTATGCCTCAGCTGATTCGTTTAATTAGCAGGTTGAATAACCTCACCCAACACCTCTTCGGTCTGTTGGTCAGCTTCCAAGGCATTCACAAATCACTAATACCTCACACGTTTAATCCAGATATTGTGGGCTCCATTCTCCTCAGACTCTGGACCGCAAATTCACGATTCAACATAGAAAAGAATTTTGCATAATTGGCACGATTAACAGACGTATGTTAATGTTGTATTAATGAAACAAATAGAAAACATAATACTATTCATAAATTTATGGAATAAAAATTAGTTTCAAAAAAGTTTTCCATCTTAAATCTTAAAAGGATTCTGGAGTCCTTCTTTTAAGAAGGATTATGGAGTCTTTCGATGTGCTCACTCGCGTTAAATTTAAATTGATCCCTAAAAACAAAATAAAATTTTAAAATAATAAACTATTATATGTTTTTCAGTCTCATTTGTTGCAGACATTGTGACAATGTTTCCCCACTATTTTTTTATCTACTACCCATCTTACAGGAAACGTATGAATTTTTTTTCTCCAAACAAGAATTTTTTTTTGTTTTTTACCGTGTACAGATGGAGTTCACTATGTGAGCAAAACCTTTATAATTGCAATGTATTTTCTAGATTTTTATCACTGGTCCAGGCCTTAGTGAAGACTGAGAGTCGTCAGTATTTGACGCTTACGCCATCAATAGCAGATTTTTAGACGTTTTCAATTTTTTTTTCTCGATGTATCGTACGCGGAAATCAACAGATGTGGTATTTAGGTCACATAATTAATTGAAATCCAAATTTTGAATTTTTGGCGCTTAAGCCTTTTTCAAAATACGAAATCGATATAGACAAATGAAAGTGGTACTTTTTCTGTTAGCAATTTATTTACTTTTACAGCTCCGTTCCTATGGGTAGTAGATGTTATAAAGCCTAAAGCATTCCTCGATGCACGGTCAATCAACCACAAAATGAATTTTTCAAATTGGACAGATATTTCCACCAATGAGCTCGTTCATACAAACTAACTCTTTAGCTTTATATAATAGTATTGATATATAGTTCAGAAGAGTGCTGCAGTACGAAAATTTTCGTTTTTCATTTTTTTTTTTTTTTTTATTGTAAATCTGCTCCTCATGTATATTTCTTTGTGAAAAAAAAATGTCAAATTTTTAGTTCCAATATTTTCTGCAATTACAATTTCTTTTAGTTTTTTATGAAAAGCTGACGCAATTTAATTCAATTTCACGATTTATGTTTAAATTATCAAAAAATGAAGATTAGTTTTTTTTTAAAACAAAAAAAGGTAAGCACCATTGACTAAGAAAATGTCCGACTTGATGTTTTAAAGTGAATTAAAGACTGGGATAAACGCTTTTTCACGCAAGAAACTCCAAACGCTTCTTTGGTAAAAATCCACTTTTTCGAATTCCAGCGCTTTAGAACAGACTTGATATATATAGTTGTACAAGGAATTTATTATAAAATAAGTTTTGTTAGATAGTGCGGACCCAGCTAAACAATGAATCCTGATAAATTGCTCAGTGTGCTTTTTATTCCTATTTATCCCAATCAACAACTCCATACAAAACATCCATGTAAGCAATCATATCGACCCAGTAAGCAGTATTAGGGATGCTGTAAAAATATCGATATATTGATATTTTTATCCGATATATCGATATTAAAATTTAAGTATCGAAAACGTAAAAAAGAAATGAAAGTGGAGAAACATAAAATAAAAAAAATCTATTAGGACGGGGGGGTTTGATAAACAAGGTACCATAAAACCTTGTGGTGTGATGGGTTCAGATTACTATCTAGGAATGCTATCCGCATAAAAATATTGATATTTAAGAATGTCGTTAACATTTTTATAAATTAAAAAAAGAGCTAAAAAGAATTGGAGGGAGAGGGAGATAACTGTTACTTATTCTACAGAAAATGAAATTAATAAAAACAATATCTTAATTATATCGGTACAGAAATATCGATATTATAAAAACAATATCTTAATTGCCTCGTCCCAGAAATATTGATATTACTTATATTTATTATAAATATTATATTACTTATAAATATTGATATTATATCTTAATTGATTCAGTACAGAAATATCGATATGTGTGTGCCCCTTTAAGAGATTCTTTAAAAGATTTATACCGATTTATTTTTTCGATATTCACATCCTGGATCTTGCCTGGTTTTACAACTATTTATTTTTATTTTTTAATATTTTTAATATTATTACATACCATAGAGTCAGGAATAGTCTTGTAAACTACATTCAGAACTTTAATTAAAATAAGCGAAAAATATCCTACCATCAATTATTTAGGCTTTTAATGAAAATTAGTACCATACCATTATATGTTACTCAAGTCTTCAAATTCTCAAGTAAGATTTTTTAATTTTAGTTATTATAACGGACACGATTTCCTCGTTAAAATGGCCCAGACCCTTAACGATCCCACCAAATTATTTAAAAACCAATTTAATTCGAAGGTAATCCTAGAAATTAAAAATACAGGCGAATAACTTAAATTCCATAATTTTTTTTTAATTTATGCAATAGTGTTCTCAGACTAATTGTCGGTAAATAGCATACCATTAGTGATCCAGAAGGTAATGGTACTTAGAGGCGTGGAGAAATGGGCCAAGTTGTGAATGGACGTAGTGACGGAGGGACAATGCGCAGCCTGACAGTTCAACTTCCACCATCCTTCCTCAGAATCTGTGGGCTAACTACTGCTTATATACATCGTACTTCTATCCCAAGTTAATACTCCTGTTACCTACTAGATACATATAACTAGATACATACTTCTATCCAGAGGCTCAACAAAGGCTTATCACGAGAAATGTATTATACCGTTTTCAAATCTTTAAAACACGTTTAATTATTTATGCTGTTAGTATCAAATAACATTTAAAATTGATCAACTTGAAGACCAAAGTTATACTATCTCTAAAAAAAAAAAAATCGCTGTTATCTGCTATGAGGCGTTTGTGAATAAAGAAACATTAAATTGAATTTGGCTACGTCAATAATATTTTTTAGTAAAGAAATAATGACAAATAAACAGTGTTGGTTTATGTATTGGATTAAGTAGCATTAGAAAGTAAGGGCAACAGAAAACTTTAAAGATTTAAGGAATAATGGAAGTTTTATAATGGACAAAAGGACTCCGAAACGCCTAAAAAAGTGTAAAAATTAAGAAAAAAAGAACTATAACGGTTTTAATAAATTCTGGAAACTAATATCCAATTTAATATAATATTAATAATAACAAGACCTAACGAACCTTAAGTTTCGATACCGATATCTCTAACAATGTTTGACCAATGAAACACACATAAATCTTCAAGGTCAGATCTAACACAATCCTCCCATCGACGTTTCGGTCAATAGCTAGGACATATACCCATGGATTTAGCGCTGATTACCCTTTAAGCCCCATTGACTATCTGAAGTGTATATTGTAACAATAATATTGACATGGGTGATATATAACTATACCACGTTCAATAATACTGACTGTGAAAGGAGGCTTTAGACGTTCGTTCCTTACCAATGTCGTCGATTTTACATGCCAACGGCTTAAAGCTATCAATTCGGCACTGATACAGATTTAGTTTTATAATACAATAAAAATTCGAAACTAAATAAAATATATTTAAGATATAATAACTTGATACGAATACTATTATCTCCGAAGGTTCTGTTAAGAGACTGTAGTAATTGCTAATAACTCAGTGATTAATTTGTTAGAAAAGTAACCTTACAAGCATGAATGCAGAAACCACTGTTGTAAAGAATCCAATAGGGTTGAGAACTACCAGTAAGGCGGCATTGATCCTTTAAGCCTTACAGCTGACAATTGGACAAAGGAATTATCTATTGTTATTTTTAATAACTATTAAATTGGATACCTCATCAGCTCATAATCATCAATTGAAAAAAGAGTCTGGAGACTGAGAGCTGGAAATCGTGTGAATAAAAGTGGTACAATACTGGAGAAGTAGGGATTCATTCTGGGAGAAGAGGGGCGGTGGAGGGCACTTGGACGGTTCCGCCAAGCAGTCACCGACTCCAGCAATTAGTGAGTTCTCAGCAGCTCCTTACAGCTACCGTCCTAGATTTATTTAGTACAGCAGTAGTTGTTATTATTTAAAAATTCTGTCTATCCAAATAAACAAGGTGAGTCAAGGCAAGAATGAAGGCAATTTCAAGCAAAGAACAAGGCAAGTCAGCAAGTACAGAACTAAGAAAAACGAATTAAAGAGAAAATAAACTTTAATTGATCAAATGAGTTGTTGTCTTGACAAAGCATATACAATAATTGTTAATTTTGGAATAATACCTATTTATAAACATTATTACTAGAATGTTGAGTCATGGCGTAGAGCAATGCTGTAATAACAGCCCAAATACCTTAGGTTGCTACATAAATAGAGCATACTTATCAATTTATTACATAATTACATAACTATTTTTTTCCTTTTGTTTGCTATAAACCTTCTATTACTCTTTAATCTATCCCTTCTTTCTCTTTTCCGGTGACCTCAACTATTTCATTGCTTAAAATAACGCTTTTTTTTTTATAAATGCAAAAAAAAACTAATCAAATGTTTGCATTTTAGAAACGCAGTCAAATAATGTAAAATTATAAATCTGATTTTCAATTATGGTTCTTATACGTACATATAAGAAATCTCATAGATAATAATAATTATTATATTTATCTATTTTTTTAAATCCAAATTTCCATAAAGATTTGATATGATATCCATGTGACGATATGATATTCTTCTTGCATGGAGTGCCTCATTTTTTTAAAATTCATTTCATTTAAACAGCGGAAACCA
Source organism: Rhaphigaster nebulosa (assembly GCA_948150685.1). NCBI lineage: Eukaryota > Metazoa > Arthropoda > Insecta > Hemiptera > Pentatomidae > Rhaphigaster > Rhaphigaster nebulosa. The sequence continues at coordinate 54,331,915 of OX411309.1, forward strand.
TTTCAACGAATTACGAGGATGATAAATATTTAAAATTATTATTCAAGGGCAAACGTAATTCCCATATGTTGTTAAATATAAGAAAGGGAATAAAATTAACCAAATGATTATGGGTTTCAAGATCGCTTTTATTTCTTATAATATCATCTAATAATAATATCATCTAGATTTATTCAATGCTTCCGAAATAATGAAAAAAAAAAATTAGAAAGAAGAAACGCAATATCTTCATGTTATTTCCATTCACAGTTAATATATGTAAAATCACAAACATGCTTTATTACAATTATCGATAAGCGCATCTGATATTTATTGTACTTGATTTTCTATCTCATATTCGAATATAGAATCGTGTTCAATGATTAAAAAAAAAATTATTATACTCTGTAAAAAAAAAATATTATGTTCTGTAAAAAAAAATATATTATATTCTGAAAAAAAAATCATTTCGATAGAACTTTATAGACAATTCGATGAATATTAGACATTCAATCAAGGCTCTATTCTCTAGAACAATAATGGACGGAAATGCAAAACTGATTTAACATCAAAATGAACCATCGACCTAGAAACTGGCTTCTATTGTTTAGCATAAAATCATGTTATTCAACGGAGATCAATTTTATTATATATATTTAATTAAAAATAAATATATTAAATACCTTCTTTATGAATTTCATAATAATTTTATCTTATTTAAAGAAAGGAAATGAAACTAATTTAAATGTTTTCCTATTTATAGAGTAAAAAAAAATTTTTTTGAATTAGTTATTGTTAAATTCCCCTCCCCCACCTTAGTAAAAGTACCAGTGGCATATTTAAGCTTACTAGCTCTAGCTGGTAATTATAACCTATGATCTGTTCTCAAACCATATCTCGCCAGCAACCAATGTACACGGACACTAAATTTAATTTAAATTGTATATGTTACACAACAATGCAAGAACAAAGTGAATATCAGCAATATTATTTTTCTAAGAATACCTAGTCTTTCTCATGAAAGGAAAAAAGTAATAAATTTAAACATTAAAATTGTTTACGACATTCCTAGAGAAAACAATTATATTTATAAATTTTCAAAATTTCAAAAGTTTTGACCATTATTAACAGATCAATAATGGTTAATAAACTTTTTGACCAAGAAATAAATTACTCCATTCACGGTTACCATACGCTCTGAATTTCAGCACTGTGTTCCAAGGTCATGAATAAACTCATTTTTGTCCCAAAATTTCCCAAAATAAATTATTTATCGAAAAAAAATAGTCAACATAGTGTACTTAAACCCAACCTTAATTTGTATGTGAACTTTCAAATAGTTCTTCCTGGGAATAATATTCACGATAGTTTTTATTTAAATGAAAATATAAATGTGTGGTTTAAACATAACAATAGCTTTACCGGTAGTTTTCATAACATTTAAAGTGGGATCTTACCCTCAGAGGATAATTTATAAAATAACGAATAGTTTTATCCATTTTTTCTATACAAGACTATAATTATATGTGGTTCATAGACGAGTGTGACCAGTGTTTTTTTTCAAAAGTGCATATATAAATTGTTCTTTGTTTTAGATAATAATAAATTTCATTTTGAAATACAAAAAAAAAAAACCCTGCAAACATGAACTCATTACCCAGGAAATATGCACCGTTCAAATGACCAAAAATGAAATTAGATTGCAACAAACAAGAGTATAACCGGTTTGGCGGATTTACTTTAAGTTGACATTAAAGTTATTCTCATCTATAACGGAAAAAAACAATGGAAAAATCTCGACTTTTTAACAGCTTACCTATAAACATCCCACCTTTCTTCCATTGCTAGTTCAGTGCGAGAACAAACCAATACAAACTCTTCTCTTTGAAATAATCTACTTAAACCTAGGTGAGCACCAACGCGTAATTGATTTCTTGTCTTAATTAAATTCTTAATTCATAAATGTTTTATAATATTAATTTATATTACATTCAATTTAATATATATAATAATACCAAACTGTATTTTTAATTTTTTATTCTTAGAATAACATTCGAAACTAGTGTTCGATAAAAACAAAATTATAGAAGTGGCAAATAGTTTATCAATTCCTATTAGATTTACTTAATAATTACGGATCTTTTTTCGAATTATTGACCACTTAGATATTATGTTCTGAATAGCTGGAACATTACAATGATCATCTCAGACAGTATTAAGTTTATTTTAAGTTGAACAAGTAATTACTTTTCATAATGAAAACCTGGTGTTGAAATACGCATGTATATTTAAACATAAAATACCAGTACTGATATAAGGAATCCATCCGTAAAATGGTATAGGAAACGAGAAAGTACATAGTACACTTTATGCCATAAACACTCCCATCGACTTTACGTCAGTCTGTCAAGATTCTCAGAACGGTAGAGATACTGGAATTCACACGGGGGAAAACTAGCGGGTGGTTGCAGTAGATATCGTGTCGAATATCAAACGGGTCATAAACACATAAACACCCCCTAATGTTCAAACATTCACATCTAGGGTGATTACTAGTTGATTTCAGTTAAGCATTCTCAATGGATCTTCTTTGAACACCATACTTAATACAGGTAGAATAATAGATATTTCAATACTTGCAAAATATCGATTCTGATTCCATAAACACTAAGTTACTTATTAAACATCAAACTAAAGAAATTAGAAAATATCCGTAATAATAAAAAATAGCGAGTTATTCAAAAAGGAGACAACAAATTTTTGTTAATTTACAGTGGGTTTCCAAGATTTTCGAGCGCCCGGGGCGGTTCACTTCTCTTACATTTTAGGGGTATAGAACACTCTTCCACTCCTAAATAACAGTGAATTTATAGTAAAGTAATATTTTCACACTGCATAGTAACTTTTTTTCTTAATTATTTTATTTTAATTAAATTATAGTATCCTTCATCGTAAAATTATACATTATGAGATCATTTCAGGATCATAAAATGTTTAACACAAATCACGAAAATAATGTTTGATATAATCTTCAAAGTGATTGTTCGTAATTCTCCATTTTTACATCCCCTCTCCCATTTTACACACCCGGGGAACCTCACTGTCAATATATGCTTAATTGGAAGACTCCAACAAAAAAGTCTTATGTCTCTCACATACCAGATAATAAAATTAAACATTATGAGATCATATCAAGATCAAAAAATGTTTAACACAAATCAAGAAAATAATGCTTGTTTTCAATTTCCCATTTCAGTAATCGTTCGTTATTCTACATTTTTATACCCCTCTCCCATGTTACCCAGGGCGGACCAACCGTCTTGGCACCCCACTGCTAATATTTACTTAATTGCGAAACTCCGACAAAAAAGCCGGTCAGCGCTTCAAGATGAAATCAGGCTAAGAAAATGGGGGTGGATCGGGCACACCTTAAGGATGAAATAAGGCATCGACCGGGAAGCTCTTGAGTGAAACCCTCATGGACAGCGTCGAGTCGGCAGGCCGAGGAAGAAGTGGAGGAATCAAGGAAGCACAATCATACTTGGGAAACCCTCCAGAGATAGGTGCCGGAACTTCATCAGGGCCCCATGTCCCATGGAGGGATAACAGGAATTAAGTCAAGTCTAAGCTTCTTCAAGCGTTTCCAATTCAGGCATCATCAAGACAGAAAAAGACATCACATAGATGCAGAACAAATACAGCACGTCTTACATCAACATTCCAAAAAAGGCTTGTTTACAAGATACAGTACAGCACTCCAAGAAAATCTAACACATACTTCATTTTATTAATTTAAATTTTTTTTTGATTTTATTTATTTTTATTTCTAACTTCCTGCAGACAATCTTCAAAAACTGCAATATAATTCAGAAAATAATTTCAAAAATATTTTCAGATTTAAAATAATTTATGAGCTTTGAAAAGTGGGATGTATATGTCAGCTTTAATTTATTCTTGTAAGACGTTGTATACACGAAGTTTTGCAAAAGGTTTTAGTTTGAAATTAATAATTCAACTTTATTATGCAAGCCAGTTCTCAGACCGATTATATTAACTTAATGTTTTACTTAAAAAAATAATTTTAATAGTGGAAGAGTATCAACCATTAATCCATGCCAAGAACTTATAATCCTATTGAATATTTTTAATACTCCCTAATATCTACCTAGAGTTCTACCAGGCTTTATTTATAAAATTTGACAAAAAAATAATAAATTTTAACTTAAGCAGGCGCGTTAAGTATTGTGAAGCCTAAGCAAAAGAATTGCGTTGAATGAAAAAAAAATGTAAATAACTGTTTTAACTATCCGAGAAACTGTTTACAAAATATATTGTTTTCCAGTATTACCAATGATACGGCGTATTGAACTATTTTATGTATGCTGCTGAACCCGTTCAGAAACCCGTCTACGTTTTTATGGTTTTTCGAATAATCCGAAAACTATACATTTTGTCCAAATGCTCGTTTGAAAGATCATTAAATTGTCTAAAAAACTATAAAAGATCATTAATTAAGTCCCGAAAAATAATAGCCAATACACAGATAACTATTTTTGTACTTGGCTTTGGATTCAAAACTGTAAAGAAAGTCGTATGACTGGGTCCACCAGATGCCATGTTACTATTCACAGTACGTGTTTGATAGGGTTTGAGAAACGTCTGCGGTTGTTGGTTTTTAATCATAATCAGTTTATCAGAGAAATTAAAAAAAAAAATCTAGGATGGGATATGTAATTCTATCTCGGGTTACAGAAGATCCTATTTTGTTAAAGTTTCAAGACCAATTTTAACTGGATATTGGGTTTTTTCAATGGAAATTGGGATATTCGTGCATTTTCAATATAAAAAAGAATTCTTCATTAAGTTCTGTCATAGGAGTATTTACTAAATATATTTAATGCAAAATAAATTTAATAGCAAAGGACTTAAAAGACGACTCAAACTACTTTATTCACTTTTTTACAAATTTTCAAAAATTAAACTGAGACAGAAACTAAATACACGCACATACTTATTTAAACCCATATGGGCATACTGCTCACAGATATTCGGTATAGCCAAGAAGACCCATTACAAAAACTTCAAACTTTCCAGTCCAAAACATTACGAATCATTACGACAAATGCACCTTGGTACGTGACTAACAAAACACTACATACTGACTTACATCTAAAAACAGTTGACGAGCATATAAGGACACTTTATCAACGATTTTATAGTAACTTAGAGGGACATATCAACGTATTGATTAGATACGGCCGACATGCCCATATACGAGCAGGAGACAAAAAAGTTGCTGGATGAGAAATCTGCTTTCTTAAGTATCAAAGGTGAGAGATTCAAGGCAAGGAAAAGATATTGCTAGGTACTATCCTTTCTCATGCCTCACAGGTTATTGATACCTATATTACTTGCTCGTAGATATATTGTTGACAGGTGCAAAATAATACTTTCAGAGAAAAAAAATCCAACTTAGCCTAACTAACAATAAAAGTTAAAAGAAGAATTTTCAAAAGTAAATTAATCATACAAAAAGTATTGATAAAGTAACAGTTGTCACTGATAGTATAGTTTTCACTTAAAGAATAATCTCTTATTCAAATACTAACCCAAAATGTCCAATGATCCGAATTGAACGATAATTCCCCTGCAAAGATGAATTGTTTAACTCTTGTTGTTAATTAGGGGTTTCAAATTTCCTTCACCTGTAAAAATTAATGCGAAATGTTGTTATTTATCATATCCATCAGTTAATTTATGTTCAATAAATTATTAAGCATATTTTTACCCGAAAAACTATGTGTTCGGATACTTATTTTGACCACTGCGTGTAATACTAGGAACATGTAACAACAAACGGCCATTTTGCAGGGTAACAGTAAAGTGGAAAAAAGAAAAAAACGATTTTTAGTCCAGTTTTAGTCTACTTTTAGTTCAGTTCTGCATTAATAAACATTACCAAGTCTTTTCCCAAATATGAATACACAAATTTATTAACAGTCATAGAAAATTGAAACATGTCCTGGAGGTAATAGGTAGGGTTGTCTTTTGATATTTGCTTCAAGTCAGGACATGGCAGTACATTCAGACTCTGAAATATTAAAAACCTTTGGAAATCAACCGAATATTATTTCTCGTACAGGAAATATGCGCAACATTCATCCTCAACAGTCCTACACTTGAATGATATGTACCTTTATCGGGTCAAAGTTTGCTTTGTAATTATTAATAACTGCACGTAGTACATAGCATAGTCCATAACTGATAGGAACTTTGCCAACAACATGCTGTGGAGGGACGAGGCAACATTAACTCGGTCCAGTAAAGCCTTACAATTCCCAATGTGTGGCGCTATGGAAATCTGGTACCAAAGTAGTAACTCGCAGAACAAGTTTCTCCGTGTGGACTTATTATACACCACTAGAACAGAATTAATACTGCTCTACCAGGTATTTCAGGGCTCAGAATCCCCTCCACAACATTGATCGCACGCCAAAACCGCAGAATGAAGAGACACCTCAACAAAGCATCACAGAGTAATGAGAACTGTTAGGTAAGCTTAGAGTCACGGGCGTGGCAATTTTCCTATTGTGGTTGATATATCCCTGTGGAATCCAGATACCACCTGCCTTGAACTAATTTGAATGGCTTATGTTTATTTATATGTGGAATAATTGAGTTCGCTAATACCACTTAGGCTCAATCTATGCGAAGTAGTCCTAAGGTAGTTGCTTGACCATTTTTAATTTTTGTAAAATTCTGTATGTTGATTCCTCCATGTTTATAAAGATAAAAACAGTTGAGGATTTTTTTTTTTTTACCGTTCACAAAAGGTAGCCATTTTTCTTTGGTTACTACCGGCCAATTTCAGTAAATGCAAGCATTTGCCGTTTCGTCGACAGATCAAAAATTGTTAGACTTAAAACGATCAAACAACCACCATTTTTAAAGGGATGATTTATGCTAAAAAAATTATTATGTATTGCTTTCAAACTAATATGACAAAAATTGACCTGAAGTTTAACGCTCAAATTAAAAAATATCCGTTTCCAAACCATTTTTTATGCAGTTAATTATGACATATTTAACATATTACAAAATTAAGTATACAGCTTATTTCATAATTTTGTAAGTATATTTTTTGTCTTGAACAATATTAATAAGTGAAAGGTTATTCCGTGGTAAAGTTAAAACTTACTTGCACTGCTCAGGCGTTACGTTTGCTTTCCGCGTTTTCCTCCATTCCGAGCAGTTACCGAACTTTAAACCAAGCAGGTAAACATGAGGTCTTGATATACCATAAGCCTTTTCTAAAATGCTGTAACTTTTGCAAACTTCAGATTTTTACCTCCAATCTCATCGGAGATATGATTTTAAAGCTTAAATTTTGAAAAATTGAAATATTTCCAATTTTAAAAAACCAAGGATACATTTAGTAGGATTGATATTTATTCTGATTGAAGTAATATTAGGAATCTACCCACTATACAAAGAGATGAGTCGTTTATAGCACTCCTTGTCATAAAAAAAAAATTGTTTGAAAACAGAGATTTTTTTTAATCTCACTGTTAAACTTCAGGTCAACTTTTATCTTCTTAGGAATAGGAATACTAAGTATAAGTTTTTAGCTTAAAACATTGTCTTTGATGCGATGTTTGTTTGATCTTTCTAAGTCATACAGTTTTTGAATTATCAACTAAACCGCAAATGCATTTACTGAAATCGACCGTTAGAACCATAGAAACATTGTTGCCAATTATATATAATAAATGAAAAAAAAATTACTCAACTGGTCTATTTGTAAAGGAGCTTCAGCTAAATCATATACTACTTACTTAATTTAAATAATGGTGTACTAACATGATAACATCAACAAATTTGTTTATAACAACAGTTCATAAATCAAAACTAATAATTTACTTTTGGATTACCTAGACAGATGAATGCGAATTAATAATTGAAAATCAAAATAAAATATTCGCATAAAACCTCACAGATAGCCTGGGAATAGGCAGAAATAATAGAGATGAAATAGTCGATCTTATCGTATTTCTGGAATACAGTATAATCAGGACTGTGCTGCAATCGTCTAGTTATTTTCTGTTCAGTTAAGGGCTAAATGGGCACATGAAATGTCAAAACCCAGTCATCATTCAGAAAAAGCCTTCCTATCGGTCAGGTGAAAATTTGATATATCTAAATGATTCGAACCAGAGTCCTTCGGCATAACAAGTAGTCTTTACTCACTAGGCAATCTAACTAGACAGCAATATGAAATATTCAGTTAATAACATGTGATTTTAGCTTTTTACCAAACGTGTTTCCCAAAGAAATAAAAAATTCAAAATAATAAAAAAAACCTTCTACAGGAAATTGACTCGCGTCAAAAATACTTAACTGTTAGAGTATAGTTTGATTGTTATAAAAACAGTTATGTCTGAAACTTATTTTATAGCAGTGTCGAAAATCCACGAAAAAAAAGTAGAACCTAAATTGAGAGGAGATACTCCCGATAAACCAAATTATAAGCATCTCATCTTGTATTAAATACAGATAATTATAAAATTCTTTATTTAACCCTTAATGAGATCTCTACTATCCTAATTTATACCTCTGAATATCGACGCATAACATCTCATGGGGCTTACAAAAAATAAAAAATAACCCTTAATAGAACCCCGTTACACAAGCTGTATCAGAGCCAAAAAGGTCAATTAGAATTTTGCAAATAGTTTCATTAGGATATCTAGATGGTAGCAAAGCTATAAAAACACGTGGAGAAAGATTGGTACAACTCCTGTTACATGTGTACAACCAATTACCGTCAAGCGTTTCATCTAAAATTATTTTTCTACATCGTTGCGCTCACAAAATTAAAACTCATAAGTAATCATCATTTTAATTCTTCTATATTGGCGCATAACTCATTTCTAGATCACGGCCTCCTTGATCAGCCTCCGCCAGTTGTCCCGATCCTGTGCAGCAACGAACCAATTACGAACGCCAAGTAGGATCCTAGCATCGTGTGCAACTCCATCCTTCCAACGGAGTTTTGGTCTCCTATGACTTCTGGTTCCAATAAGTATTTCTACCATAGTCTTTCTTGGTGTATCCGTATAACTCAAGCAAGCTATATGGCCAACTCATCCTTAGATTAATCTTCCCATACGGAGGAAATGGACGACATTCGGTTGCTTGTACGCCTCGTACAACTCCAGGTTCGTTTTTCGTCTCTATAACTAGCCAATGCAGACTCAAAAATGGATCGTAGTAGAAGATACTACTTAATCATGAATTAAAAGCGTATGTTCATCCAATTTGGAAATGGTCCTTGCCTGCGAATCATATGTCAACACTGGTCGTATGATTCTTTTGGATAATTGTATTTTCGTTGGCCTATTTATCACCCTACTATATATGAAAATAATAAAAACATAAATTTCCCGGTAAATAGCTATGATTTTGTTTAAGATGGTTAATTTTATTTTTTCTTAAGGTTAATTATCTTAATCTTAATGATTTACTTTTTTGCAATAAATTAATTTATTTACTTTTAATGGTGATGAATTTATTTTTTTGTATCACGAACAAATGGTTTGAATGACTACATATAGTAATAATACCTATTGCCCTCAAGAATGGCAGATTGAATTGTTTTAAAATAAAAACCATTTTATCACTCTCCCCGGTATTGCCTCATATATTAAATTCCAACATAAATTTTTAAAAAAGAACTGGAAATAGAAAGAAATAATATAGGTACCTACACTAATAAAAAAAGATTGCCAATTTTAAAACAGATGCAAAATGTTGAGAAATGCAGACATCATAAACATAATAGAGTTATGTTTTATAATAGGTACTAATCATTAATGAGCGGAACTACAAAATAATATTGTATAAAAAACAAATAATAGAAACACTAATTAATATTTGGTTAAAGCTACTTTTAGATTAATATCATTTCAATAGCAATTAGCATTTCGTAATTAATTATATTTTAAATGCAAACAAAAGAAAATAACTGATAACTATGATTATTCAAATATGACAAAGTCAGTAGCATAGAAAAAAAGAAAGTTTGATAAGTGGAGCTAGTTATGTTTATTGACATAAAAAACAGTTGATAAATGTTTTGTTGAACGAAGAGATGTTTGGCAGCCATCTTATGATATGAAAAACACAATATGGAGTAGCACAATCTGTATACAATACTATACTTCACTTATATTATATGGTTTATTATATTCAACCTGTTATCGACGACACGGTTTTGAATCAAAAGAATTTCATCAACAGTTTATAGTTATTAACAGTTTTTAGCCAAATCCGTTATCAAAGACAAACTTATTAACGAATTTGAACAGCCACGTTAAGTAACTGAAACATAAACAGCTAATTTACCTTCAAAGTTATTGCAGAATCAACTTGTGTAATCTCCGAACTGAGCAAATATTTAGGGTTGTTATTTGATAAGAGGATGGATTCAGGGTCTTCGTATTAAAGACGCGTCTGAATTTGAATAAGATCTACACTGCAATTATTACAGCGGACTATATCCAACCTAATGAATATATTCATAACATGACAACAAAATGCCGGTTGGCAATACAATACTTGCCATTGATTAAAAAGTTGTTTTAATATATATATATATATATATATATATATATATATATATATATATATATATATATATATATATATATATATATATATATACATATATATATATATATATATATATATATATATATATATATATATATATATATATATATATATATGTACATATAACCATTTAAACTTTAAACTCAACCAGGAGAACTTCTAACCAATATCGTTCACTACCCTCCCCCAATTTGAAACAAAGAATCGAGGCCTTTTTTTTTTTTAAATTGCGTCACTGGAATTACGACAAAGACAAACCAGTGAAATCTGGATAAAATCACTGAAGCCGCAACTAGTCATCCATGGGATATAATCGACTATACAAAAAAAAAAGTAGTATGAAACACTAAAGACTAACGTTATGATTATGTTTGTTTATTTATTTTCATATTGTCTAAACCACGGAAAGTATTTATTTATTTATTTTTATAACAATTCATACAATATTTTTCTGTTGTTAATAATATTTAAGACGCTGATGCTCCAGAAGAATGTTCTTGTTGTTCACAAGATCAAAAAAAAATTGATTAAATACATAAAAATTAATAATTAAGTGTAATGCTGAAGAGCAATACATATAATTAGTAATATAGCATCAACTTGGCGTATTTGGATTATAAGCTAGTGAGAGCACTTGAATATACTGAATCACCACAAATAACCCTTGTTCCGCTGAGAATTAACCCGTATTAACTGGTAGCAATAAATCCCTCAATGTATTTTGAAAATAATACCTGGTTTAGTATAACCCAAAATATCATGATACAAGCTGATTAATAAAATATAATTATTTTACACCTACTTTCTCGGAAATTAAAAAAAAAAAAAAAAAAAAATGATTAAATAAATACTAGTAATTTTAAGAAACGATACAGTCAATTTAGTCAAAAATGTATAAAACAAATATTAATTTTCTACATTAGAGCATTCTACAAACAATACTCTTTTGTCATTAATAAGTTGTTAATGAGTTAAAACTTACCTAACTAGGAATAGTTGATGGAAGAACTTATAACAAATAATTAGTTAAAACGAACCAGTTGTGTAGCGGCTTGACACCGACAAAAAAAAAAGATAAATTATTGTAATGTTTCGGTTGATTTGGAATTGTTACATTATTTTAAGAAAAATTATTTCTTTCTTTAATGTTTCTTATGTACCGGTCTGAAGTCGATTTAAAAAAAAAAAGTCTTTTTTAAATAATACCTCAATAAATTAAATCTAATTGATAAATTTATTAATGAAAAATATCAAATGATATTTAAGAATACATCTTGTATGTATCCTCTTTAAAATGTGATATCCTTATTATTTTTTTCTTAGTGCTTCTGGTACTGAATGCCATACCATATTTTACCAATGTTTCTAAATTTGACGGCCTGTGTAACGACAGCCAACATAGCGGTGTGTCATATTTTGTGAACCCATCATTAGCAAATATTAGCTAATCAGTGGGGGAATTGAACTCATACTGCTCAAAATCGTTTTATTTGCTCTGGTACCCTTTCTCCAAAGCGCTCGGGCCCGCAGTATTATAACTTATCAGGAACCAATCATGCCAGTAATTATGTAAAAATGGTTACAAAAAAAATCTTTTAAAATCATGCTACTTATACATTTATATATAGGATCTCAGTTATGGGACAAGTGTGTGTTTTTTAAACTTGTCCCTACTGTCATATTTTACAGGTGTAATTGGGGACTAGCGCATTGAAATAAAAGTCCTTTTTTAAGGTTGCAAAATGTTAATCACCGATAAGTTTTAAATTTTTTCGATGATTTCATCTGTATAATGATCTCTCGGAAAAAATCTATTTTGTAATTTCCTCGCAACCGTTATTGCTTCAATAATTAGTCTTGAATAAACCTCGTACGCACTTACCCCTTAAGACAGGGCCAAGTGTGTACTAGGTATTATTAAGTTGAAATATCAATCTCATAAATATGATGGTGATTGAAACGTGAGCTTGAATGCAATCTTTAAGCATAATTGTCTCAGAAAGATTTTTAATACAATAGGAAAAATCTAGCTTCAAAAGTAAAGATTTTACAGTCTTTTAAAGTTCCTCATGCCTCACATGTTATTGTGAGGCATGAGGAACTCTATATTATTAGCTCATTTGCTGGTTGTCGACTTACCGTTGACATATTCAAATTGTTATTTTAAGAGAAAACATTTTTTTGCCAAACATTATAAAATCTGGTTCGCAATTGCCCCACAGTAATCTTGCAAAAAGTTTACGTTCGATTATGATTTTTGGCTTTAAGATGAAAAGGAATGTAACTGAATCATATAAGGCTGAAATTAATCCATCAAATGTTTATTTTTCATATGCAACGTTTCGGCTTCAAAGGTTCAAATAAAAGATCAGGCATATAAAAGGTTCTTATTTTATTTTTTTAAAAGCATAGTAAATTGTAATAGCTTATAAGATATACTACGTTTACCTTATATCAAATAAATATATAGGAATAAGCAAATGATTATTTAATCTGGAAAACGTCAAATACATCATAGTGGTAACTATAAAATTAAATGCGAGGTTAGGTTCAATCAACACTCTTAGTGGTAGTGTGGTTAATATTATAAAACTTGCACACATATATTTATGTATATATGTGATTCTATCTATCCACGTGGACTCTTGCCACCTAGGCATTCTTCGTTGCGAAAAGGCATCCTGATGGATTGCTTCGAGCTAAATGCCCCGCCCATCTTAACCTTCTTGCCTTCATATCATGATATATTGACTGTCTAGTTTCTATAAGCAATTCTTTATTGCTTTCTAATTTCTTCTCCATGATTTTAGATTTTGATCCCATTTCGCTCCGGTTATCGTGCGGGGGACTTTCCTTTCGAATCTGTCGATTCTGCTTTCTTGGGTGCCGGTTAGAGCCCAGGTCTCACAGCCGTAAATCAGAACTGGTTTTATCACGGCATTGTACACCCTTAATTTGAGATTTCTGGAGATTTTTAGTGATTTCAGTACTCTTAAAAGAGAGAAGAAAGCTGTATATGCGCTTGTTATATGCTGGCCTATCTCGGTATGCTGGTCATTGACTGAGGTTATTGCGGAGCCGAGGTATTTAAAGCTGTCTACTTTCAGTAATGTTCTGCTAACCACGCAGATACTATTATTGGAGTAGATTTTTCGGCAACTATCACATATTTTGTTTGCAAGCCGATTTGCTCTGCTTCTCTTAAGCAGTCTTAGCGAGTCTCTCAATATCCTCTTCATTGCTTCCAAGGGCAGCTATGACGTCCGAGTACGCTTGGATTTTGTGTTTCATTCCGACGTGCACCCCTCCATTTTCGCGTGATGTTCTAATCACCTTCTCAAGGGCTAAGTTAAAGATTCCATCTCCCTGCATCAGATCTGTTCTAACTTCAAAGGCTTCAGACACATCTCCTTGTATCAGGAATCTGCGCTTGGGGTCTTTTGTATACGCGTTCGTCAATCTCACCAATTTCCCGAGAAACCCCAGCTCAGTCATGATTTTCCATAGGCAGTTTCTGTCCACGGAATCATAGGCTGCTTTGAAACCGACAAATAAGGCGTGCACATCCTGCTCTACTTCTCTTCGTTTTTCGAGTACCTGTTTTAGGATAAAGATCTGGTCTAGCGTGCTTCTTCCTCTTCTGAATCCTGCTTGGTGGTCGCCTATTATATTTTCATAGTGGGGACATCCGGTTTAGCAGGATATTGATCATTATCTTATAGGCGACCGGAAGGAGTGCTATGTCTCTGTAGTTACCACATGGACCCCTTCCGGATGCTTAATACCTTTTCTTTTGATGAAATCAGTTTCCCACCTTTTTTTGGAATTTGCGTGTTTTACGTTTTTCCCGATGTCTGCGTAGAATTCGCATGTTTCCGGCCTGCCAGTTGTCCTCAATAGTTTGCAGTCTTTCTTTGAGGAATTCTCTTTTTTCTTTTCTTATTATCCTGTTTGTCTTTGTCCTGGCGGCGACGTTTTATTCCAACGTAGCTTGATCAGCTTGGGCTAGGGAGAGAACTTTCATTTTTCTTCTTTCCTCCACTGCCTTTTCACATGTTTCTGTGAACCACTTCTTGGCTTTTCGTTTCTCTTGAATACCTATTACTTCCTAAGCTGTTTCTTTTAGCCCGGTCTCTAATGCCTCTGTGTTGATCAACCGTGAGGCCCTCTGAGTCCAATGGTTCGAATTTATTCTTCAGCTCAATTTGGAATTTAGCTTTTAATTCAGATTACGGACTTCGTACCTGCTTCTTTCCACTTGGTCTCCTACTTTGTGGATTCGCTTCAGCCTCTGACAGAATTTGATCCTAATCAGAGTGTGGTCCGAATCACAGTCTGTTCCACGGTAGCTTCTTATGTCTTGGATGGAGCTCTGATGTCTGTTGTCTATCAGCAAGTGGTCAATTTGGTTTTTAGCACCTTTATGGCTTACACAGGTGTACTTGTGGATGTCTCTGTGCGGGAGCATCGTGCTACTGACTACTAGACCCTTAGCTGCTGCCAGACTAATACATCTCACTCCATTGTCACTGCTCGTTTCGTGAAACCTTTGGCCGCCGATAATAGGCCTAAAAGTCACCTGTGACTAATTTTATGTCATATTTTTGAGCCTGGTCCATTACTTTTTCTAGCTAATCGTAGAAATCATCCTTCACCTCATCATCTTTATCTTCAATTGATGCATATATATTAATAATCGTGTATTAAACCAGCGACTTCTAATTCGTAATACACTTATCCTCTCGTTAATCGGGGTGAAGTTTATGACTGATTTCCTTGCAGCTGGACTAACTATAAATCCATTGCCAGCTACTCCGTTTTTGGCATTTCTCGCAGTGTAGAACAGTGTGTGGCCATCAATAGTGGTTTCCTTCTGGCTATCTCGCCTCTTAAGTGGCTGTTAACGGTATGTTGTACCATTTTACTTCATTCATTACCGTTGGGGACGGCCCCTGGTCTGCATAAGCTCCGAACATTCCATGATCCAAGATGGAGTCCGTTATACAAAGCCGGAGTCGTTACCATGTTACGACAGTCAGATTTTCCGAGGCTAGTTTTTGGTTTCGCAATAGGTGTTTTTAGATGGAATAGGGTTATTAGCCATATGCCCAAACCCCAAACCTGGAGGGCCAGAAGCTATTTCAGACACAGGTGTCGCTCACCTCCCTATGACTCTCATTATTCATTATTAATCACCAAAAATAGTAGTGATTTATTTACATATCTGTAATCAATACAGTAATTTATTTTTATACATTAAAATTTCAATTTAGTAATTATATTCGCATAGGTATTATTTAAACCATGAAAGATTTGAAAATACATAATCTAAATAGATAAATACCTTAAGTACTTGTTTAATATTAAAAGTTTTTATAAAAAATGTTTCTTCCGAAAGTAGATATTATTTAACTGGTACAGTTATATAGTATATATAACTGGTACATATACTGGTGTATATATATATATATATATATATATATATATATATATATATATATATATATATATATACCAGTATATGTACCAGTTATATATACTATATAACTGTACCAGTTAAATAATATCTACTTTCGGAAGAAACATTTTTTATAAAAACTTTTAATATTAAACAAGTATATATATATATATATATATATATATATATATATATATATATATATATATATATAATAAATTATACGAGTATAATATATTAACTTCAATTGCATGATTAGTAATTCAAGTTTGAAGTCCGGTACCGATGGTACCGATGTCTAACATCTCATCCCCTTATTGTCGCAGGCTGAGTGAAAGCAATGGATGTAAATTTAATATATATATATATATATATATATATATATATATATATATATATATATATATATATATATATATATACACATAGGCAAATGGTAATTATAAATAGAAAAAAAAATTTGTTTTTTATGTATTACAATAATTTTTTTTAGGATATTATTTAATAAAATAACATTCAAGAATATCCATCACTTCCAAACAGACAATTTTATTGGATTATATCCTAATACTTTCTAGTGCAATGTACAAAAAACAAGTAAATTTGGCCTATATTCAGTTTAAAAAATATATATATATTTAAAAATTTAATCTTAATGTTTAATAGTGTTTTAAAAAAATATTCTATTTTTGAATTTTCTAGAAATTTCATCACCAAATTGACTATATTAATCAAACAGTAAAAGTCAATGGTAAAAGCATTTATATAAATGAATACAGAAGTGTAAAAATGGCCAAAACCAATTAATGGCCAAAGCGTCACAAAGTTTATGATATATTCTTAATAAAATTTGTTCGTATTTTTATAAATAAAATTATTTTTTCTTGGGGTAATGGATACCCTTTCTAATCTATGATTAATTAATTATTATAAAAATTAATAGTGCATAGTGAATTAAATGATTAATTCATACATTGTCAATTACTATTCGTTCCAACAGATTCGGTACTTTTTGTCATTTGCTTAACAGGTGTTTGCGGAGCTTACATTTCAGTCAAACGAACTTTCCATAAGGGCTGATGAGTTTTCCAAAGCCCAACAAAATTTCAAATATACTAAAACCATTACATTTTAAAGGATAAGAGTTCCATCCTGTGAACAATGTCACGGACCCCAACAGGAGATAAGTTGGTCAAAGGATAAACTTAACAATTCCCTTTCATCTCTTTCATGTAAGCAACCGGGTAATAATTTATTCTGGGTTGGATCAGGCAGCAGGTAACCCTAAGCCGTGGAAAGCCAAAAGGATCTAATTTATCTCGGTTCTCCCTCGTGTTCAACCCATCACCCAATCTTGGTCTCATTTCCTCTACGGGATTATTCCGAATAAAAAATAAAATAGATAAAAGAAAGGATAAAAACTGAATATGCTTTATTTCATTATATTAAGCCAAGTTAATTAAATAAGTCAGTACGTTTAAGTCAGATCATTGTGGAATCTATACATACCTCCTTACCTATGCTAGTAAATATCTTGCATTAGTGAATCAGCAGAATAATTCTTTAAGAAACAAATGCAACATCAAAAATATTTTAGACTAGTTTCTAATTAAAAAAAAAAAAATTACTAAATAGAACTTACTAATAATTTTCGAACATTTCAATCAAAAATTGGTAAATAAGAATGTAATGTGTAATGATTAACAAATCATGTATGAAGAAGTTATTTTTAGTATTCTAGATGTTCAGCGTGGAGATAGAAAAGAATTATAAGAACCTATAACATATTTATACTTAGAATATAAGAGGATCTGAAATAATAATAAAACATAAAACAATAAAGAATGAAAGTACGTAAGAGATAAAAAAAAAAAAAAAAAGAATGTTTATATAGACATATTGTTTAGTAGAAAAAATTAATATTAATATTATGGCAGGTGCGAATAAATGTCAGGAGGGATACAAATATTAAGATAAATAAGCCTAAGGGAAATTAAATAATAGTAGGTACTATTAAGAAATAATTTATTATTCGAAACAAGATTTCAATTCAAATAAAAAAGATATTAGACGCTTTTTTGTCAAACATTAAAAGAAATATAATTGGTACACGCGTTATTTTTGTTATAGATACGACTAGATAATACTTTGTAAAGAAAAAAAGTACTCATACATGTCTTGGGATGTTTAGTTGTCTAATTAATTATTAAATTTTAATAAACTTAAAAAATATATTAAAAGAAATTCACAACCATATCTTAAATGCGAAACGTACGTAACTAACGATATTAGATGTTCCGGAGGCCATGTGCTCTTCAGAAGTCTAAGGAGAATGTCGGGAATATATATATATCGATATGGAGCATAAATATAGTTTTAAATAATTATTTACCCAACCTCAAAAACTAATCCTAAAAAAAAAAAAAATCTAATAATATAAATTTAAAATTTTAACAGTGCCTTTTTTTAACATTTACTTCAAAAATAATTCTTTATACATGTCAGTGATGAAATATTTCTTTGATGAATCAAGCTAATTTGGCTTGTTTCTGATGGTTTAGAACCTTCTTTCCCGAATATGAGGCCTTCGATCCACCCCTACTTTCGGCGAGACTGAATTCAGTTCAATAAATGATAAATGTAGGTATAGGTAGGTAGGTACCTTATAAGCTTGTTGAATCCTTCCGATAAAAAAACGGTTATTTTGGAAAAGGTAACAAATAGTCTTGTTGGAAATAGAACCATGATTTGCCTTCCTCGAGCATATCGGACCTCATTCAATCGCAACCGCCCTGTGTTCCAATTATTTGATATTGAACGCCGCTCAACCGAACAGAGCTGTTCCTGGCAACAAACCCTTTAACAAATGATACTCTTGTATTGTGCGCGTTGACAACCCTTTTATCTTTAGCCAAAAGAAAAAAAAAAAAAAAAGAAATGATTAATGGCTGTGAAAGAGTTGGCTTAAAACATTTAATTTTATTCGTAGTCATAGGAGTTTAATAAACAATAAAATATTCTCTATATTATTTTGTTAATCAATGCTACATTTTTCCAACGGTTTAGTCAACAATTCTTTTTAACTCTATAAATTTAGAACAAGGTTGGAATTATCTTGCCTGATCTACTCAAGGAATTAACAGAACAGAAAAAAAAAATCGTACTGTTGGTTTCATCTTAACCTTGGAGTAAACTAGTTCTGCGCTAATTTTATTCTTGAGTTTATACTAAGGCTGAAAGAATGGTTAAAGTAACCTTAATCTATAACTAAGTCTAATTTATGGCCTAATTTATTTAGGGCCCTAAAATGCCCCTCTGAGAGCTGGATTTCGGACTGTGGGGCAGAAGATTTTAAAAAAAATCCAAAAATATGTGGCACGCATCATTAACATTTATTCGATTTTAAAACAATAAAGGATGATACGAATATGATTCGGCCATACTATATGATTTAAATAAAAAGTAATTGATTAGCTGACTAAACATGATTTTTATATAATGGAACCTCAAAACTGTTACACCGATTTAATTTCCAGGTTGTACCAAAAGGGTTTTATTTGATTGCATCTGTTTATTCTTCCATTCTAAAATAAATAAGATTAATTTATTGGAAATATATAAATATTAAGAAATATAGCATAAGAATTTTTGCCAATATTATAATTTACTCCTCCAGCAACAATTTAGAGATCAATTTGCATCAAATTTTAAGGGAGAGGAGGTTAAATTCTCGGTCGATTAGGATGGTTCATTATCGAAAATAATAAACTAAAAGAAACAAAAAAAAAAGTAAAAATAAAATATTTTAAATAAATATATATTATTGTTGTTTGTAATCATTAAATATGCATATATAAATAGTTAGAGTTTGCTATTCTGAGGGAATGATAGAGAGCCGATAATAAAAGAATATTCTAGAACCTTCTTACTTCAAAGAAGGAATGAATGAACTAATAATGGTCGGAACCGAAAAAGTTTAATTAATTATTTCACTAATACTGGTAAATATAGATAAAGGCATCTCTAAATCTAATTATTAACATGGGGAAATTCTAAACTGTTTACTTCGTTGAATAAATCAATCAACGGCACATTTCACACATATGAGCCCATTTTAATTATTTATTTAAATTAAATCCTTTATTTTTAAATTGAGGGCAATTAGTAATATCATATGGTGGTCAAAGGCAGAGGGTCCAAGTAGAGGTTTTTTTTCAAAATTGTATTAAGTGCAGAAATTAACACTAAATATATAAATGTGCTTACATCAGTGGCAAAGAGATTGAAGTATAAAATTAGTATTAAACTGCAAAAAGCAATCGTACAGTGTTTTTTAAATTATTACTATTGTCCCATGCTAAAGTACGGTCCTTCAAATGAAAAAAAAAATCTTAGTAATTTATAAATTTTATTTTAAAGCATTGGCAAGAAAAACATAAACATCAACCGATAAAAGAAAAATTGTGCATTTTAAGGTACTAGAATTTTTAGAGTAAAATTAAATGAAAATAACTCAATATTTGCATTTTATTACTTGGAACCCTTGTCTTCTGACCCCTTTATATCTACTCCGGGCGCCAAAATTCAAAACAATCACCATAAGTTAAAAATATTCCTACTTTCATAATCAATAGAAAACGTTTTAAAAACGATATAAAGAAATCTCATTCCCAAGAAATAATCCCCTAACTGTCAATTCGAAACCGCCCCAATGCTTCCACTTGCCTCAGGCTAGGAAAACAATCAGGCTTGATCCAGTCTCTAACAAAGACTTTCATATAGCTGATATTGATTCTGGGATCATCAATATATATAACGAACCGACAAGAAGAAAAAAAGTCGTTATTTATTTTTTCTATGTTGTGTTTTATTGTTGTTCTGTTTCTTCATAGCGAATAGAAGAATTATAGTATCTATATTGGATTCACATTAATCAATCATAATATATTCCTTAGGATTTATGAAATTCTGTCACTTCAATTATATAATTTACTCTTCAAAAAAGCTTAGAGACAGAGTAATCAATTTCCGGAAATCATTTTGTACAGTATCTTAATTTTCATAAACTAGGCTTTTTATAAAAAAGTCCAAGGCGATGAAAATTGGAAAGAGGTGGTCGATCGTGGTTGGTCTAGTTGAAAAGCGCTCTAAGCGTTGATGGTGTTAATCTCGAAACGGATAATTATTAATTAACCTTATAAAAGAATTCGGCCATGCTTAAACTTAAAAAAGGAGTAAGATAGTTCAGTAGCAAACTGGATTTTTAACTTGTTCATCGACTTTGGGGAAATCGATCCTCTTGTGCCATGCCCAGATTCTATGACGTGGATATCTGGCTCTACAGGTAAAAACCTGGTGTTTGAACGTCGATATTTATCACAACACTTCCTAGTATAACTGCCTGAAAAAGTATATTCTCCACTGTACATACGTATGTATTTACACTCCCCAAGTACAGTTCTGCTCTATAACAAATTTACTGATAAGATCGGTGTTCAAAAGGCTATCTGATTGTTATAATTTTTTAAATATAGTTCTTATATAAAGTAAATAACGCGCTATGAGATGAGAGGTCGCCTTAAGTGCTGAGAACAATAAACCTACAGGAAAGTCGAGGGCCATGAAAGGACAGGCTGGGAAATGCAGCATGAGTCCTGAGTGTTTAATGGATTCTATTGGAGTCGCTCTTCAACCACTTTGGATTGAAATTAAACCACGTCAGTTTGTTTTTTTATTTACTTCTTTTATTCTTGTTTTCCTTGAAAGGGTTGGGCCGTCTCTTTAGAAGTTTCTTAAATTCTTCAGTTTTTTATGTAGCTACTTATCAATCTTTTAAGAAAACGCATATTCAATATAATAAAAGTCTAATAACAATAACAGTATATTTTTACAATACAAATTAGTAGGAAAAAATAGAAATACCTATCATCTATAAATTGTATTATGCATAAAATAAATAGATTTTATTTTTATAAAATCTTTTATAATATTTTATAATTATAAATTTTTTTATAATTTTTTAAGATGTGATCACTCTTGTGAATATATTTCCTGATACTGAGAAGATCTTTTTTTGAAATGTATAAATTAAATAATTTTATTATATTTACATATTTCACATATTCATCTACTCTTTATATATTTATTTTA
The DNA here is from genome assembly GCA_948150685.1 of Rhaphigaster nebulosa. Taxonomy (NCBI): domain Eukaryota; kingdom Metazoa; phylum Arthropoda; class Insecta; order Hemiptera; family Pentatomidae; genus Rhaphigaster; species Rhaphigaster nebulosa. The sequence continues at coordinate 54,354,173 of OX411309.1, forward strand.
AAATTAATATATATGTATGTATATATATATAGGGTGTTTTTTAATTACATGAAAATCCTAGTCCTAGTTACAACAAATCTCTTGAACGAATCTAAGGCAGCAGTGTAACAGATCTTGTACTTATTGACGCTGTTCAGAAGGTTGGCAATAATTGCTGGTTCATTCGGCGTCGAACATCCGGGTCCTTTTAGCTCTATTATACTTAAAATTTAATGAAGATTTCTGCAATACCTCAAGTGCATTTCAAAGTGAATTGTAGTATTAAGTGAAGTTTCTGGGCATTTACAATAAGAAAATTAAAATTAATAGCTAAAAATTAAGGTACCCCAACTTTCAGATAGTTATGATATTGGTAACTGTTGCAGGTAGGGATGTTGAGCGGGGGCGGGCGCCGGGCGGACCCGGCTTACACCCCCGACATCGGGCACCTGGTCCACCGCTCGGAGGCCAGGGTCAAGTCTGCGAGGGCCAGGCTGGCCGAGGTCCTATCGCTGACCAGAACGGCCACCAAGCTCAGGCAGGTCGCCCACAGGAAGGTAATATCTTATTTGTATCTTATTTTTATTGCCTGATATATATTTTACTATTTAGCAAGGAATTGACGTCAGAGAGGGCTTCCTCAAGTGTTACAACGCAGAAACATCTGAGAGTTCTGACCGTTCTGTAGAAACGGTCAGAACTCTCAGACAGTTCTGACCCAATCTGTAGAAAAAAAACATTCTTACATTTCCATAAATGTATCTATATCTAATAATAATTTTCTCAATTATTTGCCAGTTTATTAGATAAAAATATATAAAACAAAAAATTTGCTTCTAAGCCTTAGGATAAGTAAAAATAAAAAAAATAAAAGTAAAATTAATAATCGTAAAGAAATAAGTATACACAAATAAATTAAGAGAGATAATAAGAAATATGGAAGAACAAATCTTACAGAATGAGTGAGGATTTTATATATATATATATATATATATATATATATATATATATATATATATAATGATAATAATCTTCATATAATAATCAAAAACTTTAAAAAATATATAACAGATATAGGATCAATGATATCGTCGGTCCTAAGTTATACTTACGCATGTGAAAAATTCGATTTTTGGGTTTTGTTATTTTTTCTTTTAATAGTTTTTCGGTAGATGCAGCCAGTAATAAAGTGGAGATTCTGTTACGGCATTAGAAAGTGCAGAAATCGCAGTTTTACGATAAACGTCTGAAATTTTGATGCTTACATTTTAAAGTAACGAATATGCGTATTATAATAATAGATATATTATTATAAAAAGTAAAACAATAAAATTGAAATCGGTCCTCATTCACTGAAGAATGCAACAGTTTTTTGCTCTCCAGAAAAGTAGCGATTTTCACAATCGTAAGTTTACCATGGGAACGACGATATAACAAATGCAATAATAAGAAAGAAAATCAATGATATCGTTTGATTATATAAAATATTATATTTTTTATAATGATATTATAAATGTGGTTTAATAAAATATTTATATAAAATTAGATATTGGTACATTTCATTGATCCGGAGGGGAGCGAAGGAGAAGAAATTATATTGGAAATCATGACAACCTAAAAACCAATATTTTTTGTAAAATATTAATTAATTTGGAAAATTATTGCGAAGTAACATAAGTATCGAATATAGCGAAAAATGTTCCCAAATAATGGCTGAAATAATCATAACCTAAGCTAATTACATAACTTTGGTAATAGTCTTACCTGGAAATGTCATTTATTACCATACCGTTGTAGGTAGAGTTCATCAACGGAGCATCTGCCGAAAGTTGGACCTACTTGTGAATTTGTAATTAATTAGCCCAACTCATAAGATTACTCTTGACAAAGGAAGAGGCAGTGAAAGTTGGCTTGACAGAGACTTGGCGGGTAACCTTCAAATTTTGTAATAAATGAATCTCAGATAAATTTTATTAATGACATTGCACATTAAGGTAAAAGTCTAATTAAATAATATGATTTGGAATAAATGAGGCAAGCCAAACGGGTAGTTTCCTCTCGTTTTCAAATTAAGTATTGAAATTCAAAAGTGAAAAAAAAAACTTGGTACAAAGTGTTTCATCAAAAAGGATTTGCTGGAGCCGTAAAAGTTTGGAACGGTTCCAGTTCTGAAGTTGGAACAGTTCTTCTTAATGGTTCCAGCTCCAAGTCCAATTTGCCCGCTGGGCCTCCTTGTCTTGGCTTGTTGCAGACTTAAATGGTAGGTTAATTGGATGCGTTAGCTCAGTAATTTTTATCGACCATTTCACTAATTTATCAAAGATATGTCTGAGGTTGTCTTTGGAGCCAAATAGTAGTTATTAATTAAAAATTTAATCTTTGCAGTGACGTACTTTTTGTCCGAATCTTAAATTTGTTATGCGGTTTATATAAATATAAATGTATTTGTGTATATATGTAAATAAAAAACATATTTACCAACAAACAATTTCATTTATTTTATAAAAAAAAAATTAATTAAGCTATGCAGTCGTAAAATCGGTAAGGTTTTAACATTTAGAAACATATGACATTTGTTTCTGAACTTATGTTACTCTTAAATATATAATGTATTTGTAGGAATAAAATTTAAAGTAAAAGTTAGAGTGGTTGTGAATTTTCGTTTATTTCAGGCTTTAAACTACAAATTATTAAAAGTTTCTAAAGCACAAACATATTTAAAATTTAAAAATTACTTAAAGAAATATTTTAATAGTAATAATAGAAACATAGGTATTAAACACAATAATTACCGAAAACTGTTTATTGACTACTACAAATACAAAAATGGAAAACAATTTTACAGAATATTAACGAGGATAGGTTATGGATAATTACCTATGTATTATTGGCATAAGTATCCATTCATAAATGATAAACATAAGTAAAATGATATACGTATGTACATCACAAATAAAAATAGATAAATAAGATAAAGAAAATTAAATATAAATAAAAAAAAATAAAAAAGAAAATAATGATCATGAACAAATTCATACCTACCTACGTACAATATTTACAGCACAATGAGCCTTTGCTAATGTGTCCGATAAATAAAATTTTCTACCGAATGTGGCACTATACAGTAAAACGTGAAAAAAAAGTGCCTTTTTTAGCTGTATGCTATAAATTACATTCGAAGTATTTCTGTTAGAAGCAATTTAAGGCAAAATACCCCAAGAGTATCCCGTAAATGATACAGTCAAACATTTTAGGACAGTTAAATTTTTTCATTAAAAATTAAAAAAGGCGGGTCAACCTCAGGAGCCTAGTCTATGTCTAGAAGAGACCTAGGGCTGTACTCACCTCTCTGAAGCTATTGCTGCAACACGCCAATGCGAAGGGTTGGTGTATCGTCCTTGGAGACTTCAATGCTCAAAACTCCGCCAGGCTGTGTGGTAGTAACAATCCACTGGGTACTTACATCGCTAAGACCAGGATGGCCGTCTTCCATCCGGGGGTGCACAAATTCAGGCATGCAGCCCGACCTGAGTGCACTTCGACCCTAGACCTGCTCCTGGCCAGAGATCTGCACACCATCTCGGATTGCCTAGCGCTCCCCTACAGACCGTCAGATCACCGGCACGCCTTGATTCCTTTGAGGGCACGCCTGCTACACCACCGGCGAGCAAGTAACTCTTTCACAAGGCCGATTGGAAGGGCTGCAGGTCTAGTGTTGAAGAAACACTACCCACAATTCAGTCTCTTCGAACTGAAGCAGAGGTGAATACAGCGGTGGAAGTCATCACCACTACCATGCAGGACTCAGCCTATAAGCACATCTCCAGGTTCAGCCGCACATCCTCGTTCTGATTGGCCAGAGGAACAACCTGAGTAACATCATTCAGCGAACGCGTGACTACATCTGAAACCGGTTATCAATGCGATGGCTCGGCAGATAGCCGTCCTCATGCGTGATTGGAAGACCTCACTCTGGCATAAACAGTTACGGAAGACTCATGACGATCATCGCCAGTTCTGGAGGCTCGTCAGTACCCACGTAACTAAGAGGACTGTGTATCTGACTTCACGAGGTGACCTGCTGACACCTGGGGAACAGGCTGAACTTCTGGCGAAGAGCTATGTGGCGAGAGAAGAAACTCGGCTGGCAGATTTTCTTAGACTTCCAGAAGGACCAATGCCGTGCCCTAACTAAAAGCCCATTTTTTCCACCTTTGGCCAGTTTGAGTCGGTACTACTACGCACTAGGGGGAATAAGGCGTCAGGAAAGGATGGTATCCCGTATGCGTTGTTGAAGAAACTTCCTAAGAGGGCTAAAGTATTCCTTCTGAATATCTTTTAGAAGAAGAGATATTAGAAGAAGAGAGGTGAGAACCTCTGAACTCTTGCATTCGGATCTCGTACTTTCCTTAAGTCTGGAAACAAGCGATCGTAGTGCCGCTATTCAAACCGGAGAAGACGGGAAACCTACCGGAGCACTATCGGCCGATCAATCTCCTCTCGCACATGAGCAAGATTTTTTAGCGGCTTCTTCACCACCATCTGATGAAGCTCTGCAGTGACGAGCCGGTCATCCCGCCGGAGCAGATTGGTTTTCAAAGAGGGATCTCCTGTGAGCACCATCTTGAGAAGCTGTAGGCCCACACCATAGAGCAAATGCAGATGAACAAAGCTACGGCGTTTATATTCAGGACTGCACACAGGCCTTTGACTGCTTGTCGCACACACTTCTCCCCCGCCGTCTGGAGGAGTTCAGGTTTCCTGTCCACCTATGCCGATTCATTGGATGCTATCTTAGCGGAAGATCTTTCGTTGTACGGGTCGACGAGAGCCTATCGCTTTCACACGATACCTTCTATGGTATCAAGGGTCTGCACAGGGACCAATATTGTTCGTCATATTCAAGGCAACAGTAATTTCGGTGCAGCATCCAGGGGCAATAGCAGCAGTCTATGCCGGCGATATCGGCATCTACGACACCATCTTTAACGCCGGCAGGGTCCTCGAGAAGGCACAGGCAGCATCAGTGACCATAGTGGAAGACCTCAGACTGAACGGCATCAGGGTGAATTCGGCGAAGACAGACGCCATCGTGATGTCGTTTCAGAAAGGGAAGAACCCATTCCAGATGAAAACAGCAGCCTCTCTCTATTTTCTTCCTTGGCGTCATTCTTCCGGCACATGTATAAGTCCACCTTACAAAGACTGCAGAGCTTCCAGAACTCCGTCCTTCGGCGGATCGTTCGTGGGCAATATGAGCGAGAAACGCCACCATCTACGAGCAGCTCCAGCTACCCTCAGTGCCGGAATATATAAGCCGGAAGCACATCAAATTCTTTGATGGGCTGAAGGCCTGTATCAACCCTCTAATCAGAGACACCAAGACCTGGGAAGTAACGGAGCTCTGTCCCCTTGGTCGACGTGCTCACCGAGGGAAGGGGTCTGGACTCTGCAGTCTAAACCCATTTCTCCTTATTCCTTAACCAGCAGAATGGTTCCTCCCCATTCTCTACGAATTAGTTTGGGCCAATGCCTGCATGTAAAACCCCTGTACGCAGCGGACATTTAAATAGCTTTGCCTTGGAATACTTTTCCTTTACTACTTTACCTTGGGGCAATGTAAGGAATTGATTAATATATATTATATACATATTGTGTTGTTCATTTATGTATGTAAAATGTTTTTTTTTAAAGAACGGAGGATAACAAAAAAAATCATTAAAAATTTAAATAATTAATTTATTTTTAAATGCTACTTTACGGCTTCTCCAAATTTTACTCGAACATTCGAGGCCTGAAGTATTGAATTTAAATTCAATTTCAAATCAAAGTTAATTAAATTTCATTTCAAAAACAAATTTGGGTTAGTTAAATGCATAATAAATTAGTTTATAATGATTATCTTCGTAAGCAGAACAGTTTCTACGATACTTGCCAAACCAAATTCAAAAAATGGTGATTTCACGTTTTATGGAAAAAAAAAAATTTTATTTGAAAAACTTTATCTCGGGAACTAGAAAGCGTAAAGACCTCTATTAGGGCTCAAATTTTATAAAATTTACTTTACTTTAAAAAAGATATTCGCAATGTTTTTCGCGCAGTTGATAGTTTTCAAGATATTGATCCTAGAATGAAAAAGAAGCGAAAATGTCAGAGTTTTTCTTGAATAAAGCGAACTTCTGATTATTGAAATAGTTCAATATCTATTTTTAAGGACGTTTGCGATGTACCTATAAATCGTATTATTTTTTGTTTAATATATGTTTAATATATATATATATATATATAGATTATATAATTTTTTTTTTAAACCCATCCATTGTAACTGGGTTTCTAGGTATAATCCTAAATACACTGCACTATATGTCTTCTTCCAGCACTAATGGACAGGATTCTTAATGGAAGTTTGGCACAACTTCAAAACTAATATCATGTACAGCAGCTCCGACATTGTCCGCACCACATTCCAGTTATCATACAATAAATTAAAGTACAAATGCTTCAAAATCCAGCATGGAAATTTCTTATCTAAACTCAATATTCCTGGCGAGTCTGAACAAATCACAAAATGTTTTACCGAATACGATTTTTAAGTTCAGGAGAACGAAAGATCTTCAGAAATAGAAAAACGGCATTTTGAAAAATTAATTTTTAGATTATAAAAATTAATTTCAATTATAAACTAAAATATCTTACTAACCTGTCTACGTGATCGCGCTGCAACGCTAAACAGACGTAATCTGAAACAAGTAATAATTAAATAATGTATGAATAATTAATTAAAAATTAAATTAGAGGACCTAAAATAATTAAATAAATGGACCTAAAAGCCAAAGTGTAAAAAAAAAAAAATTAGGAGGGCTAAGAATGAGGACTTTTTCCCTCATTTGCAGACGAATATTTCAAGAACCTGTTGGAGTATTTGAGGATGTTTAAATACGGAGGCGACAGGAACCGAAAGCGCCAATAGAAGCGTTTGAGTATTTAATAGAAAAGATATTCTAGACGATGTACGCTCTTCGATATTGGGAAAAATATCCGAATTAAAAAAGCCATCAACCATTTCAGCTGGGTAAGATATCGCTCATCATGAATGTTATTGAAACAAATAGTTCTGTTTATACAATGCGATAAAATATCTGACGATAAATTTATAGTTACATAGTGAAAAACCAAACTACATGTCTTCGAAAATGTAACGGTTAAACTATCGGAAGCGTTCCCATATTTGTGAGCAAGAGTAGGACTGTTCATAAAATCGTACGATATTTCAACGTTATCTTAACGCACGATATCGTCCTACATATCTATGGTCACAGGGAATCAGTTTGTAGGAGTAACTAAGGAGATTTAATAGATAAACCTAGCCTAAGAGATAATGTAGTGAGCTATATTATGCAGTAATTCAAATATCTCTTAAACATGATATGAAATAGTAAGAAAGAAGGAGAAGAAGAAAGAAGGCACACCGGTGAGAGATAAACATAGAGCCAATCTTCAAAACAAGAGAGAACTTCAAAATTAAGGAGTTTAACATTCCTCCCAAAGTCTATTGAAAAATTGTATAACCCTATGTTTTCTAATAAATTTTATATAGATGAAACCTAACAAAACATAAAAACTAGGATAAACCAGCATAAAAATAATATTTAAAAAAAAATAAATAAATATATATATATATATATATATATATATATATATATATATATATATATATATATATATATTAATGTCACTGCATTAACGCAACAGAATAATTAATAATCACAAGTTTAACTTTAAAGAAATAGAAATACTTAATGTTAACTATAAATGTAAAAGATGTAGTTAAAACTGACATGAAGGAGATAGGGCAGCACAGTGAGTATATTTTAAATAAATTAAATATTTAAAAAAAGGGAATAAGAAATAAAAACTTACATAAAAAAATGCCATTGCTAAGATTTTTTAAATAGGAGTGTAAGACTGCGTGTATATTTACATAATAAGTTAAATATACATACATAATACTACAATATGGATTATGGAAATCCTTAGAGACCCTTTTTAGACACACCAACTTATTCCCTGTGACCATAGATTTAATAGATAAGCCCGGCCTTAGAGATAATGAAGTAAATTGGAGAACGCAGTCATTCAGATATCTCTTAAGCACGAAATGAAGTGGTAAGAAAGTAGAGATCAACAGACCGTCAAGAGCCAAAAATAGAGCCCATCTTCAAAACAAGGAGAACTTGAACATCAAGGAGTTCAACATTTCTGACAAATTCTATTAAAAATTGTTTGGAACTTTCAACGTCTTCCTCTTCCTTCAAACCTCTCAATATCTGACGAATCACTTGAACACCGAATATATAGATATATATATATATATATATATATATATATATATATATATATATATATGTATATATTCTTGTAGTCCTGTCCCGGCTTCGATTTCAATAATAATATTCTTAAAGTTAAGAGTATTTAAAGAACTTGGATGAAAGGGGCATGCTTCCACTGTCACTATAATAATGATTTTATCGAAAATATGTAAAGAAAAAATACATATGATTCATATTATATAAACTTATATTTTTATATAATCCAAAGAACTCAGTTAATGTTGTTTTTGGTGCTGTCAATGCTATTTCAATTGCATTTCGGTCATTGAATTAAACGCGATGACCATTTTCAAGATGTGTGGCCAAATGTGTCATTCCTGAATTGAGTTCATGTTTCCAAAAGCATAGAATTTCCATATTGTTCCCTTACTACCGATGAATCTGCTCATCTGATAGCGAGTTATTTAGGCGTTTTCATTTCCATTTTCAACTGAAAATCCTGTCACATCACTGCCTTTATGAACATATTTGCATATGTATTTTATTGATTTTATGATACCGCTCTACATTTATGTGCACCTTATTGTTTTGGAAATCACGTACCTCTTTTAAAGAATAAAATTTTAAACGAATGTACACTATAAGTGAAAACGTGCAATTTTCACTCATGCACACATAATTTGACTTAAGTGCCATCTTATACGTATAGGATTTGTTTATAATTTGACTTCAGCGCTACCTATCGGATCCTATCATAGCTATGAACCAGCGTCTCGAATGCACAAATATATTGTGTAAATATGATATTAATTCATCACAAACAGACGCACCAACTATTATATATACATATATATATATACATAGTCTAGAGAGCCAGGAGATTGTATATGAGCGCTAGCAAGAAGTACATATGCTGGATCGAAAATCAAATATAGGTGTTACGAGTACTAATACACCGTCACAAATATATCGATTAATTGGAAAAAAATAAAATACGAAACAATTCATAATTTAATAAAAACATCAAACATACAAAGTTTATTGTCTTTTTAAATATAAAAATAAAGAATGTAACGTAATGTTTTTCCTAAAAGAAAATATCCTGCTTATTTTCATATAAGCGTAAGAAATATAAGAGAAAGTAATAACTGTTACCATCAACTGGACAAATTTCATTATAAATGTGACTGGGAATGACGTTATTAAACTTGAGCGAACTATAAGCTTTATTAAGCCGTTTCAATACAGAAATAGAATTAAGGTGGGCTTAGGTCCAATGAACTCCAAGCTTTTGTAAATGACCTTAACCAAATTGCCTAGAAATCGATATTATAAAGAGATGTATGAAACTGCCACCGACATGTGGGTTATTAATGTTAAGCCGCTATATTATGTAAAACAATTAACTGTGAATCGATTTTATTTAATTGGTCGTACAAGGTTTGAAATTAATTATTTAACATTGTAAATAAAAGCACATAGAAGCAAATATAATTAAAGACAAAAAAATTCCAAGATTCGATGATTCTAAAATAAGATTCAGAGATTCGCTACAAACCCACCATGGTTCTTCAGCTTATTACATACAGAATTTGATACCCTAGATATCAATAACTCCATTAATAGATGTACAATTTTTTTTTGAGAGGAATAAAAAATAAAGAGGAGGTGCATTTGCCTACAGAATTGTTGAAAAAATAGTCCACAAAGAATAAAATCCACTAAAAAGATGTTAAATTGCTGGTTTAAAGCACAGGTGTGTGGTCCAAAATAGATTTTTTTCCTTTTGAAAACTTGACGAACTTAAACAAACAATTTTACACTAAACCGTATTCGTTGTTAAATAGTTGTTTAGTTAACCATCAACATGAACAAGTACAATTATTAAGAAAAACATTATTCCTATGTCCTTAACTACAAATATAATGAAAATCCAAGTATTGCTCTGATGATATACTGATATACTCTGACACATGATGCATTGACATTCTCACGATGCGACGGACAAAACATCAGAACTGCTGACAGATCCCCTTCCTGACCATAGCACTCAGACACTTGCGATCACATCCAAAGCCCAGAGGACACTAACAACATCCCCACCTGTGGAGCCCCACCTCTCACCTGTCTGTCTGTTCCAGGCAACGGAGCGGGGAACCTCGGAGCGCCAGTCCGCCTTTGTCAGCAGCAACAGTAGTCGAATGCCGGCCACAACCAGGTCAGTGGAAACATTTATTATCGTAATATAATGGAAATAGATGATTATAATATAAAGGGGTAGGTTATTCTGACCAAAGATAGAAGTCAAATAACTGTCACACCCAATCTAATTCGATGACAAATTTCGAACATATTTTCTCATAAAGAATTTCTCGTGCATTTTTTTTTTTTTTTTTAACCTTTCGACAAGTCTTTATCTTGTGAAGTTTTCGGTCTAACTTCTCTCAGAGACCTAATCGAAGTAGAGACCACCACTGTATAATCCCTAACACATAACACATTAAGTACAAAACTATAATACATAAAGTACAAGTACAAGTGGAAATTTTCGTGTTTAGAGGTTATAAGTTACTTGTCGTTATTAGATAATAATAATTGTATTCATTTTTTTTTTATTTACTGTTTTATAATATAACTATTTTAAATATTATAGTGTTTATACACTATGTTTTAACAATATATAACAACTTAAAGTTCAGTTCACAGGCACACCCCATTTCATAATAAAGCACAAATACAATTCATAAGTAACTACAAATGCAAGTGGACTTATGACATACTACACATATGACTTACACTGTGAAATGTTACCGTATTAAACGTAGGACGAATCTTGTAACTCTCTCCGTTTTAATGAACGTATTAAAATTATGAATGTTTATTAAAACGGACGGAGTTACGAAACGTGGTGGTTTACTTTTACAAAAATGCCTATAAAGTTTTCTTACAAAAATAAGATATTACGTAGAGTGTTTAAGAAACGATTCACTGAAATGTTAATACACCAAGAGAATTGTGATAGGTTTAACCTCTTAGATTTGGGTTTTCATGGGGTTCAGTTGTCTTTCCTATTTAATTAGGTTATATGCAATAGAACCTCAATCTATAACTTTTTTTTTAAATTAATGTAAAATTTTTGTCAAGATCTTTGATTATTAATACCACCATAAAAAATACGCTCATTTAACATTTTGTTAGTTTATAGTATCGTACCGCATCAAAGACATACTTTTGTGTTATTTATATGTATTCTGCTATCGCCTTTTTAAAATAATCATATATATCTAAAAAAAATGTGGTTTGATATACCTATATATATATATATATATATATATATATATATATATATATATATATATATATATATATATATATATATATATATATATTTATATATATATATATATATATATATATATATATATATATATGGTTTAGAACACACAGCGAAGGCACGTGAAGTTCTTTGACTCCATCAAATTAACGCCCAATCCACTGTTCTAGACATAGACGCTCAGCGATGGCCCTCTTGCGTGGGCAGCAAACATTGTAATCGCATCAAATGCATATATATCTATAGTATTAGTTTTAGTTTTCTCAAGAGAGCAATATAATAGTGTGCCCCGGCAATTTAACGATTTAAATAAATTAAAAAGAAGACAGAAAATTGAATAGTATTAGAAACTCGTTAAAATGTAGCCCTGCCATAGGAGAAGGATATAGAATAATAACGATTATTAGTATTCGCTAAACGAGTCCTAAATAGGAGTTATTAAATAAACAATAAAAAAACGCCTTCATATTCAGAAATTCTCATGAATCATTAGAGCTTACAAAATCACAACAGAGTAATTTGGAAACCATTATAACAAACGATTTTGTTTTCTTTTATTTTAATATATACATTTATATTTATATAAATATATATCTATATATTTATTTAAATATATAAACATTGAACGCTGTTGAAGAATTATTATATAATAATATTATGAACATTTTAAGATGATTTATCCATGATAACATTCTAAGGTTCAATTTAATTTTGTAATTACTTCGGTTAATGATGATTTCTTGAAACTGACATCGTTATAAAATTAAATTAAATCTCCTTTACTGTGGGTATAAATATTTCTAAATAAAAACAAGACAGAAATACATTTGTAAGAAACTAATTAAAAATAATTATTGCCACCAGAAGTATTACCTAAATTGGCGTCTTTCAGACTAATTTCAAGCATTAAATGATTAATTACATAGCTGTATTTCTGAAGAGCGAAATATATAATTATGAATTATTAAAGAATGCTAAATATTATGTTAGCTCTGATTTTTACTACGTAAATATATTATAGACACATTTAAAATGTCGATGAATATTTATTATATCGTGCTAAGGTGAATAATGATCCGAAATTTATTTTGCACTTCAATGATTGCAACAGGTGTATAAATGATTTTCCTGGGTATAACAAAAGAGTAATAAAATTGGCATACTGGGAGGATAATCAAAATTATATAAAAACACCTTACGTAATCAAATTAAATTAAAATTTATATAAAATTAAACCAATACATTAGAATTGATATTTTGTTAACAATCATTATTTATAAATTGTTCAGCTGTAGCTATTGAAATGTTTTGAAGGTAAGATATTATTTATCCAAGTATCATTTAATGATTTTTAAAATTAAAGGTTATAAAAGAAAAATATTAAATTATTTTTGTTAAGGCTTCTGGTTTGCCTTGAAGCAGCCTGTCTGGAATCCTTGCCCGGATTTCGGGTTAATTAATTCGTGACGCAGGTGGATTTGTACCTTCATCCGAAAGGATTATAGAATATAAATATTTTCCAATATAATAAAAATACCGCTAGTGATTATATTAGATTTATAAAATGACTTCGATTATTTATGCTTGTATTTTTAACATATATTTTTTTAAACTTTAATTCTGAATTCATTGTCACAGAATTATAGAGATATCAGCAAATTTTACGAATTTATTTCATTGAATAATAAAGAATAAACTTTCTACTTAGATGAAACGAAAAACAACTAGATCACATAATGACTACTGACTAAGAAAATAATGTTACCTGGAACTAGTAGAATTCACAGCGAGTCAAACAGCGACTTTAGCACGAAAAAATTAAAATTTTGAATATTTAATACTGAAGTGGAAATTGTTCGTATCCAAACTAATTAGTGGCATTGGACTCGAGAGATTAGCTTTGATTGTTCACACTAATGATTTAATAAGACGTTACAAATAAAAACAAAACATCCCTGAATTTTCTCTTATGTGTTTGTTCATCAATGAATACAAATTTTCTGCTAAAATGGAAGTTACTGAGGTTATGTAACTATGAAAAAATTAAAATAAATGTAAATATTAAAAAATCGATTTTAAAATAAGATAAAGAAATTTCTGGGCACGATTGAATGTCTTGTGGCTGTTGTATTTATTTTCTAAATGTATTGCCTAATTTTTAATTTAAAAAATCATCTGCGAAAACAAACACAATGTTATTTTTCGTGAATGAATAACAGAGAATATTGTTGAATAAATTCAGATTGCGTTATGCTAAGACTGCGTCTTAGGTTAATTGCATAGCGATGAGCTAATTACAGTAAAAATGAAACTTTTTCTTAATTTAAATTTATTGCACGTGATTACACTACGTTGTAGATATTAATCCAGTACAGATGCGGTAGTAACAAGGGTTGATCGCAACAAATAATTGTATATAAGTAAGCACTGATCTTTTTTTTTTTTTTTATTTAAGATCTACAAAAACAGATATTTTTCAATTAAATTTATGAGGGATGGAATACATGAAAATTTATATTATGTCCAATATATATTAACATAAATTAAAGAAAATATAGGAGAAAGGGATGAATGTTGACTAAAACCTAAACGAATGTAGGTCCCTTGGGGAAGGGAGCGGGCTCTTTCCGCTGAATTGTTCGTTTCAGACTGCATTACCATAATCAACTTTTGTGAATGCACATCGCTTTGAATTCACACAATTGAGAAAACTCTGTTCATTTAAAACAATATTAACAATGTGCGTTAGAAAGCTTCAATATAAAAAAATATGTTTATGTGCTTTTATTTCATAAAACATTTTTCTTTACTGTTTTTTTTTCATATATGAATACAGAAAGTATAAATTAAGTAGGGACAAAGATAATAAGTAAATAAATTATTTCCTTGTTATTTATATAAATTATTTAACAGTGACATTTTCTTAAAAAGATTGGAAAGTAATATTACTGTTTCATTGTATTTGAATGCAATATTTTCATTAGCTGAATTCGATCTAAAGTAATATTTTAATTTAATTTCGTATCATGTTTTAACCAAACTCTATTATCAAAAATGAAAATCCTTATAAAATTTTCAAAACTATTATTATATTTAAAAAAAAGAAGCAAGTAGACAAAGAGAACAACCAAGAACATTTGTGAAGCACTAAAGACATCTACCATGAATATTATGATGAAACTAGATGAACCCTTATGGCTTTGCCCGTGAAAAGAATTGGGAGTTAAATAAACTCCAAAATTTCAAGTTTTTTATGTTTAAATTTTAAAAGATAATGTGAGTAACAATACAGAACTATTGGTCTTATCATTCCTAATCATCATACTGTAAAGTTTGTTCAAAACGATTACAAACAACTTTTTTAAAAAGTTTAACTTTGATTTTTAATACATTTATTATATATTGCACATTTCATCATACTTATTGCTGTATGAAATGAATAGGGAAGTAAATAAAAATATTATAGCGAATATAGATCCACCGAGGAAACACATCATTCAATTTAATTATTCAATTCATTATTAGGCTTGCTTTGCCGTTGCTATGTGGAATGTAAGGAAAGGAAGAGAAAAGATATTTTTATTTTTTTTTTTACAAAAAAATCATTTTTTATTAGACCGTAGACTATCAGGAAAAAAAGTGTTTTTTTTTTTTAAATTAAATCATACTTCTTTAATATTTTTCAAGTTGAAACTTGAATTCTGAAAACATTTTCTAAAGGCACTTAGACTCTTTTACATTTCTATGCTTCAATTATTAGAATTCTTAAGGGATACACCAGAACTTTCAACGAAACAAGGGGTTACAAACAAGCATTTTTTATTGTAAACATTTCAAGATCAAAGTCGTGAAAAATTTTCTCGGTCATCAACTGCATTTATTTGAAATCGTATCGTTTGATTCAGACGTTTTCTAAGAATAGGATCAAAATGATAATAAATTTTTCAAAACGGTAATCGAGCTTCACGTTTTTACTCTTTTTTTGTTGTTTAGTAAACGTGTTAATATATGTGTGCTAACTCTATTTGTAAAGGGGCTCTCCCCATAGATAAATTATCAAATAAATAAATATATAATTGATGCTATGAAAGTAAAATGAAAATTTAGGACTGAGTTAATATGATTATTTGGCTAAAACCGGCGTTCCGACTCAAATATGTGGGTCGGATTCTAAATATTCTAGCATTCCTATTAGTAAATAATTATTTGTTAAGTCTAGTTCCAATTGTATTTAAGTAAATAAATGTTTTTTATCTTCTGTCCCAGTTTTAATTAAGAACACCATGCAAAAAGCCTATTGGTTTGCGGTTTCACTTTTCTTTTTGATGTGTGAGAAGAAAACATCAACTGTACAATTTAAAATTCTGTCAATTGCATAAAGAGGAAGTAACTTGATTAACATGCATTGATAAAGTCCAGTTATCAAAACTGTTTCACACGGAACTCGGTGACGAAGAATGCACTCCGCCTTCCAAGGGCGACTGCATTCCCCAGGCGATAACAGGGGGGAGGTTGCGACAAGAGGAAGTTGGAACTGGCGGTGAATGTATGGCCATGGCCGTGGTACACGTGAGCTCTAGATGCCGCTCGTGCTATAGCCGACGAAACGTAGTCGATACACATTTTAAATGTGTGATTTCTTCTCATTTTACTCCAATGTGTTTGAGATATGTTTGAGAACATGACATCTAAAATAAAATGGATTTGATTGAGTGGCAATGAATCTGTGAATTTCAATTCCTAATTTCAAATTCCAAAAGACAACAAACAGTAATAAAGTTGTTTTTGTTTCATTTAGCCATTTATTTACGCTTCTAGTATCGTCACTGCGTGGAGATTCTATTCCATGTACAATCCTTCTCAATACCTCATTTTGAAATGATAGTATGGTAAACGCTTTTCTGTTGACTTTGTAACCAGTAAAAATAACGGTACGCCATAGACTAGGGCCGAACGTGTAATAATTTTATAGGTTAAAACCTTTAAACGAAAATATAGACGGGAAACAAATAACAAATGATTAAGCCGATATGTTTAAAGTTTCACTGTTTTGATTTCTTTTTGGAAAATAGTTGCGAAAACCTTATTAAATGCCTGTCAGAAACAATTTCGATATATATAATATTTTTTGATAGTTTGTTCTCGAAGTTATTTATTTTAAACGTCAAAGGGAATTTCTTCATCCCTTTTTGAAACGAAAATACTAAGCCCATCATTTTATCTGGATTTGTATCTATATTTAAACTTTTCAGTTTCACTATTTTTTTACAAGTATTTTCCGAATGTTTTACAGCCTTGCTGTCATTTAAGCTACTACTACGGCAACATCATCACGAAAAGCTGTACAGTAGCATTCTGGAACTTGGTTCTAACAATTTTACCAATATAAATGGAAAAAAAACAAAACTGACGATCGCTTAGCTTCTTCGGAAACTTTCACTGTGAAATATCGGTCATCCGAATATAACTTAGCATCAAATTATGAATCCGAAGGGATAATAGAGTATTGGAAACCATGAATATTGCAATAGTATGGTACATAAAATATGAATATACATATAAAAAAAATACTTATGAAAGCAAGTCGATAGAAACTGCATTGTTTGAGGCGCCAAATTTTCTTAGTAGCGTAATGCCTCTAGATCTTCACACTAAGGATGTCAATAACTGGTCAGTTATAACCGATAAACGGTTTTTTGTATGGAATAACCGGTTTAGTTCGGTTTTTTTACACTATCGGCTAAAATCGTTTGTTTTTTAAAAATCCTAAAATCGGAGAAAAACCGATTGAAAATAAATTTTGTAAAAAAAGAGAAAAAAACCTATTGAACAGAAAATACGAAATAAATATCGTACCTTCTCGAAGAGTACAGAATAAATAACGTTATAAAGAATACAGAACAATTTTATTGTGTACTTTATGTATCTTCTACACCACCTGCCTGTCTCCTAGTATTTATCTCATTGGTAAAGTTACACCGTTAACTTGAGTCCAGTCAATGAATTCTCAAAAGACAGGTGTAGATGGAAATGACGGGACGGATAAGATTGACTTCGAACTTTGTTTGTACTAGTTAAGAGATAAACATTCTAAAAGTCTAAAAGGGGAGAAGGTCATATTTTCGGCTTATCGTGTATATCCCAAAAACGGTTAGTCATAGCTTAAAACATTTCGGGTATAAAACTGGTGATCATTAAATTTCCAATAGAATGTTTCTATTTTTTTTTCTTATCTCTCATAGTTTAAGAAATATACGCTCTTCAAAGTGACAAGCGATCAAGAAGATAAAAGAAAGAGTATAGATCAGTATCGCATGGAGCAAAAAATGATATTTTTTTTTTCAAATGTGTTACTTTACATCGGCTCATATCAGCGATTTTGGCAAGGCACGCCAATTACTATCAAAGATTTTTTTAATAACCAGTAATTTCCGGGATTTTAGCTATTTGTTTACTTGTGTTGAGATTTTATAGGCTATTTTAGGAGGCTGGTGTTTAATTTACTTGAATTAAAGTTCTTACTACTGACCAGTTATTTGAAATAATTCCAGTAACTGTTATTTGTGTCATCAATAAATGTTTTGATAGGAAGTTATTTCTTTTAAAATAACCGGTTTTTTTTTTTAGGATTTTCAAATACCGTTTATGTTCATCGTTTAAAACCGGTTTTAATTGAAGATAATATAACCGGAATAACCGATAGCCGACAACACTACTTCACACCATGACTAAAATAGGTTAATAACCTGTAGGATAGCAAGCATTTCCCGTCCCAGATGGACTGTATAAGGACGATAAACCTAAAAAAACACTAATGACATTAAATGGAGAGTTCAATGGAATTTATGCCTGATTTGTGAACAGAATTTTTAATTTTAATACGAGAAATAATTTTTACAAATTTTATTTTTTTCATTATATATTTATATAAACGTTCTCGTATATTAACAGATATTTTTAAATATTAAAAGTATATATTTTGTGTCAAGTGATGGAATCAGTGGATGATAGTTCAACGGATTCGCCCCGAAAACTACTGACAAGAATTCTTATGATTATGATGATGATTATTGAGATTATTATCATCTTATAATGGCTTCCATAAGTATTTTACGCTGATTATACTTCCTCTGTTTTCGTGAATGTTTTCTGGGACAAAAGTGGAAGATAAGCAAGTCTTTTCAGTTGAAAAATAACTTTAAATCATTTTACCGTAGCGGTACGTTTTACTTTAAATAATTGCATACAACTGTACAATTCTCTTATTTATTATGACTGTAACAAACCATTAAGCATTTAACCATTCTAAAAGACAATGTGATTTTCATTCGTTTGAATTCAATTCAATCATGTTGATTATAAATTTATTAATTGTTAACAATGAATGATTAGATGAAATAAATAATGAAGAGATTCATAACAGGTATTAAAACCCAGTATAAAAATAATATATCTCAAAATTTTTCAACTATCATATCAAATATCATAATATGAAAATTATGTTCATATTATGATATATAAATCCAAACTTACTGGATAAAAATAAGAAAATGATTTACTCTTCTTCGCTGTATTTCTTACTGGGAAGAGTCAAAAATAAGATTATTTCAAGCACAGCACTCAAAGTCCCACCTCTGACCCCTAATCACATCTTCCTTTCACCTTCTTTATTTTATTTATTCTTCCATTTCTTTTTGAAAATGTTTTGACCAATATTACTAAGATCAATTCATTCCTTATTGGTACACACATCTTAATATCTTATATCTAATTGTAGTTTTTGATCATATCTACATAATTAACGATAATATTTATTTTACGTATGCGTATACGTTCAGAATATGTCTCAGCAATATCTCTCACAATCAGCAATATGTCATATTAATCAGAATTTATTAATTTATTTATTCATTTAATTAGAATTAATTCAACCTCTAACAGACCTGAACATAAAAGTTCTTGTTTAGATCTTCTAATTAATTATATGCTTTAAAAAACAATAAGTAAGTTTGAATACATACGATTTTAAAATGATAAAAAAAAAATCATGTTGGCAAAACTCTCACAGAAACAAAAAAACCAAAAAAAAACCAATAAACATAATCAAAAACTTAAGTTAAATCTTAATTCGAAAACGTATACACAGTATTCGGGTACACATTGCGTATATTACAAACTGCAAAAACTTATGATATTAATAATATGTTGAAAGTGATAAAAAAAGTATTTATTTAATTATTGCCTCCTCCTTGGGGTCAAGTAATATACGTCAACTGATTGGTAAAAAAAATATAGATATAAAATCAACAATTCGTAATAAAAAAAAAATTAAGAATATATATAAAAGATTACTAAATGTCAACAATATAACATAAATTATTATGATATTGAGATAACTGAGATTCACTTTTGGTCTTCCCAAAACTCACATCTCTCAGTGGTATTCCGAGGTAAGCTTTACTCAAATTTCCGAGAAAAAAAATACTTTCTTGGTGTCTTCTTATTCCTATCCTCCCTATATTCTTGACATCCTCGTTCTGCGTTCTTCCATTTATATCTTAAGTACACTAGGCCCTAGACGGGCAATAATTTGATTAAAAGATTGATTCAAGCATGATTGACTGTGCAGGAACCCGTTTGACGCTTGAAAGTGGTTGATGCAAAGTTTGATTGACGCGAGTGCTTGATGAGGGAACTTGACAGTGTAGACGGTTTTGATCAAGCTTTCCTTCAATATCGCTCTCGGCAGTAACTGTGGAGGAGTCCATGAACGTGAGCCTATAAGCCTTTTAATAGTTTTGTACCAGGATTGCCCAGAGCTTCGAAAAATAAAAAGCAAAGGTTAACATAATGTTCATAAATTAAAAAATAATGCTTTAAGAACAAATGTTCATAGGACAAGACGATCTAAGAAAAAAAGTGTCCAGAGCGTCAGTGGATGGCATCCTGGAACATTCGCTCTATTATTTTATTTTATTAGTAATTACGCTCGACTATTAGGGGTGATTGAATGGAGGGTTGCTTGAAGCACGCGTCAATGCTTGACTCAATCTTTTGATCAAATGATTGAGCCTTCAGGGCCTCCTTTAAATGCAAGATCTTATTAGGGATTGATAAATTATTTGTCACTTCTATAATTTTGTTTTTATTGAAAACTAGTTTCGAATGTAAATTCATAATTCATAAATGTTTTATAATACTATTTATATTACATTTAATTTAATATGTATAATAATACCAAACTGTATTTTGAATTGCATATTTTTGAATTTTTGTATGTTTTTAGAACTGAAGATGGAATTTATAACATTTGAAACTAGTTTTCAATAAAAACAAAATTATAGAAGTGGCAAATAATTTATCAATCCCTAATTATATTGATCCTTTTACACCATCATGCGGATGTCAACTGCAAGATCTTAACCTACCAATTTGTATATTCCTTCTCATGGAACTGCTTCCTTTGAAAAATCCCCTATCAATCGTGCTACCTTGGTAAGGGATTCCTTACCCATCTCCCTAACCTTATATAAACGCCATTTATTTCTCCATCTCCTCAATGAGCAATCTTCCGCAAAAAGTAATGAATAAATAACTATGAAAGTTTGAACAAATACAATTTTATATTTTCTAATTTTATTTATATAATTTTTACAGTCTCTTTGTTAGCAATATAATTAATTTACAATAGTGAAGCCAGACAAATGCTGTTTAAGTTGTACGTTTTTGTTATTCTTATGAGACTGAATGTACCAAAATAAAAATTATTTTGTCGTTCATATTATTACAGCTTATTAAAAAAGAACAAATTCCCAATATGATGGTTTCATAATAATAAATGCATGAGGTTTCTAGAATATAACTGGCTTTTATGTACGCGTTCTTCATCAATTTTATGCTGCTGAATCAGAAATAAAAGCAGCAGAAAGTTAAATTTCATCTCAATGTGAAATTATAAAGTTTCTCTCGCGATGAGGGTATTAAACTTTTTAAAGGCTCCCCTGAAAGGCTCGAAAAGCATCTGGAACAAATGCCAATCAAAGTGCGAAGCCGCAAAACAGTTCTTCTTAACTAATATAACCATAGCTTTTAAAAGCTTTTGGATCAAATTGTCCACGTGTAAGACAAAATGTGTTTACAATGTATGTCTTCACCTTCTATAACAGATGTTTTGAAATTATCCTTTTCTTTTTATCCGTTAATCGAATAAAAATATTTTAAAAAGGAGAGAAATCTTAATTTAAACAGTGATAGAATATTAATTTATTTATTATTTAATATTATTATTTGGAATATATAATTTCATAATCTCCAGGTTAAACTATTCATCTTAAAAGTTTTAATGTTCTTATATAATTTAATTATTAATTATTATTTAATTAATATTTAATTTATTATTTATTATTATATTTAATTTATTATTTAATAAATTATTATTAATTTAACTTATTTAATAATATTTTGCCCAATTACAAGACTCAATTATACTTGAATTAAAATAATATTAAGTCCATTTTGTTTGTTTGGGTTTGACTTTTCCACAATGCGTGCCTATCTGGCCTTTAATAAAAATACTTTTTTTCTTCAGCAACTAGAAAATAAATTAAAATCAATTCAACGACAAGTTAAACAATTTGATATTAATTATCCATGATTTCATTGAAACTCATAGAATTCTTCTTATACTCCTTGAAAGGTTGAATCAAGTCCCATGATCCGTCTAAGGCTGAGAAACTATTTTGGACCCCATTTCCAAATTAAATGAAGAGAAGGAAACCTTGAGTCCATGTAGTAAATTGAATTTGCCAAGATAGGAGGTGCCCCAACAAAATGAGGTTATCGCAGACAACTCCCTTGCTGATAACGGGAAAATAGAAATTGATTGTTTCGGTGTATTGCAGGTGTTGCCGATGTGGTGTTGGAATTGGAATATTGAATGCTTTTGTAACACAATATTGTAAGAAAAGTTAATAAGTATGTTCTTAGCTAAAAATTAAAAGCCAAAAGTTTATTTATATATATATATATATATATATATATATATATATATATATATATATATATATATATACAGTTAATTTTATTTGTATGTATTATAGGAACAGATATGTCAGGAAATTATAAAATGATGCCACTCCAAAATCAAATAAAATTTGCATTTAATTTACTAGATCTCCATTATAATAGTATAATAAAACAAATAATTAAAGTAGTGCTCTTCCCTTCTGAAAAAGAAAAAAAATTTTGATAATTGTCTTTTATATTATAATTAATGCTAAGCAAGTGTACGTACTTCAACCCACGAAGTCCTCATTAAATTCAATACATTTTTTTTAAATATTTTAAGAGCTACTTCTCGGAATTTATATGAAATAAGAGTCTATGCACATGAATTTCGGCATCTTACCTAGATATATAGGTATTCAGGATTACGCGAATTACATAAATTAAAATTTGAATTATTTTAGACTTGATGATATTTAAAGTATTCTAGGACTTTCTAATTGCCTACGTCAGTGGTTTTGTAAAAATCAAAGATAAGCTAAATTCGAATTAGTACGTACGTACATCAGATAAATTTACCCTTTTTCTTGTACGAGCATGCTTTAAAACATTTATAACTATTGCAGTTCCTATACACATAGATCTGAGGCTTGTAACAGGTGCCCCTTTGGTATGTTTAGAAAGCAAAAGAAAATAAAGAATTAATAGTCAGCTGTTACTAATGTAGTGCGCAAAATTCCGGACCCGGAAAGAACTGCTACAAAAACTTGCTGGTAAATGCAGCTGATGTAACATAGAATTCCCAAATGTAAATTGACCTTTTTCAACTTTGTTTTGAATTAATTACGAATTTCAGTTTGTTTTAGTTAATTCAATTTTGCCTTTTGTCATTTGTTGATGTCATATAAAAACATCAATAAAACTGTCTAAAATGATAAGTAGTTTTCTATAAAATGAAATAATTAATGATTTAATAGCTTTAATTTTCAATATTTAAAAAAAATGGAAAAAAAAAGAAAGGATTTTTAGGATTTAAAATTATTCAATCTTCATTCAACTCTGCATTTAATCTACAATTTGTAACAATTGGTAAAAATGAAGCTTGAAATCATGCTTAAGTTTTCTGATGTAGACCTCCAGCCCATAAAAGTTGAAAACCCTTTTGATAGATCCGATACCGCAATGGCTCGGAAATATCTTCGTTATCAGAACCAGTTCTCCTCTGTTCTCCTCCCCCTCCCTCTTCTAGCAAAACCATCAAAGGCCTCTCTCTCTCCTAAGCCCTTGGCCGTAACACTTTCGATCTCATACAGCCTTGAGGTTCCGAGCTGGGCTATAAGATATCTTATAACTGGCGTATTTGACGACAAACTGAAATTAATAAAAAGTTATGAAAATTTTAATACACGCTCAACATTTAATATTCGGTGTTGTTTATTATTTTAGCTATTTTAAATAATCAATAATGTCAACAGGATTTTACTATTGAAATCATCAAATTGCTCAGATATTTTCTTTTTCAAAACTCAGTCTGAAACAATATTGACGACCGAAACGCATTTACTGTTGGTAATATTTGATTGGATAGTATTTTTTTAATTTAGTGTTAAATTTATATGAAAGGATTTACATAAAGGTTAGAATTTATTAAAGGCACGAGAAATATATATATATTTTTTAAATGATACTTTACTGTGAATGTTTTTTTCAGCCCCTTGCTTGGCTACAGATACCCCACTTCTAAAAAAACTTCTACTAGTGTTAAGCTTTAATTTCGTATATATATAAAATCGAGGATTGACTCTTGAGTGGCCAAAAAGTGTGGTGTGGAATTAGGTTCCTCTGACAAAGAAGTGTTTTTCAAATAAATTTTGTTTCTATTCAATAAAATAACACGTGAATATACAATAAAAAGCTTCTTTGTAAAATAAAGCAAATGTTTATAAACAAAAAAAAATTGAAAATTAACCTAAACTATATATTTTGAAATTAAATATGAAATGAAATTGCTCCTAAAAATAAAAAAAATAGTTAACACAGACAAATTGAAATGAATAATGCTTAAATATTTTAAAATAAGAAAATAATTCTACTACAGCAATAACAAAAAAACAACAACAATACAAAGCATACTTAAAATTAAAATACCCTTATTAAAATAAATTTTCAAAAAGGCCAGAGAGGACTTACCCTCTTTAAAATTGCAAGTGTCACTGCCCAACTTTATTTTCTTACTTATAACATTTTTATTTAAAGTATGTTTTTTTTTTGTTTTTTTTTTGTTAGAACTGGAGTATTTTTTTTTTATTAAGCAATATTCATTTTAATTTGTTGAATTTCCTTCTTTTTTTTTTCTTTTTTTTTAATGATTTTCTGAAGACTCGAAAAACCTCAGCTACTAGCTGATTTGCATAAAAAAAAATTGCAGTAACTTTTTGTTATAAATAGTTACTAATTCATTATTATAATAATTCAATAGTAAATATAGTTTATTAATATTATTATTATAATTTTTTTTTAAATGTATGATTATATGATTAACACCGTGTGATTAGGATTAAGAAAATTTGCTGAATAGCCGTTAATTTACATTTATAGTTGTTAAAAATCCCTGTTTTGGCATTCGTAGAAAAAATACAACGTCAAGAGTTTTAATCGGACCGAAGCTTACTTATAACTTAATCTCTACCAGTCCTAATAATCTATACAAGGCAGGATATATCGTCGGTGTAATGACAAAGTGGCGTAATAGTTTAAGCGCAATTTTGCTTATTTCGGCATTCGTTGCATTTTAATGCATAGTTCTTTATTCCCTTCGTAATACCAAAAATAACTAACAGAATATCCTTCACTGATTAAAAATACAAAATACGAATAATTTAATAAAGAAATCAGTTGCCTTACATCTGCAACCATAATTCAAAACCAAGTTTCTCAGTTCCACAAATTTTCAGATACGCCATTTTTGCATCGCACCGACAATATATTATATAAGAATAAATATAAAGTAATACAACTTTTTTTGGCAGTGTGACCACTTAAAATTAAGTAGAAAGTAGGTCAAAACGGCCAATCTTACCATTACAAGAGGAATGAAAAAACATCGTTCTCTGTTAAACTTTCCTCAACTGCAACCAAAATTATATTATCCTTAATTTTAATTTATTTGTTTAAAGTTTATTATCTATTCTTTTAATATCATCTTTTTCTATTTATTACACATTTCTTTTATTTTATACAATATACTATAATTTCAAAAACATCTTATAAAAACAGTTCAAAAAATATCACTCCTTATTTTTATTTTTTTTAGGCCCAGCAGTCAATGGGGCCTAACCCATAACGGGATATTAACAAATTTATAAGTTATTAATAATTAATAAATCATTAATCAATATTATTCATTGATATTATTAGTGGTTACAAGATCTGAAATAACTCAAGTCTATACTAGTCTGGAGTATTGATACTTGGAAGCTCGAGTTAAAACCTGTCGGTAGGCCCGACATTTCTACTGGTTTTGCGAGGCATTAAAATTAAAGTCTCCGACGATTATGTCAGGTGGAGTAAGAGCTTAATGATGTTTTTCGTATCCTTTAACAAAAATCGTAACTGACAGAACTTAAATTTTGCTGATGTGTATGTACAGAAAGCCGAGTAGAATAGAGTAAAATAATGTTATATTTAAAATATTTACAACAGCATATTATGAAAACATTATAAATGCTTGGTCTTTTTACCGTTAGCCCGGTGTAGGTTTCCTGACTTATTTACATAGAATTAAAAAATACAAAATTAAACATAAAAATAGCTGCTCCTTACCTTCTACACTAAAATTTACACTTACTTCCAAATTTATAAAATATATTACATTAAAGAAAAAAATAATTATGGCCGTTATTTCCAACACACTAAAAATAAAAAAAATCACATATATTATTTAATACGAAATTTACAATCCAAATTGCAATCAATACTGAACTACTGGCATCAATTATAATAAAATTCTTTTACCAACTCATGACTGTAAATCCGTGGTATTTTACAGTATTTTATTCAGATGTCCCGATTTTTACCGTTTAAATAATTTCTTACTTCATTATTAGACAGTTGATTTTTATTAAACATTGCCTTCGAATCTCTGACAAAATAGGCAGAGCAAGTGATGTGTATATTCTATGTCTTTCCTGTTGCAAAGTGAACGTATCTGTGCTTCATCTTCATTATTTATTTAATAATTTACGTTTAAAAGTGCACCTTTAGCCTGAAAAATCCATTTGATATCACTTATTTTTTTGTTGCTAAATAAATAATTATTTTCCACAGAATTATGAGATAGCTGTATCCTATATATTTGATTTAATAGACCAGTTCGCCTTTTCTAGTGTATTAATACAATAGCTCTGTTGCACCTTATTTCTGAATTTCTGCAAAACATTTTCAGATTTTCCATATCCTCGAAGTTGATTTCCTATTCCATATTACTTCCTTTTGCAAGATGTTTTAAATCTTTAAACCAAACATATTATTCTGAATAATCTAACTGGTAAAATATTTTGGTAATCAATTTTCTTCCATACTTAACACCTTTAATATATCCTCATTATCATGATGCATCATAATGCGTGGAATAAAAGAGGCTTCAATCCTGTTCCAAGTGAATTATACATCGTGTTGAATATTGCGGAAGATTGAATAAAATTTTAACAAAAAATATTATAAATAAATTAATATACAAATTATTTCATGATATTCCATATTTTTGATTCATACCCAATAATTGATTTAAATACAGAATTAAACTCCAGTACTTACGATGAGTACGGTATTAGATTAGTTGATATAAAAAATTTTCATTCAACATTTATTCCTATTTTTGCTTTATCCAATGTATATTTAAAATGGCTGCTTAATGATAGTGTACATACTAGAATGTAGGTGATTGCTAAATATTTAAAATTATTAACCACTTCTACCATATCCTCTTTTAGTAAATCACCTTTCCTTTCTTCCTTTCCTCAAAGCCGATTACGACATTGGAAACCGTCACGAGAAAGACATCACCAGTCACTGAATCTGTGAATTACAAGTTCATCTTGGCAATGGCACTATTAATGCAGTGAGGTTCGGTGGAGCTATTTATGTTAGGATTTGTCGCGACCCTATGCGGTGATTTCAACGCGTTTCAGCCACTGCCTTCTCTGAGAAAAAAATAATAAACAGTATTGTGTTTTCCCTCTTAACATCAAAACCTACTGACATGATATTAGTTATCTGTCTGAACCTCCCATCTATAGACCTAAATGCTAAAAATAAATACAAAAGTCTTTCATGAATTTGCTCAATTTTTCGTTATACTATTTTTTTTTTTCTTTTTCTTAAAACTTTGCGTTTTTCGATAACTACATCCTGCACCTCACTTTTCAAAGAAAACAATTCCGTGGTCAAATAGAAAGAAGGTAATATTTTTTATAACGAACAAAATGAATTTGTCATTTTGTTAAAAAATAGCAGGTGTGTGACATTTAAATTATCTTTCAAATGAGCCTCTAGATTGTTCCTGGCAGATGTAAAGTTATCAAGTTTAAAAAAAAAATTAAACAAAGGTGAACCGGTTTCCAAATGAACGTGTATAGAATACTTTATTAAACATGTGTGTAAAGTTCAATACGCTATATCTATGCTAATATTAGTCCGATTCAGTTAGTCCTTTTTTTATATGTAGGGTATTTAATTGTCTTTCGAAAAGAAACGATATTTTATCATCTTTCAAATAATAAATACATTTCGAATTATGCGTAAATAAAATTTTCTTTCCATCATCAATTTATTTACCTGCATTTTCTCAGGGGTTTACTTTATATATGGATATTTAAAGGCTTTCATGGAGAAAACTTTAGGCAAGTTTCATCAAAATCGTTAGAGCCGATTTGGTGCTATACACTATAGAAAAACAGGTATTTCTGATATTGTGCAAAGGGTGTCCGATTTAGTGAACAGGCATTAGGAGACAAACCTCTACATAAAAAAACAAAAAAAAAACAACAAAATTGGTCCATCCGTTCAAGAGATAATCGTAGCCCAAACTCACAGATTCACTGAGAGATCAATGGCCGAAAATGCTTTTTTTGGAATCAAGGGGCTATGAAACACATAGACTAATTAGACTCATTAAAAACTGCATATCAAAATGTCGGCCCGATTACTGTATTTTCCTTACCTACAAGCGGTATAAAAGTAGAAACAATAACACTAAAAATAGGAAAAAAGGTCCTTAAAACCACATGTAAACTAGCACTTTTATTAGGAAATATAAGACGACACATTTCGTCTATCACTTAAAGCAGTGGCTCTCAAACCTCGGGGGCGCGCCCCTCTAGGGGTGCGTGATAAAACTAAAGAGGAGCGCGAGTACATCGAGAAAAAATATATCCAAAAAAAAATTATTCTAACAAAATAAAAAATAAAATACACTTTACACTGATATAATACACTTATAAATAGGTATTGCACAATTATTTAATAATTAACTTTAAGACATGATTAATACTTATTAGTGACTCCCTTGGGTTTACGTTCTAGAATATTCTAGACAAATCTATGCATTATTATTTTCAATACTGAATTGATATATGATATATTTGAAAATTATAATCGATATATGCTATATGTGATTATGTAAACTAAATAAAATAGAGACTAATATTATGATTATGGCACGATTTCAGTGAAAATTATTGTATGGAGGGGAGGGGCGCGATGAAAATTGTGATTGAAAATTGGGTCCCAAATACTAGTACTAATTTTTTAAGAGACGGAAATCCCGAGTAAGCTACTTAGGGTTAAATCTAAAAATGTATAAGGTAATAAGATAAATGTACCGATAGTGGACATAGCTAAGGAAATTTTCATTGATTTTTCTGGCCCGATGGTTCCTCTAAGCACTTCTGAAATTTAAAACGTATCCAGTGATTGCACCAGCTATCTGTGTTTGAATTAATAACTATTAAAATTTTAATTTATGGCAGTCAGTATATTTTTTCTTACTTATCCTAAGCATCATATTTGCACCAACGGTGGACACTTGGAAATCACCTCATTGCGTTAATGGTGGACAAACATTTTAACAACTTTTTCTTTGATTGGGTCTAATTTTGTATTTATTCGAAACATATTAATGCATTTTTTTCTTATTTAAAAATGCTTCGTGTATCATAAATGAAGAGTAAAGGGAAAAACATGAAATTGCGTCAGATAAAAAGTTGTAGCTTCAGAATATAAAAACTTGACATAAGTAATCAATATAACAAGCATCTGCCATTTTCACAATATATAGTTTTCACACTGCATTTGTAAGTTTTAATTTTTATGTCGTTTTTTTTTATTTATTTTTTTTATCGCTCTTTCAACAAAGCATTATATCATACACACAAAGAATATTTATAAAAATGACCATTACAAATCAGTAAAATTAAAATTTTGAAGTGATCCTTTAATTTTGTCCGGCAGTGTATAAAAGTACTTGAACAACTTTATTATTTTTGAAATTCAATTATTTTATTAGCTTTTAAGTGTTCAATACCTTAAAAAGAACATAAAAGGTGTGCCTTGAACTACCATACTCCATCTATCATAAAATAAAGTCCTAACGTAAAAAATCCGATTTAATGGAAGTTAGGAATATAAAAACAGATAATAATGAAACCGAAAGTTATTAAGTAAAAAGGAAAGGAGAAAACATCGGGGGGGTAATTCGGTGTACGTGATGACAGAACTATTGCCAAACAAGATAGGAAATACAATTTGCTCGCCTAGAAAGGAATAGACATCTGTTCTTAGATAGCAGCGCATTCATCACCTAATGACGGTAATCCTGTAATGACGTCGTGCCGACGTGATTTCATGAGATTCGTCTCCGTAGCGGTGTCAACGATAGTTAATAAATGAATAATTTAGTTTTCTGAAATTAAGCGGAACAAGCATGCCTGACAGCATCCGAAAAAGCTCGAAAAGGAGTTGGAAGAGGGAGCTCCTTGAGTAACGAAAAACAATAATATCTGGATTGGTTATGCCACTTGGTAGGTTCTTCCTCATGTCTCCATACTTCGCCAATGATTGACATTTGGATGATATGATTCGGCGTACAACAGCTCGACTTATTAATTTTATGTTAATACTTATTAGAGAGGTTCATAATACTCGGTCCAACAAGAATGGACTTATAATTGTTAATTTGGTAGTAGGCATATATTATTATTCGCTACTTTAAGCCTATAATGCATAGTTTAATGTAATATAATGCATAGTTTAGTGACTATTTGGCGCTAACTACACCATCTTAAAATAATGTCTTGAATGTCGAAATCCAAGATTCATATAAAAATATTATATTCATTACATTAAAATGCTTAACAGTGTATTTGTAGACAATGCAGCTACGTCAAGACAAATTCAAAATCTACAAATTTATTTATAATCAGTCATTGTCTTAAAAAAAAAAAATTAATTTATTACCATTATATACCAATCTATAATAATAATCAATAACCATTAGTCGAAAGAGAGTCCAAGCAGATTAAAAATTCATTGTAGTTACCAAGCAAGGTAATTGATTCTAATGCCAATTTTATAGTGAACAACTCTGAACAGTGTACCGTAAAAATATTTGAGAAAGCCAAATATATTAGTTTAAATTTTTTTTCTGGGTCTATTATTACCGAACAACCGAAACCTTTTTCAGTCTTTTATAATAATTTATTCATTCTAGCTGTAAGTTACAAGTTGTAAACGAACAACGTTAATAGCATCGTATAAGTTGTATGTTATTACTTGTAGTTCTGAAAACGCAATTTAGTTGTTAAAATATCGAATAGAGGAATAAATCCTAGCAATACTATAATATATTTAAATCGCTAAATTAAAATTGAAACTATATTAAACATTAAACATCTGATAAAGAACTGTATATGATAACTTTTTATGTAGTCATAAATTTTGCCATAAAAAAATAAATAGATAAAGCCGAGATAAGCACCGATCTCTCTCATTACATATTCCATCAAGCTGGTAGCATCATCTGCTAGCACATGTTGGATATACTGATAATAAATTGCTCTTGGGTGGATTACTAAAGAAAAAAAAATAAAGAAACTAAATGAAATCGGCTAAACAGGATTTATTCATCATAAAAGGTATACAAGTATATAAAAAAAATCTCATTTTATGATATCCATAATGAAAAGTGAAATTTTGCTAATTGAGAACATGAAACCCATCCGGAATCTATAGAACAAGAACCAGCCAAGATCTTGATACGATACCCCACCCGATAACAGACCAATTCACACGTTACCTTCAGCGAAGGAGCTCCCAGTCAGAGACGGTTGTTCTCAGGAATGCCAAGTGAAAACTTTATTCCCATGACTGGATTGGAAACCACCTGGCTTAAGACCAATTCTACAAGTAGCTATCAAAAACCAAGCAGGATATTACATAATTCAACTTATTTTTTAAATAAGGAGGAGAGCTAGGATTTTTAAGTTAAAATATACTTAAATATATAATAATAATTATTATTATTATCATAAGAAAAATATTAAAAATTGACTCATTAAATAGTTTCATTAGCGCATATCTGAGCATATGAAATAAAATTTTAGAAAATTAAACAAAAAATATTTTTTAATTCTGCTTAAATATATGCATTTGTATATTTATTTTCTTTATTTTTTCTTAGCCAAATAATAAAAAATAGCAAATCCCATAACAACGTGGTCGAGGCAAGGTCCATCTTTTGCCGGATGCATTTTAAGGATGGTTTATTTAAGACCAGCTATGGAATCTAATGGAATATATTTTGACAGATGTATATTATAAATTATAATTGATATTATAACTCTTTTTATAATTATATTTTACAATACAATATACTATAAATTAAAAGCATTAATTTTTTTATAAAATGTTTTTACTACAATACAATATACAGTAAATTAGACAATTTTACAATGATAACTCCCGATTAATTCACAACCAAGAAAGAAACTTCACATATAGAAGCCATATGGATTATATTTTTGATGCTTCAAGTTATAGTAGTAATATTTTTGTTCGGGGAAAGGGGAGTTTGAATAAAAAGGATTTAAGATTCAGAGATAAATCAAAAATGTTTTATATACGTTTGGCAGCCACAAGAGTTGCGACCAGTTTTGGCAGCTTTGATTTAACGGGGTGGGGATGAGGGAGGTATTAAGTTGATATATTTTGTTTTCATTTTTTAAGTTAGTATTTATTACAATTTTATTTTTTGTTTTTATTTCTTGGATTATTATTTTTCATTTCTTCTATCGAGATTTGTTTTAATTTCTTAATTTTTAATTTAATTTTATTTCTTTAAATTTAATGCTGGTGTTCTAGTTCTTTGTTTATTATATGAGGTAGAGTATAACATTTTATAAGAAATAGTTTCATAAAAAAAAAAAAAAAATAATAAAGCTAATGTTTTTAATAATTTTAGCGTACATTATTTTCTAATTGTAATAGTTTTTAATATTTTTAGTTTTACTTTCCCAACAATACCAGATTTTCTTAAGAGATCGGTAACAAATTCTTTATACAACAGAATCTGATTGAAAGTCACCTGTATAACTAAACGCCTATAAAATAACTAACTTATTTAGATCCATTATAAAGGAGGGAATATCGGTGTTAGGATATCAGGCATTTATGTAAACAATTAATTCATTATTCGAGTTGTATAAACCATACAATCAAAAGGAATATCAGCTTGTGTGAAAATTTAATTTAATTGCTAAAGTTGAAAGTGAAATTTCAATTAAATGAAGTGAAAAAAATCAAATGAAATTCACATCCAAGTTTGGACAATAAGAATATTAATTTTCATGTTGAAATACATATAACAGAATTTATCTAGATATTAAGCTAATTATTAAGGCAATAAATTAGTGTTTCTTGATGCCTATAATAATAAAAATGGATCAATAAGAACAAGTTATTACCCCAACTGTAATATCGGAACCACCTTGTGATGTAGGGGTTTTACACAATGCCCATGTCGATATGAAAGTGATAAATTGACCCTCATGTAACTTTTAATGGAATATTGGAGGCTTATCCATATTGCTCGGCTGTTTCTAAAACAGATATAAGTTCTGTTATTATAAGTTCAATTTCGTAACCTGAAAGCAAATAAACATTATTTTAAAATTAAGTATGTATAGAATACAAATACGTAACAGTTGACATCCGCATGATGGTATAGAAGAATCAATCCCGAATATTCACAGTTGTTATCTTATTAAGAACTAATATTTATAAATTAAATATTACCATCATTTTCAATATATATATTCATACTTTTTTTATAGTTTCTTGTTATTCCTTTATTTTATCTTTCTTGAACCTAATCATTAGTGTAATTTATTTATTAACAATTTGGTTATTTTTGCCTTTTACTAAGCTTACAGGCATTGATAAACTAAACTTAAAAATTTTAATGTAAACAAAACTTACAAAATTTAAGTTCAATTACAACAAAATGACAACAAACACTTTAGTTTAAAACTGTATATTTTTTTTAATTTAATTATAAAATAAAAAATATAATTAATTTTTAATTATAAAATTTAACTTGTTTAAGAAATAGAATCAATGTTGCAGCAGTCTTGATATTTTTTTTCAAAGTCACTGTTATATCAGTCCCGAGTCCAACTTCATCCCTTTTAGGTTTATACGCCTTCAAGATGTGCGATACCGTCAATCGTACCCCGCAGGAGATAAATTGAGGCGAAAAGTTATCATTATTTTTGCATATAATTTTTATAATAGATAGACACTAACAAAAGCCACAATTTACGCCCCAAAACAAGTCTCTGTAATAATTAAAAGCTCTGTAATAAAATGACCCAAAATGGCCATATTTCGCGGTTTTTAATTTAGTTTGCGAAAAGTTGTTGTTTAACATTTGTTTAAAACTCATTTTTTTCTGCATTTTTAAACGCTATTACGTACTACTTTTACATTTTTTTAAACAAATTTGTTCACACCTTATAATTTTTCGGCACCTTTACGATTTTTTTCACTATGTAGCTACATACCGATTCTATCTAAAACATTTAAAATTTGTTTCAATTATTTTTCTCCCATTTATCACTTTGAGAAAGTACCTTTGAAATTTATATAAAAAAATAAACTATCCCGCCTGGACTGTAGATTTGGTTCTCTATTCTTAATTTATTTTCACTTACTCTAGACCAAATGTACTGCCATTTCTCACGTGTCTTCTTTTCTTTTACCAAGGTTACGATTTATTAGGTTAGAGCAAATGTTTCTGCGACTCCTTCTTTAATTGTTTTTTTTTGGCATAGCATCGGCTAGCTCATTTCCTCTAATGCCATAGTGACCCGATATCCACAAAAATTGAACCTTGCATCCTGCATACAACAATGTTTTTAAGTACATTAAGGTTTTGATAACCAGAGGGTTCAATGAAAAAGAATTTTTCAAAACCTTAAGGGTAGATTAAGTGTAATTAAAATAAATTGTTAAGTAACTGTAATTAAATACCAGTAATTTTAAATACAATTAAAAATAAAATTTTCAGTATAATATTGTAAATGAGAAGGAGGTAGATCTGTTTATAGAATTATACTCAGAAACCGAGAGAGAAAATTATAATTAAGAAATCATTTTGGAGATAAAGTTGACCTTAGATGAGGTGTAAGATGTAATTAAAGTGAAGATCACACAAACGCCGGTCAGGACATCTCACATCAATACTTAGATAAAAAAATACTAACCAAATAGAGACAATATGTTTTATATATTTTCTGATATTGAGAGACTTGAGGCTGTATCAATCATGCGTGCATCTTTTTCTGTGTTTTTTTTTCCAATTATTGTTTTTTCATTAAAAAACTGTAATTTAAATTTTATTTTTGACATTGTTTGTATACTTTTATATAAGTATCCTAAACAAAATAAATTGAAATGTAAAGGAGGGAGACTTGATAAAAGGTGGTAAATTCTTTTATATAAAAAATAGAAAAACATTAACAATGGAAGAAAAATCACATCATTGTCATCGTAGATTAAACTTATTACCTATATTACATGTTTCACTAATAAATCATTTTTTTTTTTTAATCATTGTCAGATAATAGGCTGAACATAATAATTAGGAATGAAATAATTTATACATGTTAACTGTAGTCATTATTACACGACATTTACTGGAAATATTACACACACACACAAATATATATATATATATATATATATATATATATATATATATATATATATATATATATATATATATATATACATATAGTCTGAACCTACTGGAAAAACCAATAGATTGCAGTATTGCATAACAACGGTATCATAAGGCAGAGAGTAGGCCGCGCGAGCTGTATATGGCTACCAAATATTTATCCTGTGAGTGGTGTAATACGATCACCTGGTGGGCTCCACCATTATCCCATACATCTGATACTGTTAGAGTATCGCCAGTTGATAGCTTTAGTAGATTCTATTCCTCAAGTTTGTTGTTGTAAATTTGAAAGAAAAAAAATCAAGCAAACGCTAATTTAAAAAAAATAAATAAAAAGTAAGTAAAATAAAATAACTTTAAAGGAAAGTTAGCCCAAATGATCGTATGAAATCGGATGAAAAGTAAATTAATCAAAATGCACAGCATCATTTAGGCAATTGTTTATTAGTGAATAATTTTGATTTTAATTTAATGAGGAAGTATTTTTTTCTATTCGATTCATTAAAAAATAAATTTACCAATAGTATAGAAAATTGTCCCGTTTTAGAGCTCCGAAGTAAAAAAATAATTATAAAATATAACGCTCAATATTCGCCCTCTATTTCTATCGACACCTCGTTCACTGAAACTAATAAAAAAAAAAATATCGAACCCCTCGTGATAAAACTTGAGGGATATAATAATTCAAAATACGCAATAAAAAAAATTTCATGACTGATTTATATGCAGTAAAAATCCAATCTTCTTTTCCAATTAATTTCTCAGAGTCAGATTCGACGTTACAAAACCTTTAAACCGATATCAGGATACGGTGCTGATCAATTTAACTTTATTTTTGATAAATTACTGAACAAATATTTTTTGTATAGGTTTCGTCATAATAATTTTACATATTTGTCTTCTTTTACTGAATTTGAGGATTGATTGATTTGAGTAATTTTAGAGACGCGAAATTCAAAAAAGCATAAATACCGTAATAGAAAAAGATCGTAAAAAATAAATGTGCATTTAAAAAAAATTACTAAAAATTCGGAATGATCAGCAATTACTAAACTATTTTTATTAAAGATATCTTTGTGTTCTAAAAATGCAAATAGGTACATTGTTTATTTAAAATGATTTATTTTTTTTTCTTTTATTGTAAATAAATAATAATATTAAAATTTTTAAATATTGACTGTATAAAATTATCCAAGTACAACTATTTCTGTCGTGCTATTAGCTTTACGATTTTTTTTTATCATTTAAACATACTACTAACACTACTAAGATTCGACCAGTTTGATTTTTTTTTTCTCTTTTATTATAATTTTTTTTTTATCGTTTATTATAACTATATTTATTCGCTAGGATGCTATGAATATTTTATTCATTTAATAAATTAAAAAAGAAAGTTCAAAAAGAAAAATAAAATAGATAGATTCGTGGATTACCCAAAAACGAGCTAAATAATAAAGCACCACCCAAAAAACAAAGTGCTGTTTGAAAAGAAATGTGTGCGTACATGAAGAATTTAAAATTCCAAACCAAAGATCGATACATAAACAAGTATTTCTTCTTGATTCCCACGTCTTTGATGGTTGCTCAACCGAACGCACATAATATAAACACTTCTTAATTTTTGATACCAATTCTAACTGTTCTTTACCGCATGATATTTATTTTTTCAAAGATATAAAAAAGATATAAAAGATCATTATTTTTTCAAGATTATTTTTTCAAAGATATAAAAAATCCTGTGATTTATTATTTCAAATAGGAAATGCAAATGGAAATCCTACTCATAAATGCTGATACGTCACAGTTGTTATTACGAACAATTTGATTACTTCTGATTTAAATAAATAGCATAAATGAACGATCTTATTAATCAGTTGACATCCGCATGATGGTATAGAAGGATCAATCTAATTAGGGATTGATAAATTATTTGCCACTTCTATAAATTTGTTTTATTGAAAACTAGTTTCGAATGTTATACATTCATCCTCAGTTCTAAGAACACACAAAAAATTCAAAAATAAGCAGTTCAAAATATAGTCGGTATTATTATACATATTAAATTAGATTAATATAAATCAGTATTCATAAAACATTTATGAATTATGAATTTAATTAAGACAAGAAATCAAATACATGTTGGTACTCACCAAGGTTTAAATGGATTACATCAAACAGAATAGTTTGTACTGGTTTCTTTTCGAATTGTACTAACAATGAACGAGAGGTAGGCAGGATGTTTTTAGGTAAACGGTTTAAGGGTCAGTGTTTTCCCAGTAATGCCGGTGAATAATTGTTTTTTCTGTTATTGATGGCAATAAACAATGCGAGAAAAAAACAGTTCAAATTATTCTGTTTGATATAATCCATTTAAACCTTGGTGAGTACCAACATGTATTTGATTTTTTGTCTTAATTAAATTCATAATTCAAAAATGTTTTATAATACTGATTTATATTAATCTAATTTAATATGTATAATTATACCAACTATATTTTGAATTGCTTATTTTTGAATTTTTTGTGTGTTCTTAGAACTGAGGATGAATGTATAACATTCGAAACTAGTTTTCAATAAAATAAATTTATAGAAGTGGCAAATAATTTATCAATCCCTAATTAGATCTTATTAATTATTAGTAAAAATAATGATGGGTATCCTCTGCAGCAATACTTACTCACATCTGTTCTTTTACGTAACTGACCGTGAGCCTTAAGGTTACCAAAAGTAGGCCAATCTATGTCCAATTTTTTTTAGTCTGGTATACTCAAGTTGGGTGTACGCATGCTTTGGTGTATTAAGTACGTACGGAATTTGTGGGATTTGTGATTGATAAAATAATTCCATCCAGTTATCACCACTTAGGGATCGGCCGGAAGAGAGAGCTGTTCCAATTGCCTTGATGTGTCGCACTAACCATAATGTCGTCATTAGCAAGTCTCGGACTAGCAGTTAAGACGCTAATTAACGCAAAAAAAGTTTTTTAAGAACTAGCAATCTGATAACAACGTTTTCTTAACAATCCAACGCACTGTGTTGTTTTTAAGCGTTATTTTTTCTCATAAACCATTTCGTTCCTTAAATATAAAACATTGTTTATAAAGCACATAAATCTATTTACTACAAGAATATATCATAATTATTATAAATTATGAGAAATCTAATTTATAAAGACAGACAGAAGGTAAAAAATATAAAAACAAATTTTATATTTTTATGTGAAAGTAGACATTTTTCTGGTTAGAATGATATATAATACCTATATTTTATATAAGAATTTCTATATTAAAAAAAAAAAAGTATTAAATTTCTCTTTTTCGAGTGCAGTGGGAATATTTTTACATAATAATTGTATAATCGAAATATTTTTATATAATAATATAGTAGTATTCCAGAAGCTAAAATGGATATTATTAAACCAATTTATAAAGGTCATTCTGACTTAAATTTACTAAAAAATATGTTTAATCTGAAATTTGTAAACCTGTTTTTTTTTTTGTTTTTTTTAGTTTTTGTGTTTTTTTATTAACTGTCTGAAATTGCTGACATTTTTACACACTCGTGTGTAACTATGCATATTAAAAGCTATATTGAGTATATTTTATTAAAAAATAATCATATTCACATAGATACTAAAAAAAATTAAATTTTAAACTTTAAACACGAATTCGTAAAAAAAATTTTATATAAAAAATATTTTGGACATAGTTACTCTAAAAAATGTACTAAGTGTCAGTATTACTCTAACAAAACTCTAACAGTAATTGGTCGAACAGATTTTGAGAAAATGTTCCTTATGTTAACCTGTAGATAGGGATTCCGCTTCCCCTTAAGATTGTCCAACCGCATTATATGATAATAACTAGAGCCTGGATTTCGTGCAGTAAAAAAACTGTAAAACGTGCAATAAAAATAATAAAACGTGCAAAAAAGTGCAAAGAAAAATAAATTCTGTCATTTACGTCATTTATGCTTTTAAAACAAAATTACATATTTTGTTTTCTTTCATAAATTACTATTTTTTCTTATCAAATTATGTATGTTGGAGCATTGTTATGTGAAATGTGAAAACCTCACGAGCTCCTACTAGAATATTAGGGTATTTTTTGCTACTTTTCGCATGATAATACGTGATTCACGCACTACGGCAACGCATTTTCTGCCAGTGTTTTTTATTGCCAGCTGATAAATTTTTTAATAACGTATTGGATAGTTAAATGAGACAATCCCAAATTTCTGCCGATTTATTGAAAATTGAAAGTTGAACCATTCATCTTTGCCCGTTGAACTAAACTCCTTGGATTTACGATACATTTTGGTGGATTATCTTTCAATACTGATAATTTTTCCCATTTTGGGTTTATATTTAAATAAGATATAATTAATTAGATGACAACCATGAGCACGTAACTAAATAGTTAATATCGCAGCTGTTGCAGCATGAATAATTTTTTTGCTCGCCCGATTTCCGATATTTGTTTTTAATTAGGTTGTACGGATTTTTAATTTCCTTCACTCGTAAAAATTTATGCGGGGTATTGATAGTTATCATATACACTAATTAATTTATTTCCAATAAGTTATTGAACATATTTTTGTCCGAAAAACTGTGTGTATGCATATTTATTTTGCCAACAATAGCCTGAGTGTAGCACTGTATAACATAAAAGGATCTGAATGGATTGGTAACTGGCTTTCCTAGAATCTAAAAACAAACTTCAGTTTTCATTTTCAGTTCTTGAATTTTCGTGAAAATTGAATTATATTTTAATGTGTTATAAACAGTAACGTATTATTGCGTGAATATGTCTTATGTAATTTTGGTCCAATATTTATAATTTCAAGTAATTTACAATTTTTTTATTTAATTACGGCTAAATGTATAATTTAATGCAGTAAAAACAAAAACCGTGCAATTCACCCAAAACTGTTTAAAATGTACAATTTCGTGTAAAATAAAACTTGCATATGTTAATCCGGATGCCTGAATTCGTGTAAATAACTTGTCCCCAATGGATTTCAAGCAACCGAAAAAAAGTGCAATTGCACAAGAATCCGGATTCTAATAATAACACATTATAACTATTTTCATAATAAAAATATTTTCATAGAACCTAACTGTATTTATTCCAATGTATTACTTGTTGATTAATAATGGGTGTATAATATGGATTAATATGGATGGACAAATCGTATACATTAAAAAATCTTCAATTTTCTTTTATCAAAATTAGCCCAATGTTAATAATATAATCATCATTAATATCACGCGATCAAACTTGTCGGATTCTTTTCCGGTCGAAAAATTTGTATTGAACAATTGTATATTAGGGTTTGTATAATTATTTATAATATATTTTCAAAAGAAAAAAAAAACATATAATATACTTTTAGTTTGATATGTAGGTATATATAAGTCAAATTTTGTACACCGGCGTACGTTTTGTACAATGTACGTTTATTAAAATATTAAGTGATTTGTTAAATTTATTTCATTAAATTTTTTTAGGTGTGAACAGGACGTAAATATGTGTAATCATATATAGTATGCAGGTCTCCGGACCAACATACGCACTTTCCCAACGTACATTATAATTTCAGAAAGAGGTTCTTTTCCGTTCATGACGGACTGCAACATCCACACGTTTCGACAACGGACACGCGGCATCAGTATGCCCAGATAACTACCAATTTATGATCACTCACGCCTAATTACACCTCAATATAATTTTCACTATTATCGTGGACTCACTCCCGCCTCGAATGGGACGTTACAAGATACAGGAATCCCCTAATAGTCCTCACCTCCGGGCAGAAAGTAGACATGTTGGTTCCGACCTAAAATCTGGAAGGGTCTTCAAAATTGGAGAGTGGTCGATAAACAGAGTTTCGCCTGGTCGAGCACGAAGGTCTTCAAAGGCCAAAAACTCAAGAGAAATTAAATTAATTAAATAACTAAAAAAAAAGAGTAAAACGGCTATGACCAGGTTTGACGCGCAATTAATTCCCGTAGCTTTAAAAAAAAAAATTCTTTCATCCTTTTTGGATATTAATTTCTATCTTTACATCAAAGAAATATTCGAATAAAGAATTAAAAATATTTAGAGATATAATAATTTAGAGATATAATAATTTTGTTTTTTAGCATAAAAACGTTCATTTCCTATAGTGTGCTTCCAATAAAATTATCATCTTATTCAGGAATAGAAAACAAATTAATTAAAATAAGATATTATAATTTTACTTTCCCAAACCGTTCTCTGTGAAGCAGAAAAAGAGGGATTTCATTAAAAGCCGAGCGGTCTAAGGCGCTTGCAATAGGTAATCAAAGTTAAGCAACGTTGAGAGTGTTAAGTACTTGGATGGGTGACCGCCCAGATTTGGGTGACCGCCTGCAGAAAAAAATCCAGGCAGACTGCGACTATCCCCCCTCTCCCGGGTATCTGAGACCCGTCAGCCTACTGGATGCAAATCACACAGACCGGGCGTAGAAGTGATGACCCTTATCCCCTATACCTAAATTATGAATCACGTTGTGGTCTTTCATTTTTTTAAAATCGATCCTCCGATCGAATAGATACTCAAATTGGACTATAATCTCAAAGTGTAATTGTTATACTTAAAAAAAAATGTATTTACAAAAAATATGACAGTAAAATGATAAGAGGTACCATAATGAAATCAAAATACACTTTATGAACAAGTTTTATAAGGTCTATTTTCGTACAATTTTTTTTTTTTCAAATGTTTTATGACAAAAGTTTCTCACTAAATACATATTTGTTAAAAAGCAAACAACATCTGTGGAGTATGTTTCAGTGCTACAAAAATGATTCTGCTGTAACGATTTAAGACAAAATAGTAAATG
This sequence comes from Rhaphigaster nebulosa, assembly GCA_948150685.1. Lineage (NCBI taxonomy): Eukaryota > Metazoa > Arthropoda > Insecta > Hemiptera > Pentatomidae > Rhaphigaster > Rhaphigaster nebulosa. Next base: position 54,396,982 of record OX411309.1, read on the forward strand.
ATAATTTGGTAATAAATTATATAAGAAATCCTACGTACAGATGGAATTTTCACAATTTTTTTTTAATGTTACTGAAATTATTTTTAAACCTGTCCTTTGGTTTCGGAGGATATTTATTTTATTTTAATTTTTGTACGCAAAAAAAACTGAAAAAAATACTGCTACTGAAAGCAGGTTTGAGCTAACTACAGAGCTCCTGTGAAAAATATAAAATATCCTACTTAAGAAAATAGATTGTTTTAATTCTATAAACCTTGACATAGATTTTAATCAAGTAATTTATATTTATTTATATTTAAGCTTAGATCCATTTCATCATAGACTGTTACAGGAAATCCACATCAGGGGTGATGTTTGCCGATGTATAATGATATTGACGTTTAATATATTAATTATAACAGTTTATGATTTATTGTTAATGCAGATGAAATAAAATTAAACAAAAACAAATTTTCTAAATAAGAAAATATATTTACATACATACATTATATATACATACAAAATAAATAAAAGAAACACAAATTAATAAATAAAGAACAATAAGTTAATCTAACTAAATTTAAAAAATATATATATATTAAAATATTTAAACCTTGTATGGAAGCTTCTCACTTACTTAAAGCCATTTATTGTATAATCATGACCCTCAGACTGTTATTAGTTATTATTATTAAGTTCGTTGGTATGTTAGTAACAAAATCTTGCACATAAAAACAGTGCTGGAGTTTACATACTATAAGAGATTTCATGACAAATAGCAGACACATGATAACACAGATACAATAGCCAAAACTACACGAATGTAAAAAATAACATGGATCAGAAATCCGCTTAAGCATCATTTCAACCCTGACTAGCGCCAGGAGGTAACGCTTGTGTATTCCTCATGCCTAAGATGTTATTTTATTAGTTTGATAATTACTTTAGGAACTCTGTAGGAAATGTGCTGAAAAACAATAAATAATAGGTACTTTTATTATTACTTATAAGTAAATTTAATGTATAAATGTACAAAATCATTAATTTCTTTGTAATTCTAATTTTTCTTTCAATGAAGATTTTTATAAAAGATAGAGGCTGTGATTACCACACACCCATGGGGTTTTAAAGGCGTAGACTTAACCAAGAGTGCTTATTTCTGGGGAAGAAAAATTCATGTTACTGTTGAATAAAATCATGGAAAGTTAATTTGATGCGTTAGCGAGTTAGCGCGATACAGTTAGCGAGTACTTAATTAACTGTTCCAACTCAACGGTTTGGTATTTCGTTTGTATGTCTTTCTCTTACACGATTACAGCCAAACGCGTTGTCCAGTTTTACTCAAATTTTACAAAAACGTTTCTTGATGTCAGGGAAATCGGCGCCCGGGTAGGGATTTTTAGTTTTTAGTTCCGACCTAAGGGTCGGTTTATTACCCGCTTATTATCAAAAATGTATTATTTCATTACAGCAAGGAATTTGATTTAATTTGTTTTTATATTTTTTAAAAAATATAAAATTGACACGGTTAATGAAGGGAAAATGAAATGAGATAATTACAATAATTGTGAGGAAATTAAATTATTAATTAATAATAAAAAATCTATCGAATCTATAATAGATTCTGTGAATTGTCTTAAATATTTTTTTCCACAATGAGTACAATGTGAACTGAGGCGATAGAATTTTATGCATAGTCACTTCAGCAGATTTGGGATGTGATTGGAATAGACGGATGTAAAACATAATAAAAATACCCAAATTTGTTCACAGAACGACTATTAACTAGCATCAAATCGGAAAAGGTCCACCAAGTGAACGAGAAGTGGTGAAATCATCGACCAATCACTAAAAATTGGTCAACTTTACTCGTTAAATGTACTTCTGCCTTAAGTCCAAAATCCAAAATTCCTGTTTATGATCTCTAATGGCAAATTTTCTCGTTTAAAAGATGCCAATACTTGCTTTCTAGCATTCATAGAAGCGGAGATACGAGCGTTTAAAAATTATTAATAAAAATTATTAAAAAAACCAAAAGTGTTTTAATTTTTTTCTGTCCTAACACCCCAGATGGAGGAACGTAATTCTACGCTAAAAAAAAAACATTTTTTTTTTTTTAAAATAATGAAATGTATGAAAGAATTTGGAAAAAAGTGGACGGTACTAAACAAGAATTGAATTGTAATACCTATTATTCCGTTGGCGTCTAAGCATTTAGAGAAAAAGTTTATAAGCTTAACGCTAGTTAGTAATAACCTTAACTTAAACTTTATATATATTACATATGATAATATATATATAATTGTATATATGTTATATAACTGTATGTGTATATATATATATATATATATATATATATATATATATATATATATATATATATATATATATATATGTGTGTGTGTATATATATATATATATATATATATATCTTATCATTTTTTTGTCATATTTTTTGTAAATACATTTTGTTTAAGCATAAAAATTATACTTTGAGATTATAGTCCAATATGAGCATCTACTCGATCGGAGCATCGATTTTTAAATAATGAATTTATATAACTGTATATCGTATATCAGCTTGTACTTTAGAATGACCTGGAATCTTCTTTTTTTTTCTATTTCCATTTTATACCTGTCTATTTTAACAACAATCTTTAATGCCCTCTTTGTTTTAATTGTTTAGGAAGTTTTATAATTAATAAATGTAGAGCAATTTCGACTTAAACATTATTTTTATTTTCGTATATGTTATCAGCTGTTAACGTTTCAGGAAAACTTTCCCCATCTTCAGTAAATCATCTTACTCTAAAAACTAAAAATTAACTATTGTTGCACCTTTATATACACACACACATACAGTTATATAACATATATACAATTATATCTATTATCATATGTAATATATATAAAGCTATAAAGTTTAAGTTAAGGTTATTACAAATGGTTATTACAAATAGCGTTAAGTTTATCGTTATCTTCTTAGACGCCAACGGAATAATAGGTATTATAATTCAATTCTTGTTTAGTACTGTCCACTGTTCCAAATTGTTTCTTATATGTATATATATATATATATATATATATATATATATATATATATATATATATATATATATATATATATATATATCCTCGCCCGTTCCTCTACCCTTTGGAATTCCTTTCCTTCTAATATCCGCCATGCTTCTTCTCTATCCTCATTCAAATCCCTCCTTTTCCAACACCTTCTTTCTCTCCAAAATGATGCTCTCTAATTGCGAAATTTCAGTTTAGGATTAACATCTGGATCAGAAGTGGATAATGGATTTTAATGTACAAACTTTGCTAATCAATTCATTATTTTTGTATTTTTCATTTTCTGTTTGTTTTTTTTACTTTTTTCTTGTTTTTTCTCTTTTTTTTTGTTTTGCTCAAATCAATTATATTTTTTCGATAAAAAAACCTATTTATTTGCTTATTTATTTTACAGAAGATATTGTAAAAATTAATTGTTTTATATTCTATAGTCTTATGGCCAGATAATGTTACTGTTTTATTGGCTCCTTCTTGTTATTCTTAAGGGACCTAGTCCCAGAATAAAGTTCTTTTATCTATCTATCTATCTATCTATCTATCTATCTATCTATATATATATATATATATATATATATATATATATATATATACATATATATCAAGGGCTATAAAGTAAAGGAAAAGGATTCAATTTCTCGGACACCAAAGAATGGGTTTAGATCAAGGGTTCGATCAGGGTCTTCTTTAGTAAAGAAGTAACGGCCTGGAAAAGTGAGGTTGAGTTGAATAATGTCGACCAACCAACGCACGTTTTATCAGCGTCAATATCAAATGGTCTTCTGTGCTTAACATTACTATTCTAAAACATTTTAGTTTACGTAATTATAAATGAAAATAAAAAGGTATGAATGAAAACTACTTATTACTTTTATATATTATCTGAAATTACTAATAGCAATTATAGGGTATTTTCATAATTTATTTTTTATAGTTGTTTAAATAACGCAGAAAGGATAATAAGGAAGATCAAGATCAAGAAAATGTGTTTTAAGATAACAAACATGATGAATAAAAGCAATGAAAATAAGAAATTTAAACAAAATAATATTTTATTTGTTTGATTTTAATTTTTAAAGACCAAAAAACTACTTAATCAGTTTATATATCGATAGTTAACTTCACAGATGTAAGTGCAAATTTTATAGTTTCGAGTAAAACAAGATGATTAATTAATTTATATTTAATTCTCTTTTTTTTTTCTTTTTCTTTATGTATATTTGGCTACTTTGGTGTGAATATAACGCTAGATTCAAAACAGATGTGTAATGTAGATTAGACATTTTCCAACAGTTTCCAGCTTGTAGTGCTCTAATGACCAAATCGGTACTAACATCTGTGAAGTTGACGAACGATATGTGATTTGTTTTAATGTTAACATATTTAAATATATGGACTATTGTCGTTTAATAATGTTATTGAATGGTACGTATAAACAAACAGTACCATCTATCAACTGCCTATAATCAGTGAGTTTTAAATATAGAAAAATACAACAAATCCACCTCTTTAATTAATCCATTGCATTCATTAAAATTAATGAAGGCAATATTCAATGTGTATATTATTGCTTAATTTGTTTAATTAAAAATTATATGAAGAACATTTTAATGATATTCTTTTCAAGGTGGTTTAGATTTAGAAATTAATGAAATAAATGAATCAGCGTTTATAAAATAAATTAAAGAGATTAAAAAAAAAAAAGAAATACACTTTTACTTGAAGGAAATGATAACCTACAAATAAGATTAAATCAAAATTATATTAATGTACTTTACTTAATTACCTAATAGACCAAATAAGATATTAAATGTGAATTTAAAATTTTTATTTGATTAGATATTTAAATATTCCAGATAACCATAATTATCTTACCAAGAGCTCAATGATTAAGTTGTTAAATTTTTTGTTGACAAGACATGATAAAGTTTAAACAGTACTTGATTAAACTGTTTTATGACAGAAGGATTCTAAAAGGTTTCTACAAATACCGACATTATCCTTGAAATATTCAAAAGATATTCAAAATATTCCAGCCGCAGGAAGCCATGAAAAGCCGTTTCTTTTTCCCTTTTTTTATTTGAACACCCCCTCGCCTGAATTGCCAACCCCTTCCTGGAATTATTCCTCTAAAACTTCTCCAACCAAGTTTCCTTCCCTCCTCCCTCTCTAACTGGCCATCTTTTGTCCCCACTCGGTCCCTATTAGGACAGGATACGGAGCAAGAAGACTATTAGATCTAATTTCGACTCATAGCCTGTAATAATCTGGCCAGGTCGTTCGCGTTTCGCCTTCTGATTTAAAAGTCAAATTCACAGATTTACATACATTGTGTACCAAAGCAGACTTCTTAAAAAGGCAGTGTTAGGGACTATTCAAATATAACTATTATTCCAAAAAAGCTTACTTACTAGAATATACTAAAATTTACTATACCGCTTGAAACAACAATAAAAATTTTAATCTGAATAAAATGTTTATTTGTTATCAATATCAAAATAAATAAATTATCCATCGAAATAAATGCACGCATATGATGACTGCGAATATACCTATTATTATTTTACAGCGAATATATTATAAATAGGGAATATAGTATGAGCCCTAAGCATAAGCATGCTATGTAAAATTAAACGCTATAATATGCCTACCGATAATAATACCGAAACATCTTTTTTCATCTGCTCATCAACATAAATGATTGTCCATTTCAATTTGATATTTAGTTTATTGAAGGGCTACAACAAAGGTTGAAATGCTGGCACACAAGTAAGGGTCCATGTCCGCATTTTTGTAATATTACTGACTTTAAACATACTGTTAATATTTCTGTTTTAGTTACGAATTTACTCGATCTGGTGCCCATATTTTAAACGATTTTTCCGATTTTCTCAGCAAAATGCTAAAATAATTCTCAATTATTCATATATTCAAAGATTCATAAGACATTATTTCATCGTCAATTCCTTATACAAGATGGCAAACCCTCCTTCAGTTTCTCTTATCAACCATGGCTCATGTACCCATTTAGGTTTTTTATTTAAATTTCTTTTTCTCATTTAAAATTAAAACAATTATTTCTAAATCATCCCCAAACATTTTCTATATTTTCTTTTTTAACAACTTCGTTTTATTATTAACTTTTTAGTCTATATTTATAATTTTTATATCCTTTATTTTTTAAATACCTCCCAACAAATTCAGTCTATTTCATTTAGGCAGTTTTGAGGAAACAAATTTTCGCAACAAACTCTAAAAATTATGGATAAAAATATTCCTCTCATAATTTAAACAAGAAAAAAACAAGAACAATATAAGCACCGAAAGTATTGCACACCTGCTTCTAGGTTTTTCACATAGAATTTAACTTTCAGCGCAGGGAAACAAAATATAATTCACAAAATTAAAAAAAAAGGTTATGTATTTTAAAAATAATATTTATTTATAATCTATAAATTGAAAAATTCGCAAAGTACATAGAAATCTGTTCAGCAGTTTATGTGAACCAGTGATCCTTTTCTTTTATAAATTATAGCAAAAAGAGAAGGAACAGAGGACGACACCATGATATTTTTTAACCGATTTTTTTTTTTTTTACTAGGGAAGAGACCTTTGAACGTTTGTGTGAAGTTAGTTTTAGAAAAAAATATTTATAATAAATATACCTATGTATGTATTAATAAACAGTAATAACATGATAATTTTTGTTTTTAGTAAAAATATCCGTTAATATAGCCTAATTCGGGAAAAAAGAATGAGATAAGATTGCTTATTGTTTTTAATTATTTTTTCTCTCAAGTAAATAGAGTGTATACCAGTACCAAAAAATTTGTATCATGAATCTACATTAAGCGATCCGCAAAGCGGAGAGCTCGAAGAACTTAGCTCTAAATGATCTTGGATTTTACCAGTAATGGGAAATGTTAGACCGTAGTCTATTCTACTACATAATTATGTATTAAAGCTGCATGAAGTGCCGAATAATAAACCAATATATACTGGCTAGACTCAATAAAAAACATGAACTGGAATCAACGAATCTCAATGAATATTATTTTTTAAATTAAAATTACTGAATTTTAAGCCTTTTATAAAATGGAAAAGCTACAACAAATATGCGAATAATAACAGAACTCAGTAAAAAAAAAGATTGAAAAATGAAATATATGTGTTTAGAAGCGAAGAATGGAACAGTTTTGAGAAAGTTACAGTTTCCGGAGTTTTACGATTTTTTTTTTTTTTTTGCCAACACCTTTCAAAAGAGGACAGCTGTTGCAAAAACCTGGATTGAGTACGTTGAATAATTCAAAGCAAACAAAATTTAAAAAAAAAAAGCTACCCGCAGTGAAAATTACTGTTGCGAGGGTCGCTGAGAAAAACTCGTATCTTCTATAGACCTTGCCCGTGAAACAAAAACTAGAATACCCTACTTTTATCCATCTATTGACTTCAATTTTCACCCGATCAATAACCAGTTTTCTCACGGCAGAGGTGGGCTTTCGACAGGTCATTTCTCAAAGAACTTTAACTGAATTCAATTTAACATAAAGTTGCTGAAGCTACGAAAATATAGTCTTCCAACTTCATTGAAGAAGAAACTTCAATTTTCATTCCCTAATTAAGATAAAAATAAAAGCTGTTGTCTAACTCGGCATACCGAAACTATTTTCAGTATTCCATTACACAACTAAACAAGAAGATATTCAACAACAAAATAAAGGAAAACATATAAATATAAACCAACCCAATTGCTGATAATACAGAAAATCTAAAAAATTATATCTAAAAACAAAAAATAATCATACATAATATAATTATGATTAAAATTACATCATTAGAAACAATTTGAGCAACAGAACAACAAAATTAAAATAAATAATAATAGGTTCATTTAGAACAATTAGATCAGACATTAAATAACAGATTTGTGCTTATAGATGATAAAATCCAAACTAGAAAAATCCAGAAATAAAATTTACCTGACAAGTAGAGCTAATGGCCAACATTTTGGCAAAACCTCTATGAATAATTTGACTAGATAATTTTTCTTAATTCTATTGACAGCATTTATTGTAAGATGTAAGGCAATTAGTTTATCTATTATCAAAACCTAATGCGTTATAAATGTTATGATCGAATGCTATAGTTGATTGTCTGATTTTTTTATGACAAATCAGAATGGAGACACAATTCCGAAACGTCAACGTATCGGAATATAATAAGGCATATTTGAAAAATCTCTTTTGGTCACCTACTTCAGATTACATAAACTTTCTCTAAACCGGGACGATCAGGACTTGTTCGAATCCCGCAAACCGGATTACGAAATATTCTGGATTACGTATTATGAATATCAGGAAAAACGTTAATTAGAAAAAAATTGCAGTAAAACATGTTGTGTTTTTTAATTCTTTAAACATCTATAGTAGAACAAAAATGTGCATTATGAAACAAATAAATGCACTGTAGGCTAACAAAAAAATTAATTTTAAGTTGAGCAAACCTGTTGAACTAAAACCATAGAAATTTTCTCGTTGTTCTCGAATGTCAATTTCTTTTTTATCCTTCTCTCTTTTTTTTTTTTATGAAATGATTTCGTAAACAAACTTGAACAAGGCATCATTGATGTTTTGTGATCGATATATATTTTTTTTTCGAAAGTCGTGCCGGATTTGGAAAGAAAAATTATAATGCTATATTTGGAAAGAAAATTATAATGCTATATTTGGAAAGAAAATTATAATGCTATATTTGGAAAGAAAATTATAAAAATAAATAAAGTAATAGTATTAACTATGAATTTATGTGATGCATTTTATAAGACATATTATTTTTTATTTATTTATTTTTCCACTCAACCTAGTGGAATTTCCTTTCCGGAAATTTCGCCGGTTTCGCCGAAACAGCTTTAATCAATATAGCAGGTTATCATCTTAAGAGATCTAACCCCAGTACACGTTTTAGTATGGCCTCCTCGATGTCTAGCAGCTTACCAAGAGCAAGTCCTCTTTCTTGAAGATGTAGTTGATATACCGTGAGCGATATGGCAGTTTATGTAGTAGAGCACTTGAATTCTTATAATAAATGAACTCAATAAAAAATCGTAGCAGTGGTATTTGTCATGATGGAAGTCGTGGTTTGATACACTCTTAATACCTAGATCCTCTAAAACCAAGGAACCTGTGCCTGATATTAAATAGGAGATAAACTAGTTTAATTAATTAAAACACAGTCTCTAAAGCAAAATGTCGATAATCAGGCATTACAACCAATTACCTGATATCTAAGTCTTTTATCGTCTGCGGGCTGATTTGATGGTACTATTATATTTGATGGAGTATTCTTGCAGGTATTAATAAATGAAATAATAAAGAGCATCTAGAAGTTTTTGGTCCTTTCTTAAATATAATCTCATATATTTTTTTTTATTTGAAAATTTGAAAAACGTTATTTAGAAAGAGAAAGATTTTAGAAAACGGACTAGAACTTCAATAATATCGAACGAAACCAAGGTAATTCTTTCTTCGATACAATTCAGAAAACACACAATGAAACATTATACCGTTCCAATTTCATTTCTTTTGATTTAACACCTTTGTGCTTCTATATTCGGCCGTTGGTGCAATAGTATTACGAATCCAATTTCTTATTTATTCTACGAAATGATTGCTTTTGTACCAATGTCAAACATTGTGGAGCTAAATCAAATATGTTCTGCTGATATCCAATCATATCCTGGTTAGTCCGGGGTTACAATGATCCCAGATTCAACTGTACCAGGCATTGTTGGCGTAACCATAGACCATGTTTAATTTAACAAAGTAAGTCAATAAATTGTATTATGCACTTTTCAATGTTTTATATATTTGTTTAGTAATATATAAGGGACATTTTGGTTTATTATTTTCAATTATAGACCTTTGGAATCGACCAAGGACAAAATTTTTGTAATCCCCCCTCAAAATTTGAGGTTTTACGTTTCAAGATACGTTTTAAAAAAACGTCCGTCCGCCGTCCGCGGCTTTTTTTCGAGACTACTGGACCGATTTTCTTGAGACCCGGTACCAATGTCACAGGTCACACCGGGATGATCCTCGGAACTCGACATTACCATCCGTCTGTTTGTTTCAAAATAGCGGCCGATTTGGGATCTCATAAGTCCATAACTCGGGTATTTATAAAGAGAGAGGAAATGTAAGGTGTTTTGGAATCAGCATAACACGACTTTAAAAAAAAAAACTATAAAAATTGCCGATTAAAGATCTTATATACCCATAACTTGGCCATTTATAAACATAGAGGAGAAATGTAAGGTGTTTTGGAATCAGCATAACAAGGCATTAAAATAAGAAAAAATGAAAAAAAAGGAATAATAAAAAAATCTCTATCTGTAAATGCTTTTGGTTTATTATTTTCAATAATAGACCTTTGGAATCGACCAAGGAAAACATTTTTGTAACCTCCCCTCTCCCCTCAAAATTTGAGGTTTTACGTTTCAAGATATGTAGAATCCAAATATCGAATAAAAAAAATCAGTCAAAATTTATTAGCTGAAATATAGCGTAATGAACTTCGTAGACTTATTCTCCGGGCGACTAGTCATCATGGCCCTAGGCCTCCTGACTTATCTATTGGGCTTCTGACCAATAATTCTGACATCCTCGTATCTCTCTGCTTTATCCTACCTTGGATTATTTCTGCACTTCCTTTAGCTTTCCCTTTTTTTTTCTTACTGAAGTGCACATCAAATATTTCCTATCATTTTACATTACAGCCTACTTGCATTGACACAGTTTTGTAAAATTAACACTCCCAGTTCGGCACTCTCACGGCGATCATCTTGTGACAAGCTTCAAATTTGTTTTCCTTTAGTGCCTACTGCTGATTTTTTTTTACTTGGACAGAATAGATATTTTTGAAATATTACGAAGTGAAAATAATAAACCATTTTGTAATAATTTGCAGCGTTTTTTTATTTGAGACACAAGGCAACTAGAAAAATTAAGTGAAAAATACTGAATTTAAAAAATAAATAAATAGAAGAAAATAAATTAAATATGCTTACGAACTATGAACTAATCAATCTTCATTAGAATGGTGAGATAGCAGATAAGAAAATTGGACGTCTTTCGAGGAGTACCATGACGAATGTTAAAAGGGAGAGAATCCACAGGATTGAGGAGGGGTTTATCTTACGTTTAACATATGTGGGAAGAAGGATATTGTGATTCTGGAGTATAAGAATACTTGAATTGGAGTACTAGCGGATTTAAGGGGATGTCCTTTAGGCTGAAGTCATCCTCGTCTCACCCCCTCTCTCCCCAAAAAAAAATAATTTTTATAAAATAATTCAACAATTACAATTTGTTATCTTTTCAAATCATACCACATAACCACAGGCGTAGGCACGTGAGGGGGAGCCATAGGTACGCAAGCACTTTTTATTAAATTAGCCTTATACCTTTTGTAGCCCAAGTGTTAATTTTTTTGGATTAAGTTCAAAACAAAAATTGTTTAAGATTCGTTCTAGACAGCATATTATTTAAAAAAATTTCCAGAGGAGTAAACAATATCTCCAGACCCTCCGCCCGACCGAGGAGTATATAAGGACCCAACTATTGTTCCTGCATCCCCTAATTACGGACGCTTATGTGCATAACCAAAAGAGCTTTATTAATGTAGTACTACAATTAAATCTTATTTCTTGTGTTATAACATTCAAGCTAAACTATTTGCTATAATTTTACATTAAACGCTCGTATTTGCTTTTCTCACACGTCGTCGCAGACGTCTATTTTTTTAGTTCTCCTTTAAGGACATAATTGTTTTAAACAAGTGCAACTTTGTGTAAAATAAGTCATGTTTATCTACATTGGCTTTCTGATTAAAGGATATGTCAAGAAAAAATATAAAAAATGTCCACTAAAAACATTGTTCCTGTAAATATAGTTATATAAAATACAAATAAAAACTGAATTTCTAGTGATTCAAGGTCACTGCTTCAAATGATGAAAAAAAAAAACGCGATTTCCCAAAAATTTCCCAGGGTTGGACAAGGGGGTTGCTCTAAGCTATCCCTATCCCCAGACCCTCACCATTTTAGTATTCTCCAAAATTAAATTCTGGACCCGCTACTAAAGAGGAATATATCAGAGACACAATATATTCTATAGTAGAGATTCCACTTTGAATGTTTCAGAAACATTAAGCAAAATTGTTTCAATAAATCGAAACGGGAATTTATTTCTGTGACCTCTAATACTCTTAAAATAAGAGTTTTAAAGATTATTAGTATGAAACTGATAGTTCCAGCAGACCCAAGCAAAGATATAATTCAATGTAGACAGGATACTCTTAGCAGTATCATTCATTTCAGTTTCCATAGCAAACAGTCCTTGTACAAGTTATAACCTACTGTTATAACAAGGACATGCACATACAATAATGTTTACTGGGACCCTCCTTACTATACTCCCACATAAGCTCTGGACTATTTCCGTTAAAATATAATGAAAGTATATCCCCTTGGATTATCTTAGCCTGCAGGAATATTTCCCATCCCAGCATTGTCTCTTGCACGACGTAACCAGGAAGAAATCTTCACTTATGGAGTCTACTTTCTAGTAACGCAGGTGTTAGATTCCGTTACCTATATTTTCCACATTTTCCCACGTTATTTTTTTTCGTTTGCGAGAAAGTTGTATTTGTTTCGGGTTCCTATGAATAGTTTTATTTTTAATATTTTGGGTGATAATAATCTCTTCTATAAAGTGGCCAGAAATCATTCGTACAAATATCATTATTATGAAAATTATTAATTAATTAGGTTATTTTCGGAATTATAATTAAATTAAAAATTAATTATAAATTAAAAACCTGAGCTTATTAAGCTCATTTAACATTCTTTTTGAAAACTGTTAAATTTAAGACCTACTTAAGGAATGATCTAATGTGATTAAAGGCTATAATTGAAAATTTCGTTAAAAATTACGGGCAATTCAGCAATTAACAAAGTAATTTCTTAACGATTCCGTCCATGAATTTAATGATTCAGTGTTATATTTTAGTTCTGAATACGTCAAAAGCGGCAAAAAGTTAATTTGTCTGAATTGAACTTTGACTTGACAGGTTTCTTAAAAAAATACCGATAAAATGTATTTTTGTTATCTCAATTAGTAGCTTTGTTTATGCTATACACTTATATTTTTCGTTAAAATTTGTAAAATAACAATATATAATTAATAAACGTAGGTAGCAAATGGTAAAATAAAACAGCATATGTATTCATAATTTAACTAAAGCGTATTTAATGTACATAATTACAATAAAGATAGCCGTAACCCATAACATTTTTGTAAAAAAAAACAACACAAATTTGGATTTTTTTGTTCTTTATCACTTAAGATATAACTACTACGGATTTGACGCAGTAGTATCCTATCTCTCACTATAATGCCTAAGCTAGAAAGCCAAAAATTTGGTTTATACAGTCACATCATGAAGCGGTAAAAAAAAAAAATCTCTCCTGTAAAATTTAATTTTCAGAGCTAAGCCACTTCTACTCTGAAATGGCGAAATATACAAATAATAAAATAAATAATTTCCAACTGAGAAATAAATCTTTTCTTTTCTTTTGATCTGTGCTTAATTTCAAATTTAGATCTCAAACTTAAATTCGAAATGTGAATTAATCGTTTTAATAATGTCGAATGGAGAAATGAACACTTTAAAAGGCTTCTTATAGTTAAGATACGGAATAATTTTATTAGTGGTCATATTAGGTTTTACCGATCAAGTACTCTATCGTTTCCAAATAACCCGATTCTATTTTTATTTAAGAGATTTCATAAAACGAAAGCAGTAAATATTAATTTCGAAATTATGCTTTATTGTTTAATCAAATATATAATGCATCCATAATATTTATTATTATTGTCTATTAATTTCTCTAATGTTCAACAATTGGGCAAATGTCAATTGTAAACCAGATTTATAAAAATAAATGAATAAGATAAATAAATTGTCACGAAAAACATCTTAAATGGTTTTAAAAATTAGTTAAGCATTAATTATAATTAGATTTATTAAAATAATAGTTATTCCGATTGTTAAAAATTGTAGGAAGTTCATAAAGGTGAATACATCAATTAGATATTTAATTTCAACGGCTGTTTTTTAAATCATTTCATGAATTCTTATTTAGGTGATCCAAAAAATCCATTTAAGAAATAATACTGAATGTACCTCAAGGAAAGTGGACTAACAAAAAACAAAGATGTGTAATACAGAATTGAACTGCTATTGTACAAACATCATACCAGTTTTCCCAACATTTTTAATCTTTTTTTTTTTCAACTTTCTCATGTGAAATCGGTATCAATACACTATGCATATTAGCAGAATTATGTGCATTTACGGTAAAATATTTTGTATAATTCAAGAGAGCAAAGGTGAATATTAAACAAAAGTAGAAGACAAAGCGGACTTTCTGATGTTTAAGTCGAACACAGCCTCATCTACATAAGCCAAAGCGAAGCGGTATCCTCTCCGACTTACATTGCCCCAAAACCTTGTAAATTATCATACAATATCAATTTATATTTAAGGAAGAAGTTGGTAGGGGGGTGCTGACAAAAACTAACACTTTAATACTTATTTATTTTGTGCCTGGCAAAAAAGGCACAAAATAAATAATTATTACAAATAAGGCAGAAAATAAATAAGTATTACTTATTAAAGTGTTAGTTTTTGACAGTACTCTTCCCTCCCGCCTCCACGGTCAACCAAAACTCATTCCACACTCCAATTTATGATTTATCGAAACCATAGTATGTTAAAACAGTGAATCACTATATTATTAGAATACAATATGATTAGAATGCTAACTCATTAAAATTAAAATTGTTAAATGTTTGACTGTCAACCTTTTTTTATTTTATATATTTGTTTATTCATTTTTTTTAAGTTCGAGAAAATAATAATAATAATCGTTAGTTAAAGGGAAAAAAATCATCAGAATATTCATTAAAAGGTTATAAATGAAAAATTTTAGAAACTTATTATATTTCATTCCTCTTTGTATGTTACGTCTTTCGGCAGTAAGTTTTAATTTGTATATTGAATACAAAAATTACGCCAAAAGATATTTTATTATATTATTTGTAAGATAGGTTCCGTCAATTCTAAAATGTTTGCCAAAATAGCCAGCATTTTGGCCAACAGAATTTTTTAAATCAAGTCACGATAATTCTGAGTATGTTTCTATTGCTGAGCAATTATAATCTTAGTCACAATTATAATCAACAAGCAATTATAACTAGACTATCACAATTGCAATTTATAAATTTTTGTACTTTTTTTTAAGGGATATTACCTTTTTTTCTGTTATTTTAACTGACCTAATGTTACCCCTATGATAGGGTTACTTTGGCCCAAGGTGATTTCACCTGTTTAAATACCTAGCGTAATTAGTTTGGGCCAAAGAAGCACTTGGGTTCATAAGAAAATCCAATTCTGAACGAAAAGTAAAGCTGAAACAAGTTGGCAAGCCACAGGCTGCAAAATTTAGAGGGCGCCAAATTTCGAACCTAATTTTATCTTTAGGTTAAGGCAAAAAATGTTTGTTTCAATTTTTTAGTTATTTTAACCAGTCAATGAAATGAGCTAATGTTATGATGTGATAATATTTATTTAGAAATTTTAAAACACGAAACACAAACCAATGTTTTAAAGAATATAATTTGTGCTTTAGTTCATTTGAAACACTAACTTCCAAGTGTTGATTCTTTCCTTTCTCATAGAATACTGAAACTCATACAGAAAAAAATCAACAAAATATAAAACTTTTTGAATTTATGGAAAAAGTATAGCTTGCTTACTTCGGCTTCAAATGCGAGGATTAAGATAAGCCTAGGATCCGCACAAAGTTTGATCAGGTTTACATAAAATAACTAAGATTTGACTAAAAAGAAAAATTTATCTACCCCATGCTTATTTTCGTTCGTTAGAGTCGCAAAAGAACAACAACACTGCAAGTCGCAGAATACTAAATCCGTTATATAAAGAATAAATTAATAAAAATTTTAAATGAAAAATTCAAACAATTTTTAGACAAGACTCTTAAATAGGTCAGACAAAGAGTGAAACAGTGAGTGAAACATAAACCTCCTCTTGTATTTCGGTTGTAGCATGCTCTACTGGCATTTTCTTCTGTCTCCTTTGCTAACTTCTTGACGTTACAAAAAACTTCCTTAGTATTTATAATTAGTCTATCAGGTTACAAGGATGAGTTCCTTTAAATCAAGCAAGACAAAGAATGGAATATTTCATAAAAGTCGGTAACAAAGTAGGGAGGTAAGTTACAATTTTTACGGTATTTTTAACAAGAAACATTTATCCTAAGCGTTTAGCCTCCTTTTTAAGGCAAGTAATCTTCATTACTCTTCCAAGATCAAATACTCAAACATTTATTTGAATGTAAGGAAACTAATGAATTATTTAATTGAACTTAATCTGATTAATTGAAGATTAATCTCTTTCTTCTTACTTGAAAAAATATATATTAAACATATAATTAAATATAAATTAATGTATTTATTAATAAGATAAGAAAATTGAAATTTTTATATTATGATGAGAAATTTCTTTTTCTTCGAGTAAAATGAGCTTAAATATCTTCTGTTTATGCAGATTTAATAATGCATTAGCATAATGCAGTTTTAATCATAAATAAATATTTGTACATCATATTTATAAAAAAGATAAAACATGAAAGAAAAGGATAATAAATGAATTAATTACGAATTTAACCCAAATTTTCTTGTTTACTCTTCAATATTAAAATAATTCGTGCATCATAAATGTTCAAACATTCATAACTTCATTCGTAACTTCAAAGAAACATTTATGTTGAGGTAAAACTCGAATTTCAAGAGGTAAATACGAATAGTAATTATCCAACCATTATTGATTTATGGAAGCAATTAGCAAATCTTAGTTAATTACAATTATACATAATAGTCGTGTTTATACCTTGAATTAATGTCTTACATCAATTAATAATTAAACGCTTTAATTATCATAATAATCAAGATTAATTTTAAAAATTGAGAAAACAAGAATAAATTAATATATTAAAGTGATTAATATACTTTAATTTGAGATTAACTAGGCATAATATCGATAAAACGTTATTAGAAATATTTAAAAAATTGTAAAATATTAAAATAAATATTGTAAACTGTTTATTACACAATTTAGCGTAAGCCGCGCATGTTTTCGAATTAATAGTCCTTTGAAGTATTCATATTTTAAATGTGTTTTAAAACGAAAACTAAACATCCTTTATATCCTTTATATATATATATATATATATATATATATATATATATATATATATATATATATATATATATATATATATATATATATATATATACAAAGGATATATATATATATATATATATATATATATATATATATATATATATATATATACAAAGGATATATAAAGCTTGCTTAATTATTGTTATTTTTGCTTTCGGATTGGATATGTTTATCTAGAATTATTTAAGAAAAATAAAATAAAAACTCAAAACACTATACTCAACAATAGGACTTACACTATCCAGACTGAATACAAGGTCAATGAGCTCCTCGCCCAAGAACGCCTACAGAATGTCCTTCCTACGGAACCGCCAGCCTTGGTGGAGAGGAATACGACACCATACTGTACATGTTGGTCGTCATAGTACGGTAGTTTTACCATGGCGAGACAGGAGTTGACAACCTTTAATGGATCGTGCTCACGGATAACTCCTTCAAATATATTGTATCCCTCTCTCCCCTTCAGTATGACATGTTGGATAATATGTCTTGTATATATGGGCTAGAAGATTAAGCAATCATATAATGATGTATAAAATCTACAGAACACTGCAATTATTTCGTTTTCTGAATTAAAAAGGTTAAAGTGAGATTAACTGAATATATGGGCTTCAAAAATTCATCAATGTATATTTTAAATTTATTATATCATCACTCCGAGAAAGTAAATTTATAATATGGAACAAAATGAAAGGGAACTCAAAATGTTTTTATGTATTCCAACTAAGAGATATGGAACACATTGGCACTTAGAGGTCTCAAAGAAATTCAGGCTTCTTATTAAGTTAAATTGACCAGATGTTTTACAAAGGAATGAGGGACAGGCACAAAAAAAAAATAAAAAAAAAATATTCATTTTTTTAATTAATTATTTATAGAAAACCAAGATAGAACAAGGTACATTAAATCAAAATATCAATATAAAATCTCTATTTGAGCGAATCTCAAGAAAATCGGTCTAGTAGTCTCATAGGATCCGCGGATGGCGGATGTCGGACGGACAGATTTTATTTTAATTCGATACTTGGTTTCTACGTATCTTTTCAAATTTTGGGGAGAGAGGGTTCAAAAATTAGTTTCTTGATCGATATCAAAGGTTCATTGTTGTAGATAATAAACCAAAACACAAAAATTATATTTTCTGGTTTCCTATGGGAAATTGGGCCACATGGCCAATCCATGAACCATGGTTCATATGAACTATTTTGTAGCTCTTGAGGCGGATAATCGGAATCTCTGAAGTGTCCTGGTTTTTATCCTCTACACCTTGTATAACTAATAATATGTTATATTAATATAATTTATATAATTAATACAAATATAATATATAAACAATAATCAATTGTTTAGGAACTATTTTTTTCTAATAGAATATAAGAAAGAATACTTGTTATAAATTAAATTTAATTCTCTAAATTTTACTAATTTACATATATAAGCTGATTGTAATCACCTCCTGGGAATAGTAGACTTTTCATAATCGTTTTTCCACACATTTTTTAGAAAAGAATCCATTAATAAACACCAATTTTGTTTTACTCTAATGTGGGACAATGTGGGACAGTTTTGATGTGGGACACTATCTGGACACTCCCTTCTAATATGCGACTTATGCCCACATTATATTAAGTGCATTAAACCCTTGGGATTAGATCTTGCTGAAGCTTCAGGTTCAGTTCGCGGCAGGCCAAGCTTTACTTGATTGGAATTTCAACAGTCACTTGTTATCAATTTTCTAGTCATTCTTACAACGTTAATTCCACCTGCACAACAACGTCCTTCTCGCCGCTTACATAATTAAAACAATCTTATAAATAAAATAATAACTCTAAATTTTTGTCTGTTTGTTATGCTTTTAACGAGAAAATAGTTGAAGGGATTTCAACGATTTTTTTTCCCTCTTTATAGAAAGCCGTAAGCAGATTTTAAACAATATTAACCTACCATCTCCAATAAAAAACAAAATGGCGTAGGATCAATAATCTCGATATTTTATCCACTTAACTTATAACATGACCGAACTTAGACCAAACTTCTAATTGTCGTTAATATGAATTTTAAAAATGTTTTTAGGAACATTAAATTGTTATTCGCAATCTTGGGACAAAATGGTAGAGATATCTAGGTCAATGAACAAGGCAATCCCTATTTCAATTATCGAAGGATCCGGCGCGATTGATTTTTATTTCTAAATATGAACCGAAAACGTCGTAAACTGAAAATGGTTTCAATCTTGAGTAAATAATACAGTCATAAAACTCTGGAAAACTTTTATAAGATTTCCTCCAGGAGGACAAATTAAATTAAAGAGGTTTTAAAATTATATTATATAGAATCCCTCCACCCTAAGGCAACTGGATGAGCCAAGGGAAAATGCGAAGCGATGAAAAAACATCGGATTAATCCATGTCTCTCACTTTATCCGGTTTCATATTATTCAAGCATTTAGTAGCTTCCCAGTGTAAATTAAATGATTCGGAAAAAAAATCTATTGTCGTAAAAAAATAAATAAGTTTTGGAGTAGAGCCTTGTTTTTAAACAATAAAAAAAAAATGCTAACCCTAAATTGAGCTTTAATCCCAAATAAAAATTAACCAAAGTTTTTATTAAATTATTGTTCGTAAAGTTGCTTCAGTTTAAAACTTTCAGTCCTAAAAGCTTATGACACTAATCTTGAAAGATCTGATTATAATAATTATTAAAACCAAGTTAGTTGTCGATTGGTTAAAGGAAAACCTGACGGTTGAGCATACGCCTAAACTTACAAATGTGGAAAATTCTATTTTTTGTTTTTGTTATTTTTCTATAACGCCTTTATAGCAAAAGGCGAAACTGTAACATTATTGCTGATAAAGAAATAAAAAAATATTTAATAAATATAAGTATCTATCTTAGTCAAATAAATTATTTCCAAATACTTGTAAAACATAGGATGTTCTCTTCATATTCATTTGCGAAAAAAAAAATTAGTACTGATTATAATCCAGTTTACCTTAAAAATGAAGTGTCGCTTCAGTTCATTTTTTTTTTCGTTGAGGCTGACTAGAGTCTACGTAACCTTTCAATTTTTCATTCCTTGTTTCTGTATCTTTCTCTGCTTACAATATTCTCTCATCATTACCCCATGCATCATTTTTTTTCCTCAGTCCGCTTTGGACCGGGTCTCCGTTTTGTTCCTCCTTGAAGCTCTTCTATTTTAAAATCTTATTTTTGAAAGCCTCTCTTTCCATAGTTTCCTCTTCTCTTATTTAATTTCGTTCCAAATAATATTTGTCCTCTTGAATCCAGCTTATTGTCAGTGTTTTCTTGCAAAGGTACCTGAATATCTGCTTTGCCAATCTGTCATCATCCATCATATAGATATGGTCAAAAATAGCAATCTCTTTCTTCTTATTGACTTTGCTATTCTTTCTTGTTCTCATAATTTCCTTATTGCTTCTTAATTTCAATTTTTCCGTAGTTTTCATTGGGCCTAAGATTTTTCTTTCTAGAACTTCAAATTTATCTTAACTATATATATATATATATATAATCGACATACTTGGGAGAAAAAAATCTAGAAAATGATTTAGAAAAATCTACTGTTGAAGAGTATGCATCACCAGAAATGTTAATCTAAAATAAGAAACTATAATGGTGGTAAAACCGGAATACCTAATGAATTACTAGTTTTGAACTATAGTTAAGATAAATTTGAAGTACTAGAAAGAAAAATCTTAGGCCCAATAAAAACTACGGAAAAATGGAAATTAAGAAGCAATAAGGAAATATATGAGAACAAGAAAGAATATTATATATATATATATATATATATATATATATATATATATATATATAGATATCCATACACATACAATATACAATATGTATGTATAATTTTATTTTTTCATTGTTTTGTTAATAGAAATTTGTTAATAGAAAAATTCAAATTAATCGATTGATTTTTAAATAAACTATTCACTTTTAGCAACTTAAATTGGGCTTGTAGCTACTGATTGAAGCTGTAAAAAAAATTAATTACATAAAACAAAGGTAGAAAGCACATGTTATTATCTGATCATTAGAACATAGGTTTCCTAAATCACTTGGCCTGATGCCCACTTCTAGCTGATAAAACACTCAGCAGCAGCGTCCTAAATTAATGGCCTACTACAAACTTCTCAAGATTCTTTAGCTGAGAGGTAGATATCGATTTCTCCTTTCAATTGCTAGTCAATTGATACTTTGCTTCTATCTTAACAACGGAATGTGGCACTTTATAGTTTAAAAATGGGACAGGTTTCGAAAAAAAATAAAATAAAAATGTGAAAAAAAAGTTTCATAACTAAAAAATATATACATCAAAAAGGGAAAGAAATAGATAGACAATTTAATAACAGAAAAATAAGAAAACAATCGGATAAATAACATTTATGTAAATAAAAATAAAATAATCTTGAAGGTATTCATACGTATATATATATATATATATATATATATATATATATATATATATATATATATATATATATATATATAAATATATTCATATGTATTTGCCATCTGTCTTGGGAACTCCGAACCAAGGGATCTCAGAGCTCCAGGAGATCCCAGCGCTTCTCACCCGGCCGCATCACTGGTATTGAAAGCTAGTGGAGACTAAATGAGGGCACTAGAAACACAGACGCTCAGGACGGGAGTGGAGAAGCTGGCCGTTGCCAGGACTATAGAATATATACAAAAGGTCTCGGGGCCACTGCCATTTCAACCTACAATGAGGGGTGGGTTATAGGGATGATTGGAGCAATGATTAGTAAGGTTTGGATGAAATATGGAGAATTTGTATGGAATAAGGTAAGGAAAAAATGGAAAAGGTCTTGCTTGTAATACAATATGGGGAATTGACTATTGTTTGGAGGGCTTATAATATAACTACAATATGGGTTGTTGTGTCTCTCTTTGTAAATTTCAGAAACCAAAAATTAAAATTTGTTTCTGAAACAGAAGTAAGTCAAGTAATATAATACCAACTATATTTTGAATTGCTTATTTTTGAATTTTTTGTGTGTTTTTAGAACTGAGGATGAATGTATAACATTCGAAACTAGTTTTCAATTAAACAAATTTATGGAAGTGGTAAATAATTTATCAATTCCTAATTAGATTGATCCTTCTATACCATCATACGGATGTCGACTGAACAGAAGTAAGTCAGTTTCAATGTACTTAAATTTCAAAAACTTTTTTAAATATTTTACATTAGTGGGACATGTTTAATGCCTTTATTACAAGAATAAATTTTAGATTATATACAGTTGCAGTAGCTTTTTTTTTTTGTATGAATTCTGTGGTACAGTATAATTACAAAAATTATTAATATACAATCCATATTTAAAATAAATTGCTGATGTAAATGTTAATAAAATCTACACCAAGAGAAATAATTCAGAGAGATTAGCAGCAGCTTAATTTACGATATTTGATATGTATTGGTGTCGTATCGAAGTAATTCCTGATCGGGTCGCTTGTAGGAATAATTGATATTTCTGTCAATGAATTTTACAAAAACAGCTTTAATTCGTGTGAACTTCAGAGCCTCGGCTATATCAGGCATTATCTAATTCTCTTAATTATAAAAATAAAAAATAAAAAAATTGTTATTCCTTAATCATATAAATGTTTGAGATATTGCAGTGTAAATATATAATAAATTACTTCATGAAAAACTGTAAAGATGAAAAACTTTATCAAATTAATAGTGATTATAAGTGATAATTTCAGTAAAATATTACAAAAGGTATTATTTTATTAAAGTATGCATCTATACAGGAACTGCGAAACATTGTATTACATCATATGCAGATAAAGCATAACTCTACTTTTTTCAATTAATTACTGATGTTTCATTAATTTTTTTTATTTATACTTCCGAACTTACTTTTCGGAGCTGAACTACGTTGTGAACCCATTAAAAATCTGAGCCTCATTATATTAAATTAAATCAGAAATACTCACAGAAATATAAATAATTCAAAATCCACAAATATTAATGACACATTTATTTATCATTTATTGTTTATATTATTTTTAGAATATTATCTACAAATCTAAATCAAAATTTTTATTTATTTTTAATAAACGTGCAATAGAGTGAAATTGATAGTGAAATCAGAATTAAATCTGGAAGTAACATTGAGGCTTATTTAATCTGAGGAATATCAAAGCAATTTAAGCCAAGTAGCTCTCATGGAATTAAAAGTTACATCAATAAAGTATTTGAAAACTAGAAGACAAATTCTATAGCAGTGATTAGAAAAAGAAAAAAAAATAGAAAAAAGAAAAATTACTCATTTATAAACGCGCTTATATCACCGCTTGCCCTTCCCCCTCCAACCCTCTCTCTCCCTCTCACCTCCTAAAATGCAGAATGACATTAAAAAAAAAAAAAAATTCAAACTATAAAGTGGTTTGAAATCGAATAATATCGCCTTCATTCAGAATGAGCATACAACGAATTGAAACTCGACTAAGCTAGATTCAGAACAAAATAGCTCTATTCAATAATGGAAATTTCCATTACTTTCGAAAATACAAATGTTTCACTTCTTAGAAAACTGAATTTGAAATTTATTCGTTGAGCGCCGTGGGATAAAGAAGTCGATACTTTATTCCACAACTATATCAACCCTTTCTTCCCTCGCGCCACGCCGCATAAATGTATTGAACAAACTTCCTATCGTGTTTCCATATTCTTATCCCCATCATAAAAACTCTTTCCATATGTATTCCACGAAGCTATATTGTGTAACCTAAGGGCAAACGTTTTGTCCGTAATATATGGAATGCAATACAATCAAATACATCCTCGCCCTATAACACATCGGCACCGGGCCAATACAGCAACAAAGGGAACTAAATCCAGTATGCCTCATAAGACTCCAAAGGCGTGGAGCCATGCCGTGCTTTCTCCAAGAACTGTGTTGTAAAACTAAAATTATAATATATTTTACAATGATCATTATTGAAGGTCTTTTTTTACCTTAGCTGCAAGTCTTAAATACTTCAACTAACGAAGTCATAAATTGCACAGGCCAACAAAAAAATTTTCTTTGAACACTTTTTTAACTTTAATAGTTGATCTTTATAGATTTTTATGAGCTGAATCTAAATCTGGCCTTAGTTTTTTTGTATCACCCATAGTTTTCCAGCAATATGCTCTGTATTATACAGTAT
This sequence comes from Rhaphigaster nebulosa, assembly GCA_948150685.1. Taxonomy (NCBI): domain Eukaryota; kingdom Metazoa; phylum Arthropoda; class Insecta; order Hemiptera; family Pentatomidae; genus Rhaphigaster; species Rhaphigaster nebulosa. Next base: position 54,421,633 of record OX411309.1, read on the forward strand.
AAACCCCTATCTAAACCCCTATACGGTATACGGGGGAATTAATGAAACACTATGTTACATCATAAGCATGGTTTGTATTTACAGGATCTACAAGGTTTTTGCGTGGAATGTTCTTCTCACCAGGTTTTAAAGACTTCCTCACAGGCCAGTTCTTTCCGCACACAAGAAACATAGAAATTTGGTAAAACCACCTTGCTGACCAAGGAGCATGCACGTTATTTTTAAATCACCACATATCATCCAACCATGAGCAGAATAGTCTATTCGATTTAACACTGTTTCTAGGTTTTCATAGTTTTCTTTATAATCACAATTCTTAAATTGGGGGTGATACAGCTTTTTTAATATCATATTTGGATTCAGCACCCTAAAAACTATTGGAATAAGGTATTTTCAGTACAAAAGTTTTTTCATCGTTGGCCAGTGTAGTTTAAAAGATTTAGAAACAACAAATCTTGGGACTGTTAAACATATATATATATATATATATATATATATATATATATATATATATATATATATATATTTGATATCTTGCTATTTCGTGGTAATTCATTTTGGATATCAAAGCGTAGCTACCTCTAAATAGGTATATTGTTGTTAAAAACTCCAAATAGATTGAGATATTTAATTCTTAGTGCCTAAGTAATCATATGTAACTCAGTTAACATCCGCATGATAGTATAGAAGGATCAATCTAATTAGGGATTGATAAATTATTTGTCACTTCTATAAATTTGTTTTATTGAAAACTAGTTTCGAATGTTATACATTCATCCTCAGTTCTAAGAACACACAAAAAATTCAAAAATAAGCAATTCAACATATAGTTTTTGAATTTTTTGTGTGTTTTTAGAACTGAGGATGAATGTATAACATTCGAAAGTAGTTTTCAATAAAAAAAATTTATAGAAGTGGTAAATAATTTATCAATCCCTAATATGTAACTCAAACACCTCGTCTAAAATAAAATATAATGGAGCATATGTCGTATTAATTCTATGAAGTGAAATTAACAAATTTAAATACATATCTTATATACTATTAAATACAAAATGGTGATTTCTCGATTTTCGGGAGGAAAAAATGTTTATTTGAAATACATTATCTGGGGAACTAGTGAACATAAAGATCCGGATTACCACTCAAATTGATGCTAGATAAATGCACCATCTAGCAGTTTATAATGGTTAGCAGTTTATAATGGTCTATAACCACTCAAATTAGAGCTAGTTAAATGCAGCATAAAGTAACTAATCGTAGTTAAATAGCAATACTCTTTGATGGCTAAACATACACTGATATTCTTCTATGATCTTATTATTTTTTTATTTGTACACAAACAAGGCCCAAAAGGGGAGCCGAAACGTAGTGATGCACTGAATAATTTAAGAAAATATAATTTTAAGAAAAACCCTGACTATCTAAAATTAGTAAAACAATGACAACTATTTAACAATAAAGGAGAGATTAGTTTTAAAAAAATTGTCTATAAAACTTCTAGATAAAAACCAGCACGTGCAGATGGACACGAAAAATATAATAATTAAGTAGATGAATTTATCTAAATCAGATCTTATACCCGCCTACTAATCCCAATCAGATTTTATATTCTTGGTTTATTTTTTCAATAATGAACCTTTGTAATCGACCAAGAAAAAAAAAATGTATCCTTCCGCCGTCCGCGGTTTACTCCGAGAATACTGGGCCGATTTTTTTTTTTTTAGGTCACCTGGGATCTAAACATTACCATCAGCCGTTTTGTTTCAAAAATAGAAATTTGTAATAATAAAAAATAGTGTAATCTGAAATCGCTCTTATTGCGAGGTTATTGCATTTATTGATGGCAAAAAACCAATATAGGTTTTAATATCTTCTGTGATATTAGGTCTCTGAGAGACTCCATGATTCAGTGTCGATATAAAAACTTAATAACATTTTATAGACTTCGGATTGCCTCCATCCTATGTGTTATATACCCACTAATTTTTTCAGTTGACGTCCGCATGATGCTATAGAAGGATCAATCCCTAATTACACTAATTTTTTGTTCGAATTTTTTTGTGAAAACGTGCACACGGTTTCTTGGTTATATTGTTATAAATACCACATTTTAGAGATGCAAAGGTAATATCAAAACATGCAGTACAATATAAATTTAAATATTAATACAAGGGATAATTAGATTTAATAAATTAACTGCCAATAAAAAAAAAGTTCATAAACCACAAACCCGAGAAATTTAGAGTATTTGAAACCTTACCACAGTCGAATTTATTAATTACAGTTGGCTTAGTTTGAAATTATTGCGAACTTTGATTAATTAATGCCTAAGCTTTTGATCTAGACTTCGATATTTTAATTAAGGTTTCATACAGCAATTATTACTGGATATATTGATATCGAATTTCCAATAACAAACATGCATTCATGCTTAATGTGCATATCTATATAATACTGTACATATTCGTATTCAAAGTATACATTTTCAGTTTCTTTTACTAGAAAGAAAAACACACCTGACATTTACTACGGAAAAAAAAATCAGTAATTTTATGGAACAATTAGTGTCTTCTAATTGAATTTTTATTTCATCATTTTCTCCTTTCTATGAGGGTTTATTTTTTTTAAACAATATTGGTGGTGCTTATAAAAAAATAAAATAAAGAGTAGATAAAAATGCAAGTTAAAATCGATATGAAATAAATAAATAAAATATTGAAGTAAATTTATATTATTACACTCTAATTTAGAGATCAAATAAAAAAAAAATTATTTCGGTTGTATATTCATTCCCGCTCATTTTGTAGGTTGCATAAGCTCCAAGCAGATCGACGTCGGTTTTTGAAATAGGAGTTAGCGCCATTTAGCAAACTTTACAAGAAACACATCAAATGTTTTTCCCTGAAAAATGATATATTTAAAAAAAAATGTCTTTATCGTGTTGAGTAGGAGCTTATTAAGGTAGCAAAACTTTTATAATTACAATATATGTTTAAGACTTCTAGCACTAGTCGAGGCCAGAGTGACGACTGACAGTCGTCATTATTTGGTACTTACGTCATCAAAAGTCGATTTTTTCTATTTTTCCAACCATTTCCAATTTTTTATATATATACATATATATCATATATATATATATATATATATATATATATATATATATATATACATATATATATATATATATATATATATATATATATATATATATATATATATATATATATTTATAATTTAGGTTTCAATTTAATATGGGACGTAAACACCACCTCTATCAATTACCGCTCACGATATATATATATATATATATATATATATATATATATATATATATATATATATATATGTGTGTGTGTTTACGTCTCATATTAAATTGAAACCTAAACTTCGAATTTTCGGCGCTTAAGTTTTTTTTTCAAAAAGATATGTAAAGAAAAAAAGAGGTATTTTATTACGATTACATAAAAGTAAAAGTGATCCAAATGAAGTAATATACAATTTAAATCAAGAAGAGAGCTAACCTTACAGCTTTTTGGCGAAGTCTTCGCTAGTCCTGGTTACTCCATCTATGATCATCACATTTTTATCTGATTTATAAAATAAGTAAAATTAATAAGTTCAGCTGAGTTCAGTTCTGTGCGACTGCGCGTTAGATGTAGTTTTAAAAACAGCTTAAAATTGATTGAAACGTCTAACTTTCCTGCGAATAGATAAAATGACTCTAGTGCAAGTAATTATGAATTTTTCTAGTTAAAAAGTATCTGAGTAATAAAGAATATCAACAACTTTTTTGAGGGCCCGAAAGGAGCCCTCTTTAGTTTCAATTTGAACCTCTTGAAAAAACGGAGTACAATAATTCTTAGTAAATTCAAGTTTAGCGTATTTCTTGTGTTTTTGTTGTGTGGGCCCCATGTCATTCTTCTGTCAAATTTCAGATAAATAAAATAAAAAACAAATAAAAAAATTGTATATAATATATAATTGTTTTGGGAAGGGGGAAAGGAGAGGGGATTCAACGTCCTCACCAACTCCAATTAAGGCAGACAGGACGTGTTATCCTGCAGATTACCAACCTATTCTAGCCAGAGTAGGATGGCTGAGTGACAATATGATATTGATTTCTTGTAGCATCCACTTTGTTAGCCAAACACTGGTATTAATGACCAGGTATCAACAGACTTCCTTGACGAAGGTGACTCAATTATAATCGATCCGATAATTATATATATCGACAATTAGGTCACGATTTCAACTAGATTGATATTAAGAGGGAAATTGTTAATCGCGCTTGGATAGAGTTAGCCAGTTTATGTCCCATCTTCTCTGGCAGGTCCTGTGGTTGTCCCCTGCTAATTAGTTTAAACTGATTACAAGGATCCGAGCCACTTGGCATCATCAGCTTATTTTCGGTAGGTCATCGAGTTTCGTTTTGATGTACAAGGTTAACAGAGCAGAACATTTTAACAGGGAAATAAAGATGAACTAATACAAAACGAACCAATAACAAATTAGATTAGCGTTACTTAAGATACTATTCATAGGGAAGTTATTTGTCAAGTAAGTCAAAATATATGCAGAGAAAAAAAAAAAGTTAACTTTGACAATAATTATGTTTGAACGAATACTTACAACAGGATATTCAGTACAGTTTACTAACCTGGAAAAAAAAAATTAAATGATTTTTATTATTAATTAAAAGAATGCACATAGACATATATATATATATATATATATATATATATATATATATAAAACACTGAAAAATTTATATAAACTTTTTTTTTTGTGATAAGAGCTTTGAGATTTCAATTAAATAAACATATTCCAGCAGGAGTTCCTCAAGACTCCATCCCTCTTACAAATTTTATATTTCGTTTCCCAAAATGTCTCAACAATTACAGACTAACGGTGACGGTGAACGAAAATTGATCATGTCTCAGCATTTAAAATTAACATGAGAACACAAAGACTGCCATCTGTTTTCTGAGCACCGTCCAATAGTTTACATTCGGAAATATAAATTTTCCAATTCTCGAGACCTTGTATACTCCGGCTGACACTAATTAAATTATAAAATGTTTTATGACGAAGTTACATGGAGTATAAAAAAAAAATAAAATGTATAAAATATGTTAATAACCAATATCCCTGATGTTGGATGAGTGGTCTTCTGGTCTTTCACTGCAATAGCGGTTTGCCAGAGAGAAGTAAAAGGTTTCTTTTTCTAAAATCCGCTAACACTAATCGTAAAAAAAAAAAATAATGATATATTTATATTGAATGATTTTAAAATTATAGTTATTCGTAAATGAGTGATCGTCTAAAAATATATTATTTCATGATTCATTTTTATCTTGCCAGTAAGTACTAAATTCAGAAAATATTACGTTTTTGGAATTCTGGCATTTAAAAATCCACGCGGTATTTTTAACCAAATTCGGAAAACCTTTTTTATGTTTAATAGTTTTCCTAAGTAATGTGTATATAGCCAGTGCATTGTGTACCTGAACAGTGCAATGCTACAGATTCTTATGATTTGAAAATATTACTATGAAACGAAGTAAAATATTATGATTAGACAGGGTGATTTATAAGAGGGCTTCAAATTATATTTTGAGATGAGCTATTTTTTCAATGAATAATTTCAGCAATAAAATTAAAAGCTCGACTAAAAGATGTTAAAAGAAATATTCCATATAAAATGTTACTGATCATGGTCAGTCAATGATTATATTTAATATATTATTATAATTTTATTTTAATTTAATTTAATTTAATTTAATTTTATATTATTATAATTTTATTATAATTTAAATATATTATTCTACTTTGAAAAAACAAAACAAGGAACCTTATTTCAGCATTTATATGAGCCAACATATTCAAAATAACATTCTTGATGGTTTAAATAATGATTAACACAATTAAGACTTAATAGGAGAATCGAATTCGCTTTAACATATAGTTATCCTTAAGTCAGAACAATGGGTTGCGGCATATATGTTTGATTAGGGATTGATAAATTTTATCATAATTCATAAATTAAATAATATCATGATTGATAAATTAAATAAGTCATCAATACCTAATTAGATTGATCCTTCTACACCATCATGCGGATCTCAACTGATATATATATGAGAGTTCATAAGAAAACTTTTTATACATCATTTTTACCGCGAATATTCGATTTTCCTATACGTAATCAATTATTGAACTGTTATTCATTATTAATTTAAATGCCAAAACATATATGATAAAAAAAAATAAAATGTACCACTTTCCTTCATTTTAAAATCAATTAAAGGAACCTTACAAATTACGAAAATAATGGAGAGTAACGAGAAAATTAAAATATTCCAATTTCTTTAGTATTATTCAGAGATTTTTCCAGCATCGGGCCTCAGAATGTCTTAGAGCACAATCACCTGGAAATTTAGCAAATTGGAGCGATTACCATTCCAGGCGATGATTAAGGAGTTGTCGCCAGCTGAAATAGCAGACAAAGCCGGAGTTTTGAAGCAGAAATAAACCGATTATGGAGTTTTCCGGGGTCGTTTAGGATAGAAATGAAGCCTTTAATGCCACCCGAGGGATCGGAGTTTTATAGGGGACCTCCTTCTGTCTGCGCTATAAATTACTGAAGGCGAAACAAGGTTACAACATGGCCTATAGCCTCCGCGATTTGTATAACGTACAGAAAGAACATCAGTTTTAATAATAATAAAACAAATATTTATATTAATATATTCATCAAAAGCTTCGAAATGGTGAAATTACTAAGCAATTTCTTATTTTAAGAATGGATACTTACTTATAATATCCACATTGATTTATACACCGCTAAACGTCTAAACCAGAAATTAAAAATAACGGGCAATTAATAATAAACAAAAAATTAATAACTCATAACAAACAGCATTCAAACTACACGGGCACCGGAACTAAACACAGTATACTTTTCACTATGGCCGAAGAACTCGAAAATAATGAAGATGTAATCAAGAAAATAATTCACTCCTAGAAAGGCATTCAAATCATTAATGTCATTTGATATTTGTAATTACTAGCCACTAATGAGGCGATGGGGTAGAAGCAGATCATTATAAAGTAACGAAATTACTGGCGATAGAGGATGACACTAATTTCCATTCCTATTTTGCCTGTGATTAAAAAGATCAGCTGCTCCAATATCAGTTTTTGGAAGTGTGTCTTTCAAGTTTGAGAAATTATTTAAAAGATTTTCAATGTGAGCATTATTTATTTTTACGGGATTTAAATAAAAAATGATAATGTTCCTGCAAGTGATGCAAAATTGTGCTAAAATAGCTTTATTAAACGACCTAACGCAATGCTATATTAAACAAATAATGATGATACAAACAAATAAAAAAAAATATTTTTTATTGAAAATAATTACGATTTAAAAAAAAAGTTCATGGAAAGTAAACTTGGACCCTATACAAGTGTTTTATCAGTGTCAAAGAGTTCAAAATCTAACTTTATGTGTGAATTTTACGATTTTCTGATTTTTTAGGTTTGATTTTTTGCTTTAAAAATAGAACACTCTTTTATATCAAGAGATTTAGGCACTAACAATTTATTTATTGATTTTTTCCAGTTTTTTGTGTTATTAGCTGTCGTTATGCGATGGACTCCCAGTAATAAAAATATATCTTTTTGTGATTTAAGATACGCACATTCGGGAAATCAGTGAACATTTCGAAATTCACTTCGGACAGAGTGTAACTCCCTTTTTACTAACAAGATTTTAAGACTTTTTATTTACAAACTATCTATTTTTAAAAGCTTTCGAACATTAAATATCTTAAAATGTACTCTACTGTGAGATGAACTGAATGCTGATTGAGCGATTGAAAAAAAGCTGCAGCCAAATTAAAGTTATAGCAAGTAACAAGTACATTTGAGAATGAACCTTATTACTAACAAAAACTTTAACATTGTAAAAATTTTCGTATGTTAACTACCATGTTTTACGATTGAGAGCCTCAAACGTATTTGAAAAAAAAAAAAAGAAAATAATAACTACAAGCAAGTTTTTGAATTTCTAATACGCAAAAGTGATGTATTTATGAGGTTTAAAACTATTTCGAATAACAGGGAATATGATTCCAAACACAAAATGTAACATATTCAAAAATGAGGCTGTATTATTTATGTACATAGTTAAAGATGGAAACTGTTCACATGGTGTCATTAAACATCCAGCTCATAAGCTGGCCTATTTCAGCATCAGAGGGAGGCTTCAAAGATATTCGCTCAGTTTCAAAGATGCCGCATTGAGATTGGACCTGAGGTCAGGGAAGTTTAATCAAACTGGACACAGCGAGAGGACTTAGAGAACTTGTAATCCGGGCTTACAAAGGGCACATACAGTACCAGGCTTACACAGCTGCTTTTTGAGCTCGTCCTTCTCTCAGAGTTTGTCTTCTTTAGTCTAGTAATTAATATACAATAATTAATAATCTGAAATAATTGATAACTATAAAATATAATAATTAATAATTTGCTTACGCTAAGGAGAGAATAACGCCTTAAGGTTTTCAATAATAAATTATTGCATAGAATATTTTCAGAATACATGCAAGATGGAAATGGACTTTCCAAATATTTCCTAGTATTTTAATCGTATTCGGTATCACGTTCAAGTTTTACCGAGATTTAATAAAGAAAAAATAATTATTTGTTTGTATATTTTTGAATTCTCCGATATGTGTGTTTTTTTTTTCTATAAAATATTAAGCATTTTACTCGAGTCCACAAAATATTTTAATACTGCCTATCTTGGACCTAGTTACACAACAAATACTTTCTATATACTCAAAAATAATATATACCGAGTAATTTATGAAAAAAAAAAAAAAAAAACTCAACAAACCCGAAGGTTCAAGGCCGACACAACCAATTGCTGTTTACCTCCGTCCTCTGACACCCGTTTAAACACAAATCAGCAATATCATGATTAGCGTAATCCTCCCACCTACGTTTCGTTCTACCCTGGGACGATTACCAATCGGCTCATATTTTTATGAATTCTTTCGTTGCTGAGCCCATTTACCCGTCGTGATGCTATCACTTTAATTGTATTAACACGGTGCACACTCCGCAATACTACGTTGTGTGACCTCCTAACCTCTTCAGTGGACTCATCCTTTTTCGAACCAAATATTCTACGCAATACCCTATTGCAGAACTTCCCAGACCGTGGTATGCGTACCACTAAGGGGGATCCAGATGGAACGCGAACTCGGGGATGTGAATAGCGAAGAAACAAAATCGATAAATATTATATCGATAGTTTTCGATTATATCGAAATAGTAGTTTGATATATCGAATAAAATATCGATATTTCGATATATCAGGCCTCGATATTTTTAATTTTTTTAAACCTTCTGCTTTTAAAGGAGAAGGCTTTAGCGATGTTGGAAAAATATCAGAATATCGATATTTAAAAAAATATATATGTCTGATAGTTTTAACTCGATATATCGTTATACTGATATCAAAATTGTCGGAACCAGATATTTTTCATGTTCAGCAATTTAATTAATTTTTTTCTCGTTCTCAGTAATGTGTCTTTTTAATAATAAATATTAATATTTTTCTTTAATAAGTTTTTAGTAGTTGGTTCGAAATTGATTTTATTCCGTCCTAAGATGAAGATACACGATCTACAAACAAATAAAAATGATGGAGATGGGTTACCGTAGTACTTAAGCACTCGGTGTTGAAGAGGGCTTAAGAGTCAAGTTGTGCTCCATCAATCCTAACAATGATGCTCTGATTGTAAACAAGATGCTTCCAACTGAAAAATATTGTCCAAATTTCTCATTTTTGATGGATACACTTTGATCAGCATTATTGGTGATGTTAATCTTACAACTTTTTTTTTATGTAATCGATTTTGAGTTTACATTTTTAAGCTTTATTTTCAATTTATTATTTCCTTAAACATGTTTACTGTAATATATATTGTTTTGTTGCTAACCACATGTTTCGTCTTACCTGCATTTATTTCGAGTCCTACTTCTTCACCTGCTTTCATTAACGTTGTTGTATTTAGTTTCATAGTTTCAGCGTCTTCCCTTATCAGTACCAGATCATCTGCGTACTCAAGCATGGATATTTTACAATCCAGATTTAAACCTTTTTCACTGCTTATCACATTTCTAATGGCATATTCTAGAGCTAAATTAAGCACAATAGGTGAAAGGGAATAGCCTTGATTTAAACCCGAAAGAACCTTAAATTTCTCGGAAATTTATTGACTTCTTTGGTATTTCTAGCTCAATGAAAATATTACACAGCTTCTGGCAGTCAATTGAATCATAAGTATTTTTTAAATGATATAAAGCTGATGAATTATGCCGTAATATTCTATTTTTTTTCTCTAATATTTGCCGGTCAATAGTTCAACGGTTTCGTCTAAAACCACATGGGTAGTCTCCGATAACTTCCTCGGCGTCTTCCGTGATTTAGTTAGGATTAACATTAATAATTAATAACATACCGGGAGGAGAGAGATTCTGCGATATTTATTTCAATTCATCCTCGGTTCCTTTTTGAATCGGAATAAATATAGATTTTTTCCATTCTTCGGGCATTTTTTCATTTTCCCAGATTGATTTTTTAATCAAAAGTTGTACATTAGAAGTTCCAGTTTCCTAGAACGCTTTTAGTAATTCATTAGGAATGTTGCCAATTCCCGCTGAATTATAAGATTTCAATTTTCCGTTGGCTATTTCGACTTTCTCCCGAGTATTTTATTTATATATTTAAATTATTAGATCAAAATTCTTCAAAGATAGGAGAAGGTACCGAGCGTTCTGATCTTCCTCATGACTGACATCACAATTATATCGAGTAAGATTTCACTTACAGCAACAGGCTCTGCGGAAATAGGCGATATAAAGTTAAAAAATACAAGAATATAAAAAATTTCGTTTTTTTTTTTTTTTTTTTTTTTTTTTTTGAAAGAACCGTCTTCAAAACTATCTATAAGAACCACTAGAGAGATAGAAATAATTTGCGATACACAAGTAAATTACTGATTTACGTTAGTAAATATTCCATATCAGCCTGAACAGTACAATAAGTTATTCTTTTATGTCGGTGTCAAGCAACCAAAGGTGGAGCACAACTCGTTCTTTTCAACTATTAAATTGTTTTAATTGGTGAGAGTATGGTTGACCGTGGAAAAATATGAAGGAGAATCTTGGTTAGGGGTGAGGTCAATAAATGAACACACAAAAAGAAAAAAACTTATTATAATGTGTACCGACGTTCCGGCCTAAATCTTATGATGGCCTAAAACTTAGGCCGAAACGTCGGCACACATTATAATAAGTTTTTTCTTATTGTGTGTTCATTTATTGACCGCATCCCCAACCAAGATTCTCCTTCATAAATTGTTTTATGTTCTCAAGTTATGGTTACTCAAGTTATTGGTACTTTACTCAAGTCTCTTTAAAATTCTCAAGTTATGGAGCGAGTTGGTATCGAAATCAAAAAATATTAACTTATTGTACTGTACTGGTTGATTAGGAATAGTTTCTAATGTTATCTATTAAGTTAGTTTTGTAAGAAAAATTATTTCAATCTCTTTAGTGGTTCTTGTGTATCGTTTCGATGTATTTTTTTTTTCAGTGGGTAATCTTAAAATACGATAGGCCTGGGCAAGGTGTACTAAACACACTGCTTCTATGGGACATCAAAGATTAGCTTATTTCTTTGTGAGGTATAAAATAAAAACTGTTGGATTCATCTTCTTTTTACTTCCTTGTACGAAGTAAAGGAAGTATTGTATTCGCGAAAATTTTCGATTTCAGATTTCAATATCCATTTTGACCATCCCTGAAGTTAGTTTCGACGTGGCGTCTGTACATACGTACATGCGTTTGAGTTTCGCATAACTCAAAAGCGGTTAGACGTAGAAAGTTGAAATTTTGTATTCAGGATTGTTGTAAAATCTAGTTGTGAACCTCTCTTTTTGGTCACTGCTTAATCACCGGAAGTGGTACTTTACTTGAAGGTCATAATTGATTTCCATCAAAATTTATATTAAAATACTATGCAAAACTTTTCAAATTTAGTATTAGTAACTTATATATTGATTTAAATAACCTACTAGATTTTGGTCTAAATTGGAAAACAGGAAGTGGTACTTTACTTGAAGGTCATATTAGACTTTCGTCAACAAATATATTAAAATATAATGTAAAACATCTCCAATTTGGTAAATAGGACTTTTATATCGATATAAATGTATTTACTAGATTTTGGTTAAGATTCGTGAGCGAAAAAGGGTACTTTACTTGAAGGTCATAATAAGCTTACATCAAAAATTATATTTAAATTAAAAGAGAAATCATATGTTTCGGTAATAAAGGTTACAAACGCAAATTTGGTTTCCAATCCAATTTAACATTTTTAGTACTTGTTTTAAGTGTTAAAATTGAATCTAAAATACTAGTTTTCCTCCGCCTTTGTGAGATCAACAAGTCTTCATCATGAGAATAAGATATTAGTTAAGTGGGTTTTTCCGTTAAAAATATCGAAACTGTCCATTTCTAATGCTTTATCCAATGATATTGACAGTTTTATTGTTGTCATGGAACATGAAGAAATGTCTTGGTAACTAGTTACCTACTGAAGGAAAACGACATATAATAACGGAATGAGACCTCCAGTGATAAGAGTGTGTGTTTCTGTGTGTGTGTGTGTGTGTGTGTGTGTGTGTGTGTGTGTGTGTGTGTGTGTGTGTGTGTGTGTGTGTGTGTGTGTGTGTGTGTGTGTGTGTGTGTGTGTGAGTGTGCCAATAGATGGATGACGGGACGCCGAGTGTCGTTTTTACTGCAATCTTCGGAAACTAGTAACCAAATTCAGGATCACTTTTTGAGCCACCGATTTATAGTTTAATAGGCGTACAAGTAAGTCATGTGTTGCCCACATCAGATATTTTTTTTTTAATTACCTACTTACGTTTATTTATAAGAAATATATTTTGAAATGCATCTGTAAACTAAAGTATTGTGATTATCGCGAGTGATTAGCTTTGTTCATTGAGAAATTCGTCTCTCTATCTCCAACAATAGTGAACAAATATTTTATAATTTTTTAAATATTGTTTTATCCTTTTTTTTTTTTGCTTGTTTCGCATTATATCACCTGTAAGCTCATGATCATATATAATATAATATACATTGCAAATACTTGAAAACTAAAAAATTCTCTTTCTCAAAAAGTTTTCCTCGGATCCTAGAGAAGCATATAAGGTGGGACCCTTTTGATTAAAAAAGGAATCATAGAATCGGTTTACGAATAGCGAAGATATGAGTGAACCTGCATTAAAAAAAGTTTTCATCGGATCCTGATAACATTGATATGAGATCAACTTGGGGATGTACCCTTTTGAATAAAAAAATAATTATAGAAATCTGTTGTTGAATAGCGAAATTATGAGTGGACATGCGTAGAACATAAAGTCAAACTGATAACCTCCTTTTTTAAAGTCGGATAAAAAAAAAGAAGAAAAACCCGCAAGCTGAATCTGATGTATATATAGATCAGCTGAGTGACAAAACATAAGCTTTCTATTGTACTTAAAATTGATTAAAATTGTACTTTAATATTCGTTTTGAAATAAATTGACGATTCATTTTTCAAGCTGCTTATGCGACTATATTAAATAAATGTGCAAAAATGTCCTCTGCTCTCGCAAAATATCTTGATGGACTGAGAAACCGATCAAGGTTGACTAACGGGTACATTCCTTCTTCATTGAAAGCGAACATAAAGAACCAGTTCTGGAAGACCAGGAGCGGATTCACTTTCGTTTGAAGATACGCCACTTTCATTTGCCGTTACTTTTTTAGTTTCATCCACGAGAGGATAGAAAAGGAAATTCTACGAGTGCCAATAATTGTTTTAGAAGTAGTCCATCGTCATGACAATACGATTCCATTAATGAGCTATTTCAAACTCAATATGATTCTTAAAATTATGTTCTGTGGTGAGGCTTCAAGAATACGAAAAGAAGGGCCTCATGGACCGCAAGTTTGGCAGCTCTGGAATAGATCATTAGAAGTATTTAAGCGTTCAAAATTGATTGAGTGCCGTATTTGACGTTCCACGAAGGAAGAACAGGTGGCCAAGCGTGATTCCTTCAAAATAAATCAGATAAAAAAATACATTAAGTTCTCCTCAGCACGCGACCTTCCACTTAAACTGGAGAGATATCTAATGAAACCACTCCTGGGTTCATTTGCCTATTAAATAAAAACTTAAGAAGAAATATGGTATTATAGCGAAGCAGACAATGACGAGATAAAATAAGGTGTAGGGTTCCATTCTTGCAAAGTGATCCTGATATTCAATTCATATCTAGAGAAGATTGTAATACATTTTATATCAAGGAGACCAAGTATATCGAGTAATAGTGTATACTATTATAATGTACGCCGACGTTTCTGCCAAAGTTCTAGGCCTTCATCAGGGCTAAGAAAAACAAGTTACGAGAATAATATAAAAATGAAGAATAATTTAAGTGAGATTACATGAACATTGTGGAAAAAAAAAATTCAAATTGTACATATAAACATGAAAAACAGAGGTTATTTACCATAAATAATACAAATTTTAAATAGTTAATAATGTTCTATATAAAGGCAAGGAAGAGGAGAAAAGTGGGTTGAGGAGAAAATCTTCAAATAAAAATAAAGAGATAATAATTAAAAGTAAAGAGAGATATAAGAAAATTAAAAAAGAAAAAAATAATATCAAATATGCATCTCAGAAGTAAACGGTCGTAAGCTGAAATTTTGTTGATTTTTTATTTTGTGATCGTATTTGTATTAATCTAACGTTTTTCGACTGTAATTAAATTAAAGAAGCTAAAAAAGCAATAAAATATGCAACGTTTCCGCAAAAAGCAGCACAGTGCGATCGAAACTTCTTTTTCCTCTCCTGTAAAAGTTCGAAAATGTAACTTACGTCAGTTTTTGCCTCTGACGTACAGATATAATGCAAGAAAGTAATGCAAAGAAAAATAAAATTAATATAGTATTTTATAATTTGTGTGCTATATTTAGTAGCACCTGATCACGAACTATGTTGACAAGAGTTCATTTATTTTATTTAGAATAAAAGTTGTTTTACCATTTCATTTCATGTAATACTCCTTGATATATAAATTTATATTGTTTTTAACGGATTTCATTATAGAATAAAATTTGAAGTTACATGTTAGTATACAGAGTAATTGACCAAGTTTTATAATATTAAATATTAACTTTTGTATGTTTATTATATATGAATTATTTATAAAACAAACTAATTATGTTTAAATTAATTCGTTTGATTCATTTTGGTCAATTTGATAACTCACCGGTGTCTCGCTAATGGCTTCTGGTAATTTTTAATTGTTTCATCCTTTCAATCATTTTGAACAGGTCTGTCAAATAAATCAAAACCGCGTGCCGCGTCTCATTCACAAATTTTCTTAAAATGATATTTTAAAGTGAGGAATCAGGAATATGAAAACAATATTAAAACATATGATGTAATTAAAATAATTTAGGGTAATAATCGATAAAATTTTCTTTTTTCACTTTATTTCAAAACATTGTGGGCCAAAGCAAATTAGCTCGATGACCGCCTGTTTGACACCCCTGATTTAATAGTTTCTTATAAAGACATCTTCAGTTTGTTAATAAACTTCCTCTCGCGTCGTATGAAACTCACGGAAAATTTTCGGCAAGCAACAGCGTATACGCATTTAGGTGCAGAAGTTGAATTAGTTCTATTATATTAAGCCTTAGAACACCGTTTCAAACTGAAGGAAAACTTTCCGTGAGCTGGTCAGCGTAAAAGAATCCTGATCCATTTCTTTGTTCCTTTACGATTATAATGTTAAGGTCTTAAATTTAACTGTCAGGTGCTTTAAGCAGGTTGAAATAGACTATTTAACAAAGGATTGTAATAATCGAAGTGAAAATGAGCTAACCATTTGTTCTTCTACAGTAGGCAGCTGTGGAAGAATGGACCTTTCTAAGTTTAAATAACAACTCCCGACCCTTCATGTGGTTATAACCTTTGTTAAATAAAAGCTTATTGCAAATGTTTTTATCACTTTATTACTCCTCCGTACTTCTATTTCAAATTTTATAACTCCCATCCTCCCCTTTCCCCTCAACAATCTGTATTCAACGTTAAATTGTTGATGTGGATAGTCTCAAACAACAAGCAAAAAATGCTGCAAATTTTGCATCATGGTTTATTATTAATTAATTATAACATTATTAAAAGTGTTTCGAGTTCTGGGGATCAGCCTGGGGTCACTTGTTACTTTGGTACTGATAAAATCCGCGGATTGAGGACGGACGCATTTTTTTTTTTTTTATATTTGAATTCTACTTACCATGAAACCTAAAACCACAAATTTTGAGTGAAAGGGGAGTTAAAGAAATAGCGTTATTTTGCAAAAGTTCATTATTGAAAATGATAAGCCGAAGTCAGATAAAAATATATTAAAATAAAATAAATGTTCAGAAAAATGAAAAATAGACACGACAGAAAAAAAATATTCTGTTTGGTATTTACTGCTTTTGATTTTTACAGAATTGGGGCTAAAATAGATTACCGAAAATAGAAGGAAAATTCTCAAAATCCAAAAATAAGGAATAGGGGGCAACTAACATGAAATAATTTTTTGCTTTTGACCCGTGCTAGTATAAACGCGGCTGTAAATTGTAACCATGCAAAATAGCTACCTTAATATAAAAAAGGATAATGTAATTTAGAGGTGAAAGAGAAATTTTTGATTTTTATTTAAGGAAACTACTGTTTGACCTCCTCGCGGTGAGAAATTCGCGAACACTAGATTGACTGACTGACTATAGATTATTTCTGGTAAGAAATCTACGCCCGAAATGTTTTGGATCATATTTCTTCTTGTCACTGTGTTGTAAGAGCTTTGAACTTTGTTGATCACTGCTAAATGAATTTCGTCCATGTTTTGGACAGGATCAAACTTAATTAAAAAAAAAAAAAAAAATTGGAAAGAGACATAATGTATTTTGTTCCGGAGCTCCTTTAATGAGGTCAATAGTTATTTTTGTATTTAATAGTTACTTTATATTATGTAACGATTATCCCGTGAGTGATTTTAACAATCATTGACAGAATTCTTGCGTTTATAAGGTAAATCATATGCTATTGCAAAATATGCGTCACGTCGATGGTATACTAAAAAGGATTTAGCGCACTATTTCGTCTATTAACATTTAAGCGTGTTTATATATTTATTATTAAATACATCTGAAAATTTAAATTTACAATTTTAAATGTTATAAAAGTAATAGAAATGTAATCTGAAAATTCTTTAGAAAAATAAAGTATTTTTAAAAATAAAAATTCGTATTTTAAAATAACAAACAAAAAATTAATAATTAGACACTTTGTTTTTTTACATTAAAGGAGCCAATGAAGGAAGCCTTAAACTTATGCATAATACGACAGAATGGAGAAGAAGTAGGAAGAAGTAATATGAGGATCCAGAGGCTGGAAAGATTTTTTTTTTTGCCCCTTAAGCCATTATAATGGAGAGACCCTAGTTATTTTTAATATGAGGCTAATGGAAGTTTAATATGCTTTCATACCTCCATTATCCTGATATTTCAGGAGTGTTCTAGGGTAATTGGTTAGGACATAATGAATATTAGCATGTATTAATTGAATACCTCGTTATCATTTTAATAAATCGTTTAATTTCCTTCTTCACCCCCATTGGCTACTCCTACATTTTAGTAGGTAGTTATTATAATGAATTATAAAAGTTAATCGTCATATTTTTATATGTGGAAATAAATACTTTACTTCACAAGTAGCTAATTCGTACATTCATCCCCAAAATAATTAATTAAATCCAAATAACTGTAACGAGGTTGCAACATTGCTGAAGGACTGGCTACCGCCTATTTTTGTACTTTATAGATGAAAAACAATATGTGAAATTTTTTTTAGCCTGTCACAAATCAATATTAATTTAACGACTTATTACAACCCTTTGTGTTCGCTGACGGCCTTTCTAACTCACACTAAGCTCTCAGATGGTGGCTTTCATGCATATTGATGTTAATAAAATAACCTAATCAACCAGTTTCAATTTTTTTTTCGAGTTATACAACCTTCCCATTGTGTTTATATATATAATTGATAATACTTACGTTTTACTAAATATTGAAACTATACCTATATTGTGAACAAATTAAACATATAGGTTTAATCCTTATTTGAAAAATATAATTATCGCAAAAAAGCAGAAAGATTCTATTTGCCTACATAAAAATGCATTTAATGAATATATCTGACACAAATTAAATTACCAAGCTTTTTTCCAGCCTTTTACGATTTCCATAACCTATATAGCCTACGGGCTCGAAATTTTCTAACATCAAACGCATCCTGTCATTTCATTTCAAAGTCCTTCGAACAATATTCAACGATTCGTTCTATTTGACCAACAATACCGAACATCATGGCCTTAATATCCTATTTGTTTTTGATCTTATTCCATCCGAATTCTCCAAATTTCATCAAAACATTACTCATCATCCTTATCCTTTAGAACAATCCCAATCCCAGCTCCATTTATTACTAGAACTCTCGACATTTTTTGTAAATAAGTATATTGGAGTTCTGAATGTAGCGTCCTCTCTCGGCCTCCACTGGCTTTCCATACCAGTGATGCGGTTGAGAGGGAAGCGCGTCCTACTTTTCCCTCCACAGGTGGGAAAACAAGCCTGGCATGGAGTTCCTCAGCCTGATTTTAAATAGTCTATTTAAGTATGATTTCATTGAAGATGTTTATTTTATTTAACTTTAAGTTGAATATATTTTTTATCTATTTATTATTTTCCAATCATTTCATTTATTTATATTTTTTCTAAATATTTTACGAATGAAGTCTTTAATCAATATTACTGTTGTCCTTAATTGAGACAGAATCTAATATTACCTAATAAAAAAACTTAGAATTAAAAATAAATCAAATGTTTTATGTGATACAAGTCTGGAAAGGCAAACTTCATTTATATTAATAGACAGACATCCATTAATTCATTATATCAAGAAGAGCACAATACTCATTAGTTTAATATACAGAATATTAGATTAATTATTAATTTTTTTCTTTCTAAAATAACACAAAATAAAAATTGACAATATGAATCATATTGAATATAATAACAATTATAACTGTATAACTTTTGCTGACTCTTGTGCACAAGCCGAAGAAGTTTAAAACAGAAAAACCTGAAGCTCCAAAGGCGACCCTTTTCGGGACAAGGAAATTCCATTAAATAGGCTGAGAAAGCAGCAATTCGTTTCCCCTTTTTTCATCTCCAGCCAATGTTCATGGGATCGACAAAAATATTTGCGTATCTTCCAGCATAATCCTTATACTAGATATAGGATATAAAAAATATTAAACAGGTTAAAAAAAGTTATAAATAAACATGGCCACCCTATCCACTGGTACTGGTATTGGTGGGGAGAACTAGTCCGGAAAATGGATGCCTTGTGATCATTTTTGCCAACCTCTGATGGCTACTTTTACGTCACCTCCGCGTGCCAAGCAGAGTGGGAGTGTCAAGATTCATTTCGTGGGATCCCCGCAAAATAGATATTAACTTACTCAGATCGGAATCGAACCCACAGCGTTCCGAAGCGTGCACTCTGGAACCCACGCCCCACCGTACTCGGCCGTCACGTCCTCGCTACTCTATATAAAATTAGAAGGTTAATATATAAAGCTATTACATTGACATAGTAATAATTGATCCGTGGCTATATGTAGATTGGGACTGAGAAATATTTTTTTTTATATTAGCACAATTACATGAAGCAAATTTAAAAAAATAATTCGTTTTATTTTATTGTACTTATATGTCGATTGCTTCAGATCCTATACATATAAAAGCTGAAACACTTGCTTTTGATTTGACTATTTTTTAGTAGAGCAAAAATTTTCAAAATCTTAAAGAAAACTGTATTTCAAGATTAAATTCCTTGAAAAAATAAATTAATTGCTTCAATAATACAAATATACATAACGAAATTCAAGAAAGTTGATCAGCTTTTTTTTGTACACGCTTCCACAACTACTTCTAATTTTCGATAATTATAATCTTAAATATATAATACTATAATAGATAAATATTAATTTATCTAAATCTGATATTTAAAAAATTATGTAAACAGAAGAAAAACTGAATATTTCTGAAATATGTGAATAAAAAAATTCCATAGTTTTGAAGAAAATGTTTTATTGAGATTACTTATTCATCTTGAATTATTCTTTAAACAGACTTATGATTTTGGTATTTCTTTCTTACCAAAAACCATCTCACGAGTTTTATAGAAATCAGATAAGTAGTTTTGGAGAAAAAGATTTTTTTTTTTTGGAGACGAATTTTGGGAATAAAATGGAAAGGTGTTTTTTTTACACTCACAATCAGATACAAAATGATCTGGAGCTCCCCATTTATGCTACAATGAGAAGCTTATTGACAAGTATATATATATATATATATATATATATATATATATATATATATATATATACAACAAGTATATACGATATTGACAAGTATATACTACGACATGGATAAAATGGCATTATTTAGAAATAACTTCTTTGGAATTTAGGTAATGTAATTACATGAAAAATAAATAATAAAAATGGGATCTATTACAATACCTAGGTATTCTTCCTTAGGGAGTTACGGAAGTAAAGCAATATTTTTTTTTTTTATAAATTAAAAAAAACCATTGACAACCTGCAATACAAAACCTTTCAATGACCCAACGAGGATTTCATAGAAAATTATTTCAACATTATCATCCCTTAGAATGAATACAATAACCGCATGAACCACAAGTCAAGTCTTGCCCAAAGCGAAATTTCCACACAAGGGTTCGTTTTTTTTTTTCTCGCAAGCAGCAATAATTTCAAAATAAATTAGAACGATAACAGTAGATTCAGACTAAAATAATTATTTTATCGATTCACTTATTATAAGTTATAAAATAATAACTTTGTTAAGCTTTAATTTTTTTAATCTTATCAACTAATTTTGATCCTATTTATTTATATTACCTGTTATGTATTTATTTTATTTATCTTTATAACCATTTGTATTTATTTTTTACTTTTCATTTGTCTGTAAATATGATATGAACGGTTATATATGGTTCTATTACCTAATGTCCTCAAGTTCGGCAGAATGTGCTATTTGACAATTAAAAATGGTTTACTTCGACAAAATAATTATTGAACATCCAACTAAATTAATTATCGACATGTTATATCTTTTGGAATTTCGCAAAAATTCGGGACCGATTACATTCCTAAACAAGGAGCCAAAAGTTATTTGTAACCTTCATATCATAAAGCCCCTTTATCCCATATAAAGAGATATCTAGTATTTGATTATGTTTAAAGATGGGATCAAATGTGGGTGACCTCCACCAAGTCATCAAATTTACATAAATTTATACGACACTTTACACTACACGGTATACAAAGTAATCATTACATACTTACATAACTACTGACATGAATGGTAACAAAAAAGTATATATTAAAAAATTCAGCATTATGCAAACAGCGATGAAGACGGACTATTCAATATTTTTAAACATATACCTACATTATGACTGTAAATTATATTGCAAACAACAATTTTATTTAACAGAAAGTATAATTCTCAAGAATGACAGATGGCATGAGGCCGAACCAAATTTGTTATCCCAATTTTAAAGAGACTATCATAATGATTAGAAAAATAGATTTTGTCTTACTGAAAGGAAAAGCGTAAATTATTTCTTGCTGGCTTTACTTTGTAGTTCATTTAATTTAGTTTTGGCTGTTTTTTCCTTCTGGTTTTAGTTATTTTTTATTTATTAGTTTATTATTTCGATGTTCTACTCTTCTAATCATCCGTATAGATAGTATGCTTTTAAGCCATAGAGCATGAATGTAAGTCTAATAAATGGTCTTCATTCGGGGCTACTATATAAGGAAAATATTAACAATATATATATATATATATATATATATATATATATATATATATATATATATATATATATATATATATATATTTATTTATACATATATATATATTTTTTTTTTTTTTTTTTTTTTTTTTTTTTTTTTTTTTTTTTTTTTTCGGTTGGCTCTACAGACCTTGTAGATCTTTGGCCGCGCGATGTGGTGTTCTTACAGACATTTATTGCTTGCGGGAGCACAGACAGCCTGGAGGGGGTCACCCAACCTCACGTTGCCAATTCAGCAGTGTCCTTCCCACCGACTCAATCGGGTTTAAGGGCAGTGACAAATCGGTCTAGATCCACGGATTATGGCTGTTCGGAGTCAGCAGGCGCACGAGGACCTATATCTCTTTCCCCGAGACAGACCGTCCATGGACCAAACCTCCGGGCGGCTATTTTATGTCCTGGAAAACCACAACGCGATTCACAATTAAGGTACACGGGGTAGGGTCATCACTCCTACGCCCGGTC
Source organism: Rhaphigaster nebulosa (assembly GCA_948150685.1). Taxonomy (NCBI): domain Eukaryota; kingdom Metazoa; phylum Arthropoda; class Insecta; order Hemiptera; family Pentatomidae; genus Rhaphigaster; species Rhaphigaster nebulosa. Next base: position 54,444,242 of record OX411309.1, read on the forward strand.
TGTGTGAGTAGCCTCCAGTAGGCTGACGGGCCTCACATACCCGGGGGGAGGGGTGATAGATTTCTTGAATTATTACTTTAATTAAATTAAAGTAGTGCCGGTGCCGGGATTCGAACTCACAACCTTTGGGTTTGAGAGTAGGTGCACTTTTGTAAGCGCGCTAACCCGCTCGGCCACCCCGACCCTATACATATATATATATATATATATATATATATATATATATATATATATATATAAACTTTGAATATGATCATTAATCAATATGATTATTATGCTATATTATTGATGTATGCATAATATAATATATGTATAAATTATATCGACGTCGGTAAGCGCCAAAATTCGAAATTTAGATTTCAACTTATTTTGGGAAGTAAAAAAAACAACTCTATCGATTCCCGCTCACCATATATAGAGAAAAAAAAAATTGAAAATGGACTAAAATCGACTATAGATGACGGACAGCACCAAATATTAGCAACTCTCAGTCGTCACTCTGGCCTTAACCAGTGCTAGAAGCCTTAAAAATATATTGTAATTATAAAAGTTTCGCCACCTTAATAAACTCCTACTGTATACAATAAATAATTAATTTTTTTAAAAATATATTGTTATTTGGAGAAAAAATCGTTTCAAGTGTTTCCTGCAAAGTTTGCTAAATGGCGCATAGGCCTTTTTAAAAAAAAATTACGTCGATATATGCACTACCGCTCGTGAAAGAATGTATTCTCTGTAGCGTTGTAATTTAATTTTTTTTCCCGATTTTACGGGCCGATAGCCTTTCTCAATAAGGCTAATCTAGTGATAAAAACCTATAAAAGTGACCGAATTTTTAAAGGTGTTCATACTTCCATGAGCGGTAGTATATATATATATATATATATATATATATATATATATATATATATATATATATATATATATATATATATATATATATATTGTATCAATATTACAATAATCATATTCAATAATACTTGTTAATGATCATATTCAAAGTTTACAGCCACTACTAACACAGTTCGATCTAACGGCAGTGACCGCAGACTAATGTCAGGAAGCCAGGCTACCAGTGCAAGATTCTAATCACCTACTTTCCCTCCGACGGGGTTACATAAGGCCAACGGTTCGACACCGCAACTAAATGGCTGATCAGTTCCTGAAACACACTAAAACAACATGTCGATTATATTTCCGAAATTTGGACAGACCAAAGAAATTACTATCGCTAATACAGAGCTCTTAGCTGTCATTTAAACACTCAGCAGTATTATACAAATATTATACCCTAATACAAAGAAAATTCAAAATGATTTCGTCTTTTTCATTTTTTTTCACTTTCAATCTTGTTTATTTTTCCTATTTTTCCTCTAAATTATGAATCATATCCTCTTATTTATTAAAATGGCTTATAAATAAAAAGTAAAAATACCCAAAAAATTAAAATTCCTTGAAAGTAAAACTAAGTAAGTAAAATATTGTGAAATTCGTAAAAATATTTTTAAAAAATACTAGATTTTATTCGATATTAAATAGTTATATAATTTTTTATAATTATATGAAAACATATTAACTTTACAATAAGAGTATGGGAATTAATTTCTGGGACTTGGTGGACATTATTTTTACGATCTTTCAGTTCACCAATAAAAGCTACATAAATCAAATCAAGCTAATATTTTATCATATGAAAATATGATTTTTCTTTAGAATCAAATTTCAATATAGATTGAATACTCCCCTTTCTAGACCACTGGAGCAGAGGACAAAAAGAAATGGCCCTACAAATCTATTTATAATGATTTACAAAAAGAATAACTAACATTCATCACGATCTGCAAAGTATCTTCAAGCCATTTTCTTTTTTAATAAACATATATCTTAGCCCAGTGAATAAGCAAGCGGTTAAGTCGAAACTTATAACTTTATAACTTATCAAGATAGCAGTTTTAAATTATACAATAATTAACTCGAGCCTTTATAGAAAGCTTGTAATTTCGAATGGCGATGTCTTCATACAACTTTCGTTTTAATTTAGCCATTTACAATTTAAACGATGTAGAAGTCAAATTTTAAAACCCATTGGAGGGCCTAACTAGGTCGAGTTAACTAATTATTCACAAAGCATTCAAATAAAATCGAATTTCTGTACAGGTTTCAAATGTTTTTACAGTCATGTACTACAGACGTATGTGAAAGACATTTCAAAACAATTTTTAATAACGAACCTTTTTAATTGATAAAGAAAAAAAATACGTAGAATCCAAAAATCAAATAACAAAAAATCCGTCCATCCGTCGTTCGCTCCTTTTCTCCGAGATTACTGGACCGATTCATTGTAGATTTTGCACTAAAGTTACAGGTACCCATATCTCGGCCATTCACGAAGATAAAGGAAAACTTTAAAGTGTTTTGGAATCATTATACCAAAGCCTTTTAATGAAAGTTCGGATATATTATATATATATATATATATATATATATATATATATATATATATATATATATATATATATATATATATATAATATAAAAGAGTCGATATGGCCAAACGGGCAAAGGCGTTTGCAATTGAAAATCAAAGTTAATATCGAGCGTGGTTAGTACTTGGATGGTTGACCGCCTGAATTGGGTGACCATCTACCGGGGAAAGCCTCGCCGATTAGTTCCCTTTCCTCCTATATATATAAATATGTATATACAAGATATACAAGGCCCGTTAAACTACTGGAGGCAACTCATATAGATCAAGTGTAGGTCCCTACCCCGTATACCTAAAGGTGTGAATCGCGTTGTAGTTTTTCCGGGTTTCAAATAATCCTTCGGAGGTTTGGTACATGGCCTGCTTCGGGGAAATATGTGCCTGCTGACCTCGAACAGCCATAATCCATGAACTTAGATCATTTTGTCATTCAACCAGAATAGATCGGTGGGAAGGACACCGATATATATATATATATATATATATCGCCGAATTGGCCCCAAAGGGACTGGTTATGGAGCTATGGGTTACCAGCCACTGCACCATGAAAACCATGGTTCGCAACAACTTGAGGTTGGGTGATCCCCGTCAAGTGATAAAATGTCTGTAACAAGACATCATCGCGAGACCAAAGATCTGTAGGGTTTAACATTCCAACAGAAAAAAAAAAATGTATAATTTTTTTCTTGTTCAACTTAATTTATATACGAATATATATATATATATATATATATATATATATATATATATATATATATATATATATATATATAGACGTCGTCTTTTTTTCTTAATTTTCTTCTATCGGCTCAACAGACGCTGATGCTACCCTTGCCCTGTTCAACAATTCCCAACCATTTTTCTCGATCTGTCGCCTCTGTGACAGAGATCCTTAGCTGCCGAAGATCTTGTCCTACGCCATCCCTCCATCGGTCCTTTGGCCTACCGCGAGGAGGCTGGCCATCCGGAACATTTTTGTCAGCTTACCGATCACTCTGACAGCACTCATCCTCATCACGCGGCCAAGCCATTTTAGACTCTGTATCTCGATGTGAGAGGAGATGCTATTGTCTTTGTAGAGCTGGGACAGTATGCTATTTTTCCTTCGCCGCCACTAACCATCCTCACACACAGCCCCCAGAATTCTCCTAAGAGACCAAAGATCTCAAGTTATTATATATACTAAGTTGGTCTATATTGCCAACAGAAAAAAAAAAAAATCATATGTATAATTCTTTTCTTGTTCAAATTATATATATATATATATATATATATATGTGTATATTGGAAATAATAAACCATAGTATAATAATACGCAGTGTTTTTTTAATCTTTATTAATTACAACTACACAAGTAATATAAAGCTAACGATGGCAAATAAATCACTTAGATAAAGAAAATTTTATTTTCTTTGAAGACTGCGTCCACCAACCACAATATGTAGTACTTATATATTTGGTTTACAGAATTGAATAAAAAATAAATTAATAGATGAACAAAAATAATTAAGTCATATATTAAATTAATGTACAAAAACAAATATATTAAAATAAATTTAAATAATAATATTAATTTTTTAAAATGATGCATATTAAAAAAAAAAAATATTACAAGCTAAACACAGTATTGATGCACACACAACACAAATGGCTAAAAGCAGAAATTCCCATTGGGGATGAAACCAAATTATGTTATTGCTCTCGATTAAATCGTCTTGATAGGTTTTATCTAACTTTATCCATAAAAAAACAGAAAGAGCGAAATATCGATGATTGGTTATTAATCATCAATGGTTTTTATATATCGCAGTAAATAGTACAATGACTAGATACAATGAAAAAATAATTTTAATTGATTAGTAATTGTATTGTTTTCTCGAACTATTACAACCGCATCGCATATGCTTTATGCAGTATTCTATGATTTCAGGAGTAATAATAAGGAAAAGATTCGTTTGTTAAATAGTGTGAATAATAATAATTTTTCCGAAATAAAGAAATGAGACGCTCCTAATTATGTGTTAGGAATAAAACAAAATTACACTACTTCATAACTATTATTCAACTCGGTAACAAATAAAAGACTGGCAAAGCAACTTCAACGCCACTTGAATTAATGGTGGGGAAAATTTCCTTTTCATTCTTTCTAACCACGAAAATTCATTCTTTTTTTTTCCTTTTTTAGCGAGAAAGAACGCTCATTTTCTTTCCGGTACTTAATCTTGTTAGTCCAACTCTAATGTGACAAAAGAAAGCCAAATGGTGTCTAAGTTCTTCAGAGTAGACTACTGAAAAATCCACGACATTAATCCCTAACAAAGAATCCTTATTTTATTTTCCTGAGACTTCTCTACTCTATTAGTTTGTTGTTAATTAAGATCTCATTTAATTTCAAGATTCTGACGATTCAGACATTAAAATTGTATTCAGAATGAAATTAAAAATCTTATGATAAATTATATTTTTTTTCACTGGCTTTTAATTTGATAAGCAGATATGAATATATATATTTTTTTTTTATGTTTATTCATATATTTATCCTTCAATTTCCATTAGAAATTTTTTTTGTATATTTAATAAACATTGTACATTCCTATCTAACAAACATATCTCTATTTTAAAAATTAAATTTATATGCAATGAAATTATGTTAACAAAATATAAAGCGTTACGAAACTGAGTGAAACGTTTAAATAAATCTTTCTTCTTCATTTAAAAAATCACGTTTTTATTTTTAAATTGATAGTTATCAGTTTATCCAGGGTTTGATAAAAGACGATAAATGATAACAATATGTATGACAACTTTTATTTAACAATATACTATTCTTAGAGTACATTGTCCCATATTAAAGTTTTCTTTCTATTTAATCCTAGAAAATGTAGCAAAACTTCAGCTTAATATTTAATTAATGATGTGAGTGGTTTACGAGTAGATAAAACAAGCAAGGTAATGCATATCATTCACATAACTGTAAATTGTATCCTAAAATAACATGGCATTATATATTTTAAATGATTATACGATTTTTTTTTAAATCAAGATGAATGAATCTTTAATTATTATTATAATCCATAGTTTTAAGCAATGATTAACAAAAATAAAATAAAAAAAAATCTTTTTATAAAACAATAAATTGAATTTGGAAATAAAAATACAATTCAAACTATTTTATTGAGTGCATTAATATAATATCTTAACATGATTAATGATTTTTTGCAACCTTTTCTCAAAGAAATATACTTTAATAGAAGCTTTCCAAGCAAAAAAATCGTGTTGTGGTACTCTTCCTCTTTCTCTTTTAGATAATTATTTTTTAACTCTAAGTTAAATAAAAATACTGCAGTCAGTATTATTGAATAGATGCTAATCCAATTGTGTAATAAAAAGTATTATTTTTTCTTTTTATTGGGACATCCATAACTATTTTGGGATATTCTGTTTGTAATAATCATTGTGTCACTCACGTGTTTTTTCCTTTTAATATTGTTCCAGTTTGTTTATTATTTATGTTTACTTTTTCTAACCGTAAATTGTTTGATTTTATTAATTAAAAAATAATTTAATTCGTGGGTATGAAATTTTTCCTTTCAATGAAAAAACTCTCCAAACCGCTATAATTGAGGGGAACACGGTTTTTTAAAAATGGAACGGGTGGATTAGACAATTTTTTCATACCTTCATCATCCTAATATATCAGGCGGGGGCTCGAGTAATTGGTTGGAGCGTAATGAATATTAGCATTTACTGAACCCCTCGTTACCATTTTTATAAATCCTCTAACTTGCTAAACTCATTACTTAACCCCCATATTTTCTCATTATTCGGAAATTCATTCTTTATTCGATCCGCAGAAAGTTTTAAGTTATTTATTTATTTTTTGGATACAGTTTGTGGCTTTACATTACGAGAGAAATGAGCATATAAAGTCAAGCATCTTATAGATTCATCGGTAACGAATATTTTATATTATATGAAACGATAAGTGTGTTTAATTTATAATTTGTTAATGAGTGTGAGCTATACAAATCTTTACTATTTTGCATTTATTTACTCGTACAATCTCTCCCTCTTTTCGCCTTAGGTCTATCCAGCTACGAACAGGCAACGAATGAAGTGCGGTCATTATTTCAATTTTTTTAATTGATAAATTATATTTTAATGTGAAGATATAATTTAGGTAAATTATTGAGCCAACACGTCTCCCCTGGGCAGTTTATATTTAGAGGTTCGGCGGGCGGTGAAGTAGGCTAGAAGACTCCACTCTATCGGAAATAAATTTCTTGATGTCGTACAAAGACCTGGACAAAGGAGTGCACACTCGAGAGCACTGAGGAAAATTTAGCGCACATAACCCCACCCGCTCTCTCCTCAGGACTGTAATTGTTCAATACATTAATGTATGCACATCATGTATCCGACTTGGGATTCATATTAGCACAGCTCCATCAAAAAAATTCGAACTAAATCTTAATTTATAACGTAAGGGTCATTCTCATGAGACTTGTCAAATTCGCATCTCTTGACTTTGGGGTTGTTTTTATATCCCTCTAATCATTATAGAGTTGACTCCAATGTTTGAGTATATTGTTGGAGTGTACACCTATCATTAGTAAATAGTGAATTGCCGAATATTTACATTTAAAGTAAATTGTGGTTAAATGGTTAGGAGGTCATCAAGAACTTATGTCTCCAGGGATTGGTGAAAGTATGTTAGCAAGTAAGAGCTCAAGTATGTTACCACTATTATTTCGGGTAATATTCGCTTTAAAAGGTGGTAAACCTGAACTCCTCTGACCATGGACGAGGCATATATATCGCATAGAGTAGCAGTTTTACCCTGAAATCCAGAGACTTTGTGCCAAACTGAAATCATATTAGTAACATAGTTGAGCACTCGTTTCCACCATACTCTGGAGACATAAGTTCTTAATAACCTCCTAACCATTGGAAAAATTCAAAAGTTTGAATACCATTCATTTTTTAAAAATAGTACACTTTTTCTTTTTAAGTGCTACTTTCAATTTGAGCAACGATTTTTTTTTTCATCAATGTATGTCAACGTGGTCAGTAACATACTCGAGAATTTTGATGTAGATATTTTGGCCATTCACTATTTACTAATGATAGTTGTACTCACCAATAATATATACAGAAATTGGAGCCAACCCTGTATTACTTTGGGACATGTAAAAACAATCTCTAATGCAAGTCAAAAGATGCGAATTTAACAAGTATCATGAGAATGGTTAACAAATTATCATATATATATATATATATATATATATATATATATATATATATATATATATATATATATATATATATATATATATGGATAAAAGTGATCAGAAAGTGTAATAAATTTTAAGCAGGTGCATGTTTAAAAACTAATTTTACAAATGATAGAGGAGTTATAATTACTGATTTTTTTTCTATTATTTCATTTTTATTTATTTACTTTTGGCATTTTCAGTTGTTATGATTATTATTTTTTTTTAAAGTACGATCATGTTAAGTTAGGAAAAAAGTGAACAGGTTTTCTTGAAAAGCATGCGTAGAAAACCTAATGTATATTTATATAAGCAGGGGTTAATAGCCCAAAACCAAGGGAATGTATATATATATATATATATATATATATATATATATATATATATATATATATATATATATATATATATATTTAGATATTTAGATATTTTAACGTGTTAAAAAAATATATTACAATATAATCCGTTAGGAAATCCTTAGGGACATCAGGATTCTACTCCATGTCTCTTGTCAGACATTATTTTATAACAAAACCAACTATAATGTCCATTTGTCTATCCCTGACGAGCTTTTGATGCTTTGTTTTTTTAAGAAATTTTTTGATAAATCAATCGGGTCCATAAAAAATAAATAAATAAGATATCAATATAGTTATAAATGTTTGGATTATTGTATTTTATCTACATTAATCACTTGTTCAGCTGTGACAGCCACGGCGCGAGAATTGAGGGTTGTATTTTTTCAATTTAGAAATAGGATGTAATTTTTATTGATTGTTATAAAATGATTGTTATACCTTATAACCTATAAGGTATTCGTGAGAATAAGATTTACTTATTTAATTTTTTATTGAAGTATGGATTATTTTGAGCAATTGGTGAACAAAACTATTTTTTAAAATGTTTACATTAGAATATAGTATCTCGTCAGCTATACAGTTTAGATATAACAGAAAAATATGAAACAAAAAATAAATTTAATTAAATATATATATAATTAAATTTAATATATATATATTAAATATTATAAATTATATTATAAAAATTTTATATTAATTTTAATATATATATATATATATATATATATATATATATATATATATATATATATATATATATATATATATATATATATAAATAATTTGTATCCTCCATCGACAGAACAAAGGAATAAAAATGTAACTTACTTTTAAGTTTAAGTCGAATAAAAATAACTAAGTTACACTGAACAGTGGCGTAGCTAAATCAACTGGAACCCGGAAGACTTCAAGATTCCCGCCCCAAGACCGAAACTAGAGGAGAGGTAAAGCGGGCACTTTCCCCAAGCGGTAAAAAGTTGAGAGCTCCAAATTTCGAGTGAAGGTTCATTTTTAAGTTAAGTTAAAATTATTTGTTTATTCTTTTTGATAGTTTTGGACTTAATTCAGCCAATAAAATGAGTTATTGTTATGAGATGATATATATTTCGAAATACATTACCTAAATTACTGTTATAATTTAGCTGTTATACTTTTGACTTTTATTGGAGGAGGGTAAAAGCTGGGGCAAAATTATGCTTATCTCCCTCCCCGCGGTAAAAATCCTATTTTTGGCTCAGCCGCTCCCTGCCACAATTCCAGGATATCTGTTTATAGGAACACACGATACCTACGAAGTATCGATACCGGAAATCATTCAAGCACCTAAATCAAATATTCGATACCATTAAGATATCGAAAGGAATATTGAATCAGTGACATCGGTACCAAAACTACTTGACGTTGAAAGGAAAGTATTGGTACCTTACTTGCATTGATTGGTATTTTAAGTCCCTATCTGCATTTTACACATGATTACATGATGACTAATTTAAACGTATGTTTGACGTAAATCCAACAAAGTAAATCTTCTTTTCAGAGTCTAAAAAAGAGGGAAAAAATTATTTATTGGTATTTTTGCGCCCCATTTAGGCGGAGCTTAGAGCGGCCGTCCCCGTAGCTACGTCAATGACACTGAAGAAAGAATAATTAAATATAATAGATATGATTAATGGTGTCCCACAAATTGTATAAAACGTAGGGAGGGAACGTAGGGTCGTTACCATATATTCGAGAATGACTTCCTGATCTCGCCTGACCAAACTTAACTCGCTGATAACGGGAGGAACTACTAACCTATATCACAGCGATAAAAACGAAGCAATAGACTATGTCCGAATTCTGATACTTCGTCCAGTACGGTAATCGATAATAACCGAAAATAGAAAAAACAATTACAAAATGAAAAACAAATAACAACAATACATACTCTATATCAACAAAGCGTCTAAAAGTTATGTTCAAAGCATATAAAAAAAGTCAATATTTCAATATAGATTTAAATTACTATTTTCAATATTTCAATATTTTGTTATAATATGAAATATATTTGAGTTAATAATTCTTTTCTTATTGTTTCAGGTACGTTGGTAGACAACCTCTAATAAAGACGTAAGCAAGTAGTGTAGAATATAGTCTTTTTAATATTTAATGTAGGAAATTAAAGATAAATAATAATAATAACAGTAAATAAATAAGAAAAAAAGGCAGATATATTGGTATATTATAAACAAAAAATATACATAAATGAAGACAATATGAGTATATATTTCATAAGAAAGGTGTTTTAAGAGGCAAAGAGAAACCACAATTTTCTCCAGTTTTATCTCAACGTGAAGCTATGAAAGGATCGATAAATACTTAGGACTTCCCAGTGGAGTCGTGGTGTGGAGAAAATCATCCCCATAAAAATTGTATCACGCATTTGCCTTTGGAAAGGCATTCGCTGTCATTCCATTCTCCGATTTGTGACATTATCCGATTCTTCGATGGCATAGCCTGAGCAAAGAATCAAATATTAAAGCAATATCAAAAGACTAACTAGACAGACCCACTACAGATAGATGCATGAGTACCTGAAAAAAATATAAAGTTAACTGCACATATTACTTAACGGTAGTTTATTAAATTCATTCATTAACTACACATATTACATATTTTATATTACAATCAAAATTGACTTTTTAAAATAGGAATTAAATTACCAGAAAAATAATGAAAAATTCAGTGTCAGAATTAAAAAATAAAACATTAAAAGATAAAATATAAGAATTTTCTAATAAAATCAGATGACAATTTTGCATGCATTGTGGCGGCTAAGCCTTGAATTCTTTTTTTCTGTTAAATTCAGCATTGAAATGATATATTTATTTATTTTTTAAATAATAATTTGATTCTGTCCCTAAGGGATGATTTGAGCTGTGAGTTAATGGCGGAAAAGTTATTACATAACGCACATGAGAAAAATTAAAAAATACTATGATGAACTTAGATTCGTAACTGCTTGACCATAAAGACGAGATTTATCTTATATTAGTTCATCTGTAGTTCTACAATGAAAAACAAATAGTAATTACATAAAAAATGAAATGCATGTTTGTTTCTCATTGGTTTGTTTTTCTTACACTTCCCATCCAAATCCGTATCAGCCCGACATTGATTGCCAATTAACCGATACAATTGTTTAAACAAAACCTATTAAATAATCGTTTATTGCGTTACTGGTTTTTCATAAGAAAATAAATAGATATATTATTAACCAATAACCCACAAAAAGTAAATTGGTGCGTGTTTAAATAAATTAAGTTTAAACTGTAATTAACAAAAATAAAATTCGAACAACTAAAAATGATAACATGCTAATTAATGGTGTATTTTTAATTTTTAAATGCGATAAAGGATAATATTTAAACATTAAAAAAACATCAATTAGAATAAAGGCCTTAATTACACAAAAATAAAAGAAAGAATTTTTCTCTTGATGAGCAGAGAGGGGAGGGGGCTTTAATGACACGTCCTCATTGCCTTCCCCCGCTCACTTTGAACTGAAGTAACAGCCAGCAAAATCGTTCCTTCATCCATTCGCAAAATTCATATTCTTAATGATTTATTTGTATTTTTTTTCACGTAACTATTAAGCTATAGGGATAAGTTAATTAGAATCAATTATGCGATGTTCGAAAAGTTCTAAAAATGGTGTTTATAACTTGCTAATTACAATGGTGTTTATAATTCTAATTAGCTAAGAATGTCCTCAAAATGGAACGTTATCCTTCGATAAGATGTTTAGTTGATTTATCTGTGGATATTTTAAAATTTATCCCAGTTTAAGATAACATGTCCGGCACCGTAAGTAATGCAGAATATAAAAACCTCCTTATCTTTGGACCAAACTATATTTCGGGATCGTTGGGGGATTTCGTTG